>CM053561.1:40226409-40315909 GCA_028646485.1 Cryptoprocta ferox | reverse complement strand
TTTTTTTTTTCTGAAGAACATTCAAGTCACTTATAGAGAAACCAGTAAATCTCAGATTTGTTTTCTGTTTCCTCTCCCTACATGTCCAGGTCTGTCCAGAGATGTGGTTGGCATAATCATGACCCCAAAAGCCATCCATGTCCTAATCCCCAGAACATGCAAATATGTCACCTTAAATGGCAAAAGGGACTTTGTGCTTAAGGTAAGGACCTTGAGATGGGAGGATTATCCTGGATACTCTGGGCAGGCCAAATCTGATGTCGTGAGTCCTTAAAAGTGGAACAGGAAGGAGAAAAGCGGAGGGAGTCAGGGGGTTGCAATGTGAGAAGAATGTGATGAGTTTTGAGAAGGAGGAATTGGGCCACAAGCCAATGAATGCAGGGGACTCTAGAAGCTGAGAATGGTCCACCATTTACAGCGAGCAAGAAAACAGGGCCTGGATCCTACAACAGCAAAGCACATAGTGAATTCTGCCAATAACCTGAATAAGAAAGAAAATGGATACTTCCCTAAAGCCTCCAGAAACTAACTCATCCCTGTTGACCCCTTTACTTTAGCCCAATGAGACATGTGTTAGGCTGTAAGTTAGGTCTGTAAGATGCTGTCTGTTTGTGTTGAATAAGCAGTTAAATGTGGGGCAGTGTTTTATGTCAGAAAACTAACACAAAAGGGAACGCTAGGGTGGTCTGCAATTTGGTAGATGCACTACTGGAATGTCAGCAAAGTTAACGTTTGATTTGATAAATCAACTTTTTACCCCTAGAATTTTCATTCCATTTTCCTCTCCCATCTTCTCCATTTCTTGCCTTTAAGGATGGATAATGTTTTTGTTGGTTAAAAAAATAAATTTCTTAGACTCTTATCAAAGCCAGGTCAAAGAAGTTATCATCAACTAATAATGCTCACTGGGTGATAAAACATCCCAATCTCTACCTTCAGTCTTATTTCTCTTTCCTGAAACATACAAATAAGGGCAAGTCCTGTGGAATCTGCATAGGGTATTCCTCCAAGTTTGGAGCAAATATCATTAAGCCTCATCCTTGAAAGTAAAGGAAGAGGAAATGGCCAATATTTACTTATTTATCAATTACCACATTTGTTCACAAAGGTCCAGGTACCATGCTAAGTGTCTTGTGCATGTCATCTTATTGAATTTCACAGTAATATGAGAAAACCAGGAGTATTATATCCATTCCACTACAGAGAAACTGAGGCTCAGGGAGATCCAGTAACTTTCCAAAGGCCACAAAGAGAAAAAATTTGCCTCTTTCCAAAGTGGTCAAGGGTAAAACTAATTGTGTCTTAGACTAAAATAACAAATAAACCAACCTTCTCCCTGAAGGGTGTCCAGAAACCTCTCTTCTGAATTTGTGGACACAAACACCTATCTTAAGTATAAGTTACCTACCTGAGAAGAAAACCAGTCACTGGCATAGCTTCAAGTTTATCATTCCTGCTGAGTGAGTAATACTCTTCAGTGGCACCTACTGTACTAAGAGTAGGCCAAGGAAGAGGACAGGTAACTTACATCTATTATTTCTCATTCTCACAATAAGTTCATTAGGTAGGTAACCTCTCCATTTTCTAAAAGAGGAAACTTAAATTTGGAAAGGAAAGAGATGTTCCTGAAGTCAACAAACCAATAAATGGCAAAGCAGAGTTTTGATCCTTATCAGTCTGAGCCAAGTATATGTTATCTCCGGTCTTCCGAAAGACCAGGCCCCTGTGAATTTGGCAAGTGGAAACTTCCTTCTCTGAACCTCTCCACTGTTGGAGTACTGACAGCTTCAACAGCTTTTGCCTACATCTGCCCTCTGCCTTAAGGACCCCCACCAAGCTTCAGCCATCATGTAAAGTATCATTTGAAATTACCAGGCAATCAAGATTTCCCACGTCTTCCCTTCCACCAGATAGAAACAGAGTTATGTCCTTGAAATTTCTACCGAGGGCTATGGAGAGAAAAGCAAAAGGACCAATCCAGTAGGTGATTATAGCAGTCACTATGTCAACCAAGCTTAATTGATGGAAACTTCGGACTGAGTTGATGCAAACCTTAACACCATAATCTGAGCCTTCCC
The DNA here is from genome assembly GCA_028646485.1 of Cryptoprocta ferox. Classification (NCBI taxonomy): domain Eukaryota; kingdom Metazoa; phylum Chordata; class Mammalia; order Carnivora; family Eupleridae; genus Cryptoprocta; species Cryptoprocta ferox. Next base: position 40,313,831 of record CM053561.1, on the reverse strand, counting down.
AGGATGTACTGCAGGTGTTTACCTTCTTTTGAATACAAGAGAAATGCTATATGACTGCATAAAACATGCAGCATTTTGTTTCCAGAACTAAGAGTTCTTTCTGCCAAATACTAAGATCCTGCTAATTGATACACTGTGGTTTTTGGCCAGCCAGTGTCTTATTTCCATAATGTCAGTTGGTGGTTTAGTACATTTTATTTTTTATGGTTTGCTTGCACTGTTCACTCTGGGTATAGAGCCAATTCATCCACCAGAGCATTCAGTGTGAATTGTTGGCCACGAGCAGTGGCACTGCAGCTTCTGTGTAGATTTCAGGTGGAGAGAGGCCAATTATTTTGTGGCATTAATTTGCATTATATTTGCCTTTACTGTTTAAAAAGAGAGAGAAGCAAGCTATAGGAATACATCTGGATTTGACCTGTGAGAAAATGCCAAAGAAACAACTCTTTAGCAGAAGAATAGGGGAGGAAGCTGCAATATGACTAAGAGGATAGAATCTTCTAGAAAGTCAAGAGGCTCAGTGGTCAGTTACCAGTGAGGGTAATAGGTTACACTAGATTCTAGAAAATTGGGAAATTCTTGTGGAAGTTTCAACTATTCATCTTAGTATGATATCTCTTAGTTATATTTCTATTCCAGAAGTTCATCGTTCATGGACAGGCATAAACTGAACCTAAGTTTAGTCAATGTGCACTGATGATCTTATATGTCTGGGTATTTTTCTTTAAGTTGCTCAAATGAGATACCCAGGTCATTCCTTTCTGAAGATCACAGGGTAACCAAACATCAGAACCATTATTTATGCTGAGTTAACATGCCTAAAATGTTATCCTTAATATGATAATATTTATGGAATTTATGAAAGTTCCAGTCCTCTCAAAAATTAGTGTTTATTATCAAGGCAATCAATATGATGATATAAGCTCTGGATGTACAAATATATCTATATTATCAACATGATTCAGTGGGAAAAGTCATAGCCAATGAAATTGACACTTTTGGTTAAATTGAGCATAATTTGCAGTGTGTTAGGTTTTTTGTATGATAACCTTGGCTTGTCCTAACAGTTTAGAAAATAAATCTTCATTATACTTTCTGAAGATCAGACACCCATCTGTCAGTTCATTACAGCGGTTGTAGAGAAAACATTTGGAAGGGATAATTTAACAAAATGTAATTCTTGGCTAGAGGGAACTCCCCAACTGCAGAGAAACAGAATGCATTGCATCTTGGAAAACACAGAAGTTGGAAGGGACTCAGAACATTGCTAGAAGGAAAGCAACCTGGAAAAGCCTCCTTACACTCAGAATAGCATTGCTAAGTCAGTATACACTGAGGAAGAGTGGACAGCTGCCAAGTGTAGAGGGACAATGGCTAGATATGTAGGCAGGACATTCTGAGGTATGTTGATAAAGACCCTCAATTTGTATGTGGCAGTTGTAAAAGGATGGATTCTTCTGGGTTTTGGAAAATAACACCCAGAGTTGGAGACAGTATGGAGGTCTGTCCTTTCCCAGAATCGAAGTTGTTGAGGACAGGCAGAGACTTAGTCTCAGGGTCTCCTGTAGGCAGAATAAGATGAAGTCATTCTAGTAGACACATAATACTTTTGCCTCCCCAGCACTCATTCTCTCTGCTTCTGAAAAGAGCATCCAGTGTTTTCTTTTGTAAAATCACTCTTACCTTTGCCTTTGAATATATACTGGGTTTTCCTGACATCACTTCAGATCCAAGGATGGTCATGGCATCCATAAAATTATGATATCAAAGGCAGAGGTGGAGAAAGTGTGGTAAATCATGGTCAGACATGACCATGGAAAGACCCTAAGCATACGGATAGAAACTTCCTAAACTTTGCCCTTTAGCAGAAGGTAAGAGGTGGCTGCTCAAGTGCTAGTATAGCAAGAATTTGAAGGTCCTGATATTATGTTTGGATCATTGCTTGCTGAGTAACATAATTATTGCCTTGGATCACAGTAGAACTTGTTTTGGGGTATTAAAGTGGCTGAGTGAGTAAAAGGCATATGGTCCTCTGACCTAGTGAATATCTATCTCCTCTGTAGGGGTTGGTAACACTTTGGGACTCCTTGTGAGCAGAACAGGAACCTCATCTACACGCTCACATCTTCCTCTTATCTATATGTGTGATTTGGGGCCTGCTTACTTGATGCTTTGGAGGTAAAGTAAAGCATACTTGAGCTTAGTCCAAGTTGACATTACCACCATTCCTTGAACCCAAGCTAGGTTTGGTGGTTGAACCTAGCACAGTCTGACCAGGACATGTTAGAACCAATGAGAGCTGACCTGTGTCTACATCTAGATGGACATCAGTGACAACCACCTGGCCTACCTGCTGGTCATCCACAATTTTGTGTAAGTTTTAAATGAGTATCTCCGCAAGTTGTGGATGAGATGCTCCCAGCCACTGAGATCTGAGAGACCAGCCATATGATGGCGGTGATGCAGCTCAATAGGCTGCCCCCTCTGCAGTGAGAACAGGTGAGCCCCTCTTGGCCCCCAGCTCTCCCCAGACTTGCCTGCTTCCTTCCCTTTTCCAGGACTGGGGCCCAATGCCAACAGCCCCCTCCTTCAGTTGCCCAGGAGGCAGAGAACCAGCTGGGTCCAGGCCACAAGGCAAGAGGCTATACCAAACCACCTCTGTGCCCCAGCTGTGGGCAGAGATCACCTTGTAACCAGACCACTGTGGTGTGATGTTATGTGTGTGGAGCCCCCAGTAATCCTGTGGTCCCCACAAAAAAAAAGTTGAGTTTGGGGTGTTGACTGAAGTAAGTGAGAGGGAGAGGAAGATCCTTATTTCTGTTATTCTTATAGCTGTAATGCTACCTAAAACTTCTGAGAGAAATCTTGCTGCCATATTATGAAATCCTGCCAAAGAATGAAAAAGCAAAGAAAAGCAGAATAGGAGATGGGGAGAGATCAGATCCTGATGACATTGTTTGATCCTTTGCCTAAAGTTAGCTATTTGGGGGCTCTTCACTTAAAGTGAAATTTACCTTTTGCTTAAGTTAGTTTGGGTTCAGGTTCTTTTAATTTTCAACAACTAAAAAAAAGTCCTAATTGAGTGCAAAAGTGGACAGTAATTTGAAGGATTTTCTTGAAGATTCCAGGGATTAAAATTTCCAACAGCATCAGTTATGTACCTACTCTTTCTCATCTTTAAGACTGTCCCTCATCCATTCTGTGAGTCTAGAGCTGGGAGCCAACCAACTACACTTCCCAGAATTCCTTGCCAACTATCTTCCTCAAAGCTTTGGCTAACAGGTCACAGTGGCAGGAGATTAGAAGGGAGGTGAGTGGAAGAAGAGATTTTTCTTGCTTCCGGTTTTGTCAACATGAGCAGACAGGTATAGCCTCATCCTCTAGCACCTTTTGGTATGCCCAGCTCTAGCCACCATCAGTGGTGCCATTAGCAGCTGCACTGCTTCTTTTGGTGGTCGGAGCACTGGAGTAAAGTGCCCACCATAAGCCTACACATCAGCAGCATGGAGGCCCCCTGCATAGCTCAAGTACAAGTGCTGCAGGGACCCCTCTCCAAGCTAGTAGGACAGTTCTGGCATCGTCACTACTTCTCTTTTGTGTCCCTAGGCCTATACTTGTGAGATGAATGTTTGCTTTTGTATTACACCATCAGATATTAGTAGGGGAGAATGGTGTATAGCATTACTGTGGTAACATATCATTGTTACAATCTCATAACCAATTTAAGCCTCCTTCATAAAATGTGGTTTTCTGATTTTCCCTTACAGACACTGACTAATTCACCAACTAGCTCTGCCAAAGTAATATACAAAGGGAGCCAGGGACAGCTTGATGATCTCCAATGAAGCCATGAATGTTAATAGGTACATGGTTCTCCTAGGTATAGGCCAGTTGGCCAGTTCCTATCCAGGTGACTAATCCCCTATCTGGTAATTCCCTGGGGATATTCCCCCTAAGTGATATATGGTTGCCTCTGAGTGAAAACATGTTGATGTATAATTAAAGCATTTATTTACTCCACCCCTATCCCTGGAAATACTTTGCTTTGCCTTACTCTCCCAAATGTAGAACAAGACTTGTACATTGTAAGCTACTGATGTTGTGCAAATTCCAACTCTATTTACTATTCTAATCATCTACTGCTGCAAAACAACCTATTCTAAAATTTAGTGGCATAAGACAATGACCATTTTACTATACTCTCAGAGTCTACAAGTGAGATATGTGGATCAGGAAGAACATTCTCTGCTCCATAATATCTGGTCCCTGCTAGGAAGACTTGAATGGGTGAGATTGATTCAAATATCTGAGCTGGTATCATCTGAAGATGTCTTCACTCATGGATCTGGAAGGTTGGCTCAAAGAGTACCTACCTGTGACTTCTCCATCACAGCAGCCTAAGAGTAGTTAAAATCATTTCATGGTGGCTTAGGGCTACAAAAGTGAATGATCTAGAAAATGAGGCAGAAGCTTCATGGCTGTCATGACCTAGCCTCATAAGTCACACAGAATGCCATCTGCCATACCTTATCAGAAGCATTTATAAGCCCATCCAGATTCAAGGCATGGGATGTATACCCATCTCTATAGGAAGGCTGTCAAAGAACATGCAATCCAGTTTTAAAACCATCCACCATTCTCTTGGAAAAATGGTATGCAAATAATGTTATCCCTTCTTTCTTAAGTGTAATTTTTTATTGTATTACCAGCACTGTGCAGTCTTTGCACTAGCTGTGACTCCAGGGGTCACTGAGATAACCTAAATATTCTTGGGTAGTTTCCTTGATCACACAGGACCCTCTAGAAATAAAGCTATAGGCAATGTGACATCTCAGGCCTAGATGCAAAACACCGTTTTTACAAATAATGACAGTTAAGCTGTGCTTCCACGTTGCACTATCTCTTCCAAGCTTACCTCCTCACATCCCCCAAATGATGCACATCCCACAATACAGAGCAGGGTCATCAGTAGATGAGGTGGGTGGAGTGAGTCAGGAAAAGCAACCCTCATCATTGATTAAGAGATGTAGGTCCTAGAGAGACTTGTGAAACGATAATAACCTACTGCAGACCCCTTGTAACCTGCAGAAGTCACCCAACAGTTCTAGAAAAAAAATCCAAAGATGGATTCCTGATGCATCTGGGGATTCCCACCAAGTGTATCGCTCAGATTCAGAGATGTCCTTTGCAATGTCCAGAAGCCACACATTACAGATTTAAATAAACAGTAAACTTACATGAACCTCACACATTCCATAAAAGGGTGGGAAAGAATCCCAGCACTATCTAGCTCTGTTTGTATCACAAATAGAGCCTATAAGTGTGCTCTAAAATAAAAGAGGCTGTGGATTATGACCATGTGGCACCACCAAAAGATAACAAAATATGGGCTCTTCAAAAGACTGACCACAGGGACAAAGGGGTGAGCAGAAAGGCCAAAGCAGTTTGGAATATCTGCTGACTTGAGACTTATTCTTATTAATGTATGCTCATAATACTATTACTGATCCCAAATCTAATTTAATATCCCCTTTTTAAGCCCTTCTGACATGACCATTGTGGAATTTTGATCAATTACCTTTTGATCTTCCCTTTACTTCTAAAATCCAGTTATTTTCACATCACAGTCATGACCACTGACTAAATATTGTGATCAAAATCCAAACTTCCCCAAGGTTTTATAGCATATATAAAATTACAAGTCGACCCCAAACTACCAAAATTTTCAAGAACACAAGCAATAGTTTACCTGAGCCCACTGCCCCCTACTCCCTTGATCTGTTGCAATGAATATCCTCAATGATGCTCTTTTCTTTCCACCTTCCCTTCCTCTTCTTTCTCAGATGCTCTCTGGACTATGTCTGGAGGAAGCTAGATAGCACCAGAACTGGATGGAGAACAGCTGGAGTCCAACAGATCTCAGCCAGAGATGTTCAGGGAACCCTTACAGGTGGGCTGGCAGAGTCAGACATGGTGGAGAGGAAAAAAATAAAAACTAAAGCAGAACAGCTCTGTTCTAGGAAAATGTTTTGTTTATCATGTTTTTACTCCAAGGAGTGCAAATATCTTGCCCAAAAGAACATACTGCCATTCCTGATAAATTGCCAGAAATACTCTCTGCAAGACTCAGAAAGCAAGGTCTCTATTTGTTTCTACGGAAACCTCAGCTTGATATGAGGTACCTCGTACTACAGCAATCTACAGACACTAACAAGACCTGACTCCTGAATTAGGAGAGAGTGGGGAAATGAGAAAGGTATGTTCGAACTACAAAGAGAAATTAGAAATAGAACTCTTTGTTCCTAGGCCCTGAAAAGGCACATTGCCTGGCATGTGGTAAATATGGAGTTCCTGGTTATGGAATGAATAATTTCTCTTCCTCATCTCAGTGCTAACACATGCATCATATCTGTGCAAGCACTCACCCTTCCCTGCTAGAATCCTGGCACCTTCCTTCCCTTCACAGAGAGACATCCCATCCCCTGACATCACACATGCCACCACCGCCTCCAACAGAACACCTAACAGGAAGCCAGAGGCTTGGTGAATGCTCCTTGATGTAGACTTTAGCAGGGTCAGTCAGGGCAAGGTTTGCTCATCTGCTCATAGGTGCTACTGCTCTCTGTGCACCTCACCATCACTGTCACCTATGCAGCTACTGCCTCCATCTTCCTGTGATGGCCACCTCTGCGCAAACTCCTTGTTGTCTTCCCTGAGGATCCACTGTCAGCAATGGTCCTCACCATGCTCCTCTACCCTGGGTCCCTCTGCTCCAGGAGCTCAGATACCCCAGCACTCGGAACATCATTTCTCCCCATGCTAAGTGGGTCCAGCTATCTGTTCAGAACCAGCCTCACACTGATCCTGAATGTGCATTCATCCACTATCCTGAAGCAAGGGAATTTGTTCCAACACCAGCTGGACCATTTTCCCTCCTCACTACTCCTAGGCTACTTTAACTCCTGCCCTCATGCCTAGACTAACTTCCCATATCCTGCATTCAAGACTAGTTCCTTATTTACACTCTGCTAAACACCTGTCAGTATGGTGAAGAGGCATCAGAGTTCACCAGCAATGATAAGAACACTCTTTGTAAGGAAACACAAAGATGACGGAGCATCCATCCAGGGCAAAGGCTCAGGGCACAAATGCTGGAGAACTGAAGAAGTCTGAACACTGGATTTGATCGTGCTGGGTAGTGAGGGCTGGTGAAAAGCCATTTTGATGCAGTGAATGTCAGCCTCCCTGTTTATTATAAAGCCCTCTATACATCAAAATGAGCTTTTCCAAGGGCTTAAAACAGTGCTTCTCAAAGCTTGATGTGCATCAGAATTACCTGGAGGGCCTGTTAAAACACAGATTATTGTGCCTACCTCCAGGATTTCTGATTGAATTTATCTAGAGTGGGGGATGATAATTGGCATTTCTAACATCTTTCCAGAGGATGGTGTGAGCCCCAGGACCACACTTTGAGCACCACCAGTAAAGTAGCTTGGCTTTTAGAGAAAGAGGCCTTGCTCTTCAGATAAAGGAGAGTGTGTAGGTTACGAGGATTAAAAAAATGTGGAGCCCTCCCAGAAAGAAAGCAAGGTACCCTCAAATTCCCCTGGGTAAGAAAAAAGACATCCATCTTTCATAGCCTCTGCCATGGACGAAAAGGAAAGAGGTAAGGGAGTTGGCATGAAGGCCCCCCCCTCAATGTTCTCATCCCAGAGAGCATCCTAGAGGTCCTGGAACCTAGACCTTAGTACAAAATCTGTGGCTATCCTCAGTGCCCAGAGCAGAAATCATGGCTTAATAGCTTCTCACAGAGTGCACCATGCCCCCAGCCCAGTGAAATGCATAGCTAATGTTGGTTCTATCCACCCTTGAGTTGAGGCTCAGACACTGTGTTTTGTGTGGATCACTTTTTCACAGCACAAAGCATTCTCCTTAGTACTGGGATTCCATTATGCTTCTCCTTTTCTCCCTCTAAGGAAAGAGATGCCTTGTAGATGATCAGAAACATTAAAATGCAGACCCAAACATGGCTTGTCTCCAAGTCCTCTTGCACCTTTAAGGACAAAGAATCTGACAACAGGGGCATGTGTTGGTGGTGTGGTAGCCATGACAATGGACTTTGATGCTCTGGGAAATATTAGGTATAGTGAAAACAAGGCTGGTGATTTTACAGAATTTTAGTTACATTGCTAAGATAATGGTGCCATGCACAAAGTGCAAAATGCAGGATAATAGTGAGAGTCTGGGTTCAATGAAGTAAAAACAAACTGATAAAAATGTAAACACCAAGTTATATTATCCATTCTCAAAATATTAGAAGCTCAAGTTACTCTCATGGGTTTTCTTTAGTTGAAAGTTAATATGAGAGGAGTCCAGTTTCCTTGGGTGTTTTTCAGTAAACATCTGCAAGATACTATGCCAGATGCTAATGACATGTCGAGGAAAACAGCTGGTCCCTGCCCTCAAGCTGCTCACTGTCTATTACTTAGTCTGTAATAGTCTTAGTCTATTACTTAGACTATTACTTAGACTGTGCCTCTATCCTCAGGACTCGTGGGTGAGAATGCGATGCTATCATTAAGAGCATGGCTGTGGAATCAGAAACACAAGGTGTTAACTGAATCTACAGCTCGCTGGCTGTGTGACTCTGAATAATTTGATTGATGTCACTGAATCTCAATTTCCCCACCTTTAAAATAGGGATAATAATTCCTCCCTAACAGGCTGCTAAAGAATCGATCAGAAAATGCTTGTGCAGCACGAAACACCAGACATGACACAAAGCAGGTGAATAAGAGGCATTTTCTTTCTTGGCTCCTGTCCTCTAGGCTGCCTGCCTGAGACTGACATCAAGAAAAGGAAGCTGGCAGCTGAAAGCCCTAGTCACCATCTACCTGTACCCTGAAAATTTCACTGGGTAGAATAATAAAGGGTTCAAGGGTTTCACTATCAAGTCGCGCTGGATGTTGACACCATTCTCATCTGCACCCAGGCTACTGCTTAGAGACTTATGCCCCCATTTGTTCCTTGTTCAGCTGAGTTCCTATCTTGTCCTGCTCTCTTCCCTATGTCTTAGATCCCATCTGTTTTCTATGTGGTCACCCACAGTCTATGAAGTACTGAAGTACTGACTTGCCTTGTTCTTTTGCTTTGAACTTCTATTTACATGAGTCTTCCCTCTTTGCCCCAGCAATGAATTCTGATTCACTGACGCATGTGTGACTTCTCATTTACCCTTTATCTAATTGGACATATCTCCAGACAGTAGGAACCACTTGTTCTATCTCAGTCTGAGAGTGAAACCAGACTGGAGAGTGCTCTTGGCTCTGGATCAGATGAAGAAGTTCAGGTGATGGGGCACGGGACGAGTTCTAGGTAGACCAGAGCCCCCTGTGTGAGAGTTATGTGACTTCCTTTGAGTCTTGGCCCTAAACCCTCCTCCAGAGAGCCTTATGCTTTCACTAGGAACCTACCTTATTAGGCATGACTGATCTATCCTGCCAAGGTTATCCTTAAGTTAAAAATAAGGATATCATGACAGAATGGAGAATACACACACACACACACACACACACACACACACACACACAGAGGAATATTATTCAGCCATCAAAAAGAATGAAATCTTGCCATTTGGGTTGACGTGGATGGAGATAGACTGCATTATGCTAAGCAAAACAAGCCAATCAGAGAAAGACAAGTGCCATGTGATTTCACTCACATGTGGAACTTAAGAAACAAAACAGATGAACATATGGGGGTGGAGGAAAGAGGAGAGAGGGAAACAAACCACAAGAGACTCTTAACAATAGAGAACAAACTGAGGGGTGACAGAACAAACTGTGGGATGGGCTAAACGGGTGATGCCCATTAAGGAGGGCACTTGTTATGATGAGCACTGGGTGTTGTATGTAAGTGATGATTCACTGAATTCTGCTCCTGAAACCAATATTGCACTGTATGTTAACTGACTAAAATTTAAATTTAAAAAATGGGGATATCTTTTATACTGTTATTTTTTAAGTTTTGATGGTAGACTCTGAAAGCCCCAAGTGCCCAGACTCCTCCAAAATGTGCACCATCCCTAGAATGTGGTCTTAATAAGAAAGATTTGGTTAAGCTGAGGTCCATTGCCCAAAAAAGTAACAGGGCCCATCCTATGAGGGCATGAGGGCTCAGTTTAAACCTTTCCCACCCTAAGCATGGAGGTCCAGGCCCAAAGAAGAGTGGAGATGGCCCTGTAAAATCTTTTCAAAACCACGACCACTAAAAATTGTATTTCTTGTTTTAAGAAAATTCTATAAAGGGACCTATCAGCTACATGGAGACTAAAACATCAAGGGGAAAGGTAGTAGTTAGGAAATCCAACAGTAGACCATTGCAAAAGTCCAGACAAAAGAGGATGGTAGATAAGTCTAAGGTGGCACTGGTGGGGGTAAAGTAAATCTGTGGGGTAAGGTAAATCTGTGGGAAATATTGCTGCATTGATGATATAGCCAACAAATTTTGCTGTTGCATTGGATTTATTAGCAAAGAGATGAATCAATGAGGAAGTCAAGGATTTTGGTCTGAGGACTTTGAAGAATGCAATTTTTTTACTGAGATGAGAAAGTTTGAGGGAGAAGCATCTGTGGGAGAAATTAGGAGCTACGGTTTGCATATATTAATTAGGAGTTACATGTTAAGTATCCACACAGAGATGTGCAACAAGTAGCTGGATACAACATTCAAATCTGGAGTTTGGAAGAGAGGTGAGAATTTGAGACACAAAGGCTGAGCTGTCAGGCTGCAGAGAGTGTTTAAAGGCATTGGATTAGATGAGTTGACCACTGCTTGAGTGCACAGAGTAGCAATGGGGTCTAAAAGAATACTTCTCTACTCACAACACTTCTGACAACAAATATGTGGGTTTTCCACACAAAGCCATTCTCTAACTCTCTGTACACACCAGCTGAATGTCCTACAAGTTAATTCATTTCTGACACTCAATACCTGGAGTCCATGCAAACCTCACAGATTATGGGCTCAGTGCCACAAGAGTGCCTCCCAGTGCCACAAGGCTAGCCACATGTATTGGGTACCCAGACTTCTGTCCCAACTTGGCTAGAAATCGAGGGTTCTCACAACCCCATGCTCAGATTCAATGATTTGCTATAATGGCTCACAGAACTCAGGAGAACATTTTACTTACATGTGCCAGTTTGTTACAAAGGATACAAATGAACAGCCAGATGAAGAGATATATAGGGTGAGATCTAGAAGGGTCCCCAGCATAGGAGTTTCTGTCCCCATGGAGCTGGGATATGCCACTCTCCCAGCACATGGATACATTCACCAATTCAGAAGCTCTCCAAACCCAAGTTCAGGACTTTTTCATGGAGCCATGGTGGTTTATTAACTCAATCTCCAGCCCCTCTCCTCAACTAGAGAATAGGGATGGGTTGAAAGTTCTAATCTTCTTATCATGGCTTGGTGTTTCTGGTAACCAGCCCCCTTCCTGAAGCCATCCAGGAGCCCACCCAGAGCCACCTCATTGGAATAAAGATGCTCCTGTCACCCAGGAAACTCAAAGAGATTTAAAGCTCTGTGTAATATGTTCCTATCATATTTATCACTCAAGAAATTAGAAGGGCTGTAGGAGCTCTGTATAAACTTTTAGAGCCCTGTATCCCCTGGGCAGAGGTGAAGTATATATATATATTTCCTACTATGTCACAGGGGTACTCCAATATTTACAGGCCTAAAACATGGAGCCCTGATGTTCTAAAATTGGTTCAAAAGGCTGAGGATCAAGGATAGCTTAGGTATTGGAGCTCCACGAATCACAGTGCAGACATGCCTCTGGATAATCAGACATAGGAATCCTACCGATAAAATACAAGACCAGATAATCTAGCAAGAGTGTTTGTTTAGAGATTCCCATGGCCACAACACCATGCCCAACTGTTACTAGTGGTAATGAGAACACAGAATCATGAGGGTCTAAGCCAAAGATTCTTAAGCAGCTTGGTCTTAGGACCCCCAATGGACTCTGAAAACTTACTGAGTTTTTGATTAGGAGGGTCCAGCTATCAATATTTCAAATATTACAAATTAAAACTTAAAAGATAGGATCAGAACAACGGATGTCATCACTTACCATGTAACTGCTGGAAAACTCCACTGCACACCTGTAAAAGAATAAACATGAAAAAGAGAAGTAAGACATTACTGTTATTATAAAAATGTGAAAATGTTTGTGACCCTGTGGACTCCATAAAGAGGTCTTAGAGAGCCTGGAGGAGCCCCACATTGCATACCATTCATCTGAAATGGTAGAAATTATGTGTAGAGCATTAAAGAAATAGGCCAGAAATAACATGATTAATGAAAGGTAAGAGTGGAAAGGTTAAGTCAGGGGTCTCACATGACACCCAGATTGGGTCTGGGGACTATCTGCAAGGTGCTGTCTTTCAGTGAGATAGGGCAGTCGTTTCCAAATGTGTGCTGTGACCTTAGAAGGCAGATAATTCAATTAAATTAGTGGTGGTGACCACTACTTATTTAAATGAAATAGACTGAGTATAAAATGTTATAAATTGTTTTATATACATGTGTACATATGTATATGAATACTGACCTAAGCTGTGAAACCTAGCCCTTAGTATGAGTCAAGTTTGAGAATTCTTGATATAGGGAATACTAGAAGAAACAGCCTCCTCACTGGAGGCCTTGTCTCTTTTCTTGTCCTCTATTTCCAAATTGCCAATCTAAACATGATGATCTTCTGTGTAAAGCTTCCCCATGCCTTCTCCCCAATTTAAGACAAAAAATAAAAATACCCTAGCATGGCTCAGAAGGCTCCAGATGGTCTACCCCCCACTACCTCTTAAGTGTTAACTCTTCACATTCTCCCACAAATGCCATATTCTCAAGTAAAAACAAAAACCAAAGCAACAACAAAAACCATTTTTCAAATTTCAAAATATGTCTTTATTTCTCTGGGGTCTGTACTAGACGACACTCTGTTATATCATCTCCTCTATCTAGAACTTTCAACATCTAGACCCAATGCATGGTCTAGGATCCAACTCTCTCAGGTGTGGTGAAGCATGGCCAAATCCTCACCAAACTTTCCTCTTCCTGGGCACACAGGAAAATATTTCCATGCTCTTTTGTATCTAGGTGGGGCATTTGACCAACTCTGGCCAACAGAATGTAGGTAGAAAATTATGTATGTTCACTTCCAGGCCAAGTGCCCAAAATATTTTGTGCCATCTTCCATGTTTTCCCTCCTCCTTCTTAAAAACACAGATGAAAAGAATCTCTGGGCCTTAGCAGATATCATAACTAGTGTAATGAACACATCCCTAATCCCTAGATTTTACATGAATCCAAAATAAACTTTCATGATTTAAAAATATTAAGATTGAAGGCTGTGTGTTTTAGCTACCCTGACTAATACACTCATTTGATCCTTTAACATTTCTCTTAGTCCTAAGTTCTGGTTCCAGTCTACACTGTTTCCAGTCTCCTTGAATCTATCTGAGTCAACAGGCCCAGATAACTGGAAATGGAGCAAAAGAAAGCTATGTTCATCCAGGGTTTAGGATGCCAATGGAGGGAAATACTCCTCGATTATGATGTAGGGTATTCATCCTTGTTCACAGACTCATATAAACAAACATAGCTCATGCCAGGCCTTGTGGCCCATGGTAAGAACTTGGAATTTAACATTGAACAAAATGGGGAGTCATTCAGGATTCAGCAAAATGACATTACATGACTTAAAGTTTTAAAGATGTACCTTTAAAACTTAAAGTTTTAAAGGCTGCTGTGTTGAAAATAGACTGTGTAGTATGGGGAGGGTAAAGAAGGGAGACCAGTATGGAGGTCACTGGGTAACTCACAATGAGACATTAATGGGGATTTGGCCCAAAGATTTTGCACTGCAGGTAGTAAGAAGTATCTGGATTCTGGATATGTCTGGAAGGTTGAGCTACCTTGATTTTCTGTTGTGATTCACCTAGATGTCAAATCTCACTTTCTCTCTTCACTTAGCCCTCTGTCGAAATATAATACCCCAAGAGTGTTCCCCAAACGCTCCATATGAAATAGCCCTCTCATGATCTCTCCTTCTCCATCCTATCGTGTTTTCACTTTCCTGTAGTCTTAAGTACCTGAAATAACATTTTTTATGGATTTTGCTGATCTATTAATTGTTCATCTCTCCAAATAAAATGTTGTTTTCTTCATGACAGGGACTGGTCTTTGTCCTCACTATCCCCAGAGTGCTAACCCATAGTTGACATTCACATATTTGTTAAATGTGCAAGTGAACCAATTCAATCAAATCTTGCTTCTAATGTATCAAGCAACAAATACAAGGCCCTCTTTTGTAGCACATTTGATGTGATGTGGGTCCATTTCAGTGGTAAAAGAAAGTGGTGACCTGGCCTAAAGCCTGGCCCCAATTTGCTTTCTGTGCCTAGAGCCAGAATCTCACCAACAAACTCTGCCTCTGCATATTTCTCATGTATTTTCTTTTCCTCATCCTTCTTGCTCAATAACATTGATATATTTTCAGTTTCAGGATTGGAAACCACATTGTAGTAGTTGTTAGTAGATCTTTTCATTGTCAGCCAAGCATCTTAGAAAGTATTTGTCACTACGATCAATGCTCTGGAAAATTAACATAAGCTTTTAGTTGGGGCAAAGAGGCCCCAGCATTCTGGATACTATGGCTTTCATAGAAGAGACTTCCTGATTTTTGAAGGATACGTTCTGAAACTCAAAAGGACTAAGGTCATTGGCCTCACTGGCAACAATTTTATAGGGAGTTGCAAGGGACACCCTGATAAGTATGTGACACATGAATCCACCCACAACTGAGAAGACAATAGTGGAGTCTCCTTTATCTGTCACTTTTGCTCACTGTGCGTCATCTCATCAGCCTCAGTGAAAAACATCCTTTTCTGAGAATTACTGATGTTGAAAGAACTGCTGAGCTCAGAGCCACAGGGATGTCATCAGAGAGGAGGAGCTAGGGAAGACTTTACTGCTTTCGTAAGGCTAATTTCATTGCAGGCGAGAGTGAGACACTTTGATCCACTGCGACCCTTGAAATTTACAATCTGGCTCATTAACAACAAACGTGGCCCTAAGCAGCTGCCTTCCCTTCCTCATTGTCCTGTTTTCTGTCCTGGTGCTCCATACATAACTCTTGCACACTACTTACATCTGAAGTAGGAGTATTTATTGAGTACTTACTAGATGCCAGGTACTGACATCATTTCTCTTATGCTTTTTAGCCCTATAAAACTCAAACCTAAGGCATTTATATTATCCTAATTCTATGCGTAAGGAAAGTAAGTTGTCCAGGCATACAACTAAGTAATTGAGCAGTACTGGGTCATTACTATCTAAATGACCAGGATTTTGAGGCGCCTGCATGGTTCAGTCAGTTATGCATCCAATTCTCGATCTGAGATCAAGTCATGATCCCACAGTTCATGGGTTGTAGCCCTATGTTGGGCTCTGTGCTGAGAGCTCAGAGCCTGCTCGGGATTCTCTCTCTGTCTCTCTGCCTCACCCCTGCTTGTGTGTGCTCACTCTTCTCTCTCCCTCAAAATAAACAAATAAACTTAAAAAATAAAAAAAAATTAACAAAATAAAAGACCAGGATATCAACAACTATTCTAAATTATCTTCACCTTAACTATTCTTATGAAATAATCCTCCAAGTTTCGTCTTCATGCAAGCACAACATCCCCTCTCGAGGCCAGGCCAAATTCCCAGCATCCCGATCTTCAGCCTGCCCACCTCTTTCTTCCTTAGGAAGGAACATTCAGATTTTTTACTCTACACCTCTAATAATAGCAGGTTCCCAAGGCCCTTAAGATCTTGTAGTGAAAAACAAAGAATCTCCCCTCTTAACAATTTTTAAGTGTATAATCCAGTATTGTTGACTACAGGCACTGTGCAGAGCAGATTTCCAGAACTTATCCATCTTGCATAACTGAAACTTTATACGCATTGGACAACAACTCCCCATTTACCACTTCTCATTCTTATCACAATAATTTAAAGAGTGGAGGATGGGAAGGGGACAAGAGAAAACGTCTGATGGATATGTTTATTGTCTTGATTGTGGTGATGGTTTCACAGGTGTATGTACATATCTAAACTCATCGTACACATTAAATAGGGAGAGTTTTGTATAGCAATTATACTTAAATAAATCAGTTTTGGAAAAAGACATTATAACTATAACCTAAAAAAAGAAAAACTGGAGCACCTGGGTGGCTCAGTCAGCTAAGCAGCCAACTCTTGATTTCAGCTCAGGTCATGATCTCAGGGTTTGTGAGAATGAGCCCTATGTCAGGCTCTGGGCTAACAGTGTGGAGACTGCTTGAGATTCTCTCTCTCTCCCTCTCTCTCTTTCTCTCTCTCTCTCTCTCTCTCTCTCTCTCTCTCTCTCAGTAAATAAATAAACATTTTTTGAAATGAGAAAAACAAAGAATGTCACTTTGATTGATAGGAAGGGGATCTGGCCATAGGGATCTCTACCGCAGGGACTGAGGGGATGGAGGGAGTGACAGGAGAAGATTCCAGGACGCAGGTGAGTGGGAGAATTCTGCCACTGCTGCTGCAGCTGCCAGCGCCTGGCTTGTCATCTGCCCCCCCCCCCCGAGGTTTCCCAAATGGCCTCATTCCAGGTGTACATGATTTTGCACACCAGAGCAGACAAAGCCAAAGGCAGTGTTTAAAAAGAATTAGTTTTGTTATGGTATTGCTTTATTTTTTTTAATTAAAAAAGGCACTAGAAGATGGAAGAAAATGCTTGCAAACCACCTGTAATCCAACCACTCTAACAAAATGATTTTCCTCTTCCCTCTTTCAGCCATATTTCACATGGTTGTGATTGCAGTGAAGTCAGAATATTTAGTCTTTATTTTACCAATTATTCCATCATAACCTTGTTTTTCAGTTTCAGAATCCTCAAAATACCATCTTCATGATTTTATAAAATGGCATTATGTTAGGACAGTAGAATTTTTAAACAATCCTCCTAATGTGGGGTAGTTACATTGATTCCCTTTTAAAATTTTTTGCTATAATTATAGCTTATATAGCAGAATGCTTGCAACATGCCAGACATTTTCTAAGCATTCCACATTTGTTAGTGCATTTGATCCTCACAGTAGCCTACAACTTAGGCTGCAACACTATTACCCGCATGAAGACATGGAGGCACAAGGAAGTCATGTCACTTGCCCAAGGTCACCAGGAGTTGAGTGGGAAAGCTCACTCGTGAGTCCAAGGGCATCCATTCCCCAGTGTAAGCACCAAACTGCCACCCGCCTTTCTGCTGCAATGAATCTATCTGTACAACTATACAGCTTTTTCCTGAGAAATATTTTCTTAAAATAAATTCATAGCATCTGAAATTATTGAGTCAAGAAATATGAATACTTTTATGGCTCTTACTAAGTATTTCATCAGTGCTAGTCAAAAGAGTTCTTTCCAAGTGATGCCTGGGTGACTCAGTCAGGTGAGCGTCCAACTCTTGATTTCGGCTCTGGTCATGATCTCACAGTTTGTGAGATTGAGCCTCATGTCGGGCTCTCTGCTGACAGTGCAGAGCTTGCTTGAGATTCTCTTTCTCCCTCTCTCTCTGCCCCTTCCTCACTGTGTGCACTTTCTCTCTCTCCCTCTCTCTCTCAAAATAAATAAATAAATAAATAAATAAATAAATAAATATTTAAAAAAAGAGTGCTTTCTACTTCAAATACCACCAGCAATGAATAATTATGTGAGTAAGACCATACATTGGACAATTTCAAATTCTATTACCATGAATTTTCATTTTGCTTCTTTAATAGCTGCATAATAATTTCTATAGGTATTTTACATTAGCAATTCTTTGAATACTAAGAACGATGGACACTTTCCAATCACTTATTTGCTAATTGTATATGAATTTTTGTTTGCACATATCTCTTACATGTTAAATTATTATCATCTTGAGAGTGTTTGTGTATTTGAAAACTAAGCTCATAAACCCTTTACCTTTTTTCCTTAACCTATCAGATTTGATACAAACATTTTCAACGTAGATAGTCCTTTTTCTACTACATATGTTCCATTGTACAGGGGCTTTTTAAAAAAGAAACTGTATATACATTAGAATCTGTTGCTCTATTATTTCCAAGATGATATAACATGGCAACTTAGCAGCAGAGTGGCATTTGATAGTCAGGATTCTTATTACAAAATAGGGATAATATTTATATGCCATATATTAGCTAACAGGACAAAAATGAAATGAAGTCCTTGAAACCACCAATGTATGCCCATCTTATTTTCTATTACTTTGAATAGAATTTTTTTGGTGGGGAGTGAGTTTCACATCTTATTGATGGTAGTTGAAGGGAAAAAGTTCTCTTGAATTTTATCTGTCTTTTATTATGCCACTCTTCTGCATTTTTTAATTTTATTTTTTATTTAAATTTTAGTTATTTAACATACAGTGTTGGTTTCAGGAGTAGAATTCAATGATTTGTCACTTACATACAACACCCAGAGCTCATCACGACAGGTGCCCTCCTTAATACCCATCACCCATCTAGCCCATTTCTCTTCACCTCCTTCCATCAACCCTCAATTTGTTCTCTACCATGAAGAGTCTCTTGTGGTTTGTTTCCCTCTCTCCTCTTTTTTTAAAGCATAATAATAAGAGTTGTTAAATTGATATATTTAGATTTTCTAGGTACTCATGTCATCAGCAAATCATCAGTTTAGCTTAGTTTATCTCTATATGTATGTCTCATTTCTTTTTCATGTCTTATTACAATACTTTCCAAAACAATATTAGCCACTATTGGTAACTGTGAGGATCTAAGAGCTCAGAAATTTGCAGTCAATCATGCAAGGGGTTGTGGGATGGTATTCTGAGATATTGTCTTCCAACTGGTTTTGTACCTTTTACACTTTCCACCCCATCAGCTGGCAGTAGCATTGTTTTGTTGATAAAACCAGCATACCATAAAAGCAGTTAAGAGATATCTGGGTTTCAAAAGCCTGAGTTTCGAGGATCTCAGTCCAATGTTTATACCATAAACAAAATATTTGGAACATTCGTAGAGAGATTATCACCCTGAAACTAGATTAAGATTCTCCAATCAGGAGGAAGGAAACTAGCAAGCCTAGGCCTAAAAAGGTAGCGAATACTTAAGAGGGGAATGAGAGAAACTCAAAAGTAGATGGCAAAATCCAAGAGCAAATTAGTGAATAGAGATGCAGTTACTCCCATAAGCCTTAAATTTCTCTGACTGGGGCCAACCGTTCTTTCTCCCAGACTCTGCACAGCCAGATTCCTGTTTGATACTGGTCTATGTGCTTCTATGGTACCCTTCTCCAGCCTCAGGTACTGGGGAGAGAAACTTCTCAGTATCAGGACTTTGGCACAGGGCAAAGTCAGAGGCAGAAGAATAAGGAATACAAATACAACTCCCCAATCCTTTGAGTCAGAAGAATGAGGAGCTAAGTTCTGCTGACTCAGGGTTAGTGACAAAAGTCGCCAATTCAAAGGTGAGGGGACTTGGTCATCATCAGCTCTCTGTTCCTTTTTCTAAGTCCTTGACTTACAACCATCATGTGTAAAAAAAATTCTATATTCCCTGAAGATAGTCCCAGAAGAGGATTTTTATCAAGTATTTTTACATCCTTTGGAATTTGCAAACTCCCTCCAAGTGATTTTGTAAAACAAAATTCACTAGAATTATAAAGTCTTAGGTATTTATTTCTTAAAAACTTCAATCACACACTTGAACTAGGAGGTGGTGAAGAAGAACAAGCACTTCTAGTGCTCTGTCACACCCAGGCAGTACTTGGCTGTGACCCACTATATCAACAGCTGAACCATTAGGTCCGGACACATTATTCTCATGTGTGCACAGTGGTAGTATCTACAAGAAGGAATGGGGTCTCACAGTGCAGATCAAGCCTCCTGGCTTCATCGGAATTCCTCCCACAATAGTCCCCAAACAAACTCCCTTTACTGCCTGAGGTATTCAGGAAATGCGGGTGGTGAAGGATTAAACAGTGAATAACTTGATTTATTATTCCTACCCCACGGCCCTCACAGAGGACTGGAATGGCTCCTCAGCTCACCAGGCCTCAGAAATGCCTGTGGGTCTGGACTATGGGTAAGCCTTTGGTTTGGGGTTTTTTCTGCTTGCATTGTGAGCCAAACTTTCAGCAATTCCTGTGCCCTGGGTGGTTACTATTGATTTATGCTGGCTTCAAAACAACAGACTGAGGCAGCAGAGTGAATGCAAGTGCAGTGGCATACTAATGCCAGGGCTGGGATCATTCTGTCTTGAGGAATAGAGCTCTGAGTGTAGACCTGGCAGGTTCCCAATTAAGTATTTGATGACAATTAGAAGATTCACTTGTAAGATTTTGGAGGCCGATGGGTCCGTTCCATCACTGGATTTGCTTTTGTCCTGGTCAAGTGGTAATTGCAGAGCTTTGCTCAGATGCCCCGCGGTGCAGCCCCCTCTTCCCAGCCCACCCTCTCTTCTGACTTCCAGGGTCTGTTTTCCATTTTGCCACTGCAAAAATTGCTTATTTTCTTCACTGTTTGTATAACTTTTCCCTAAAAATACACCAGTGAAGAGAAAGAATGTCCCAGTCTCCTGTTACTTCCTCAGTGCCACAGTCTGTGATTTCTCTGAGCTCTTTACTGCTCTCCCCTCAGTGTGTATGTCTTCCACATATTTTCCCTCTGAGCATTCCCAGATGGCCTGCAAGATTCAGGTCAGGGATCATTCACCTGCTTGTGAGGCCACCACTGGTTCTGTCCAGATGACCTGCTCTGAGCACTTCCTCTAACACCTGTAAATCTCCCCATCATAACAATTATAATACACGAGTGCCACTGTTTTAAATGTACAAACATCTTGGGGCACCTTCCTGGCTCAGTCGCTTAAGCGGCTGACTCTTGGTTTTCTCTCAGGTCACAATCTCTTGGTTTTGGTACAGGTCACAATCTCAGAGTTCATGAGTTCAAGCCCCATGTCAGGCTCCGTGCTGACAGTGTGGCATCTGCTTAGGATTTTTTCTCTCCCTCTGTATCTGCCCCTCCCCTGCGCATGCTCCCTCTCTCTCTCTCTCAAAAAAAATAAATAAACATTAAAAAAATAAATGCACAAATGCCTTCTCCACTGGGAGCCACCAGGAAGACAAATTAAGAATTATTAATCCTAGCTTCTTTTTACATGGTAAGCAGAGGAGGTATTTGTTCAATCAAAACATCATTGTATGCCAAAATATGAAGTTCAGAATCAGAAAGGACTGACATTGGCTGGGTATCTAACCCTCTTGGTCCAAATTGTCTCAGAGATGCTCCAATTCTGAAATTAATATATTCTGGAAGAATTATCCTAATTGCCCAGCATCTAAAATATTTGGAACTACAGATAAGGTCAAACTGAAACCTGACATCTAAATAACTAAATGGCAGGACATGCAAAATGATCCAGAGATGTGAAGCCAGGAAATGACATACCTTTTAAAGAGAATGGAAATATTATCTTTAAAATCTTTTCAAAACATCAAACACACAAAACCTACTCAGATACTATAAAAAATTATTATGAGAGTCTAGAAAAATATTTTTTACAAATTTTTTGATCACAGCAATGATATTTTACTTTCATAAAGCTATGTCCCTGTGTCCATATTACTCATGTACTCTATTCCTTCTAGACCATTCTATTCTCCTCTATTTAATTCTTTAGGGGAATACTGGTTGTGAGTCCAACCAAATGAAGTCTATACTTGAGTTTTTCCACCATCAATTTCCTATGTTGGATCATGTACTACAGTTATATAAGATGCTATCTTTGGGGTAAGTGGCTTGAAGGGTACAAGAGAACTATCTGTAGTGCTTTTGCAATGTATTGTTAGTCTTAAATGAGTTTTGAAGAAGAACTTAAAAATACATGAGCTGTGGACACAGAATTAGCTTTATAACCCACTAGTGGGTTCTATAATGAGTGTAAGCACTGGTCCTGCTTTATACAAAATCAATCTATTTATTTCTCATATCCAGAATTAACCAGTTTCATGAAATTGCATAAACAATAAAAATAAAAGGAATGAAGTTATAAATACCCTAGATCGAGAAATGTGGAAAATTATACAGAAAAAAAAAAACTATGAAACATTATGCAAATTTGTAAAAACTCTCCAGACAGGGAAGCTTAATATATACAACATAATTTTTAATTATTTGGTTAATGCATGGATTTTAGTTTGTTCTTTCCATAAAGCTGACTAGTTTTGAGGAGAACTTGATGAAATGATTCCAAAGTTCACCAAGGCAAATAAAGCAAAGATCAAGCCTAATGAAGTTCTCAAAAAAAGGTAATGAATCAGAAGAGGTACTGATGTGCTGGAGCCAAATGCTTGCAAGGGCATATTGTTAAATTTTCAGGAATTTTGTGATCTGATTAAGGTCATACTGGTATCTTGATATCAGTGGGAAAGTTAATTCCTTATGGGTGTGGCCATTTGGAAAGAAAATTATAGAAAACTGCTGCCACCAAATGTAACAGAGAATTCAGAGGAACAAAAAGGCACACACTAAATGTCACAATTACTTTAAAAAGTATAATAAAACTTAACTTAATCAATTTTAATGAAATATTTGTCTCTGGGAGCGTGTTCTAAATTTCGAATTAATGAAAGAAATAACAAAGGAAAATACATAGATATACTGCTGAAAAACTTACAAGTTCTGGTCAACTACATTTTTAATTTTAAAAAAAGGGAATAAAACAAATGAAAGCAAATAAATAAACAACTTGCAAGGTGTGCGTTTGACCCAGATTTAAGCGCTAATAAGTCCTCTACAAATCCACCTTTAAAAAGTAAATTTAGAAAAACATTTGCAACAAATAGGAGACCAAAGTTTAATAATCCTAATGTATAAATTACTTACACAGTAAGAAATAAGTAGAAGCACTAAAGCTGCAATAGATAAATGGGGAAAAGCCATTAACAGAGAAGTCACAAGAAGCTAATGCAATGTAGATAACAAGTGTGAACCCATGGAGTCTGGTTAATCTTTAAAATTTACAAATTTTACATCTTTAAAATGTACCACTTGAAAACGTACAAACGGAAATAATGAGGCTCAGGTCTCTGGCTGCACCACTATCTGTTCTTTCTCATGATCTTCATCTCCTGACATCCAATCACTCTCTATGGTTCCCCACAGGCACCTGCTCCTTCTGCTCCTTCTCTGGCTCAACTACTAACATCTATCATTCCTAAGGCTCCGCAAGGATGTTCTACTCACTGAACATTACGGCTTTTTGCTTCCTCAGCTTCCTTATTTCTACAGAACACTCCCCACCAATCCATTTCCGTCCACAAAGTCCCTAAATACACCCTGGTCTTCCTGTAACAACAGCTCCTCTGAGGTCTCTAATGAAAAGGCTACAATCTCTTTTCCAGTCATTCAACAGTCTCACAGCACCTGTGCTTTCATGACCTCCCCACCTTCTTGCAATCCTCTGTCCCCATCTCCTCTCTCCTCCAATTTAGATTCCACAGCCGTCCTTCCCCCTCAAACCCTCTAAACTCCCAAGCCCCTCCTTTCTGCCATCAAGCTCCTGGGCAAAACCACAGGCAGTGATGAATCTATCACTTTCTTCATGTACAAAACCAAGCCTGATTAGCAAAACCACACTGTAGGCAAGTGAACGTCGCTATAAACAAATGGTCACCAACCTACAACTCCCCAATGACTCAACTATGTTTTTTACACATCTTATTGATACTTCAAAAATATCCAACTTGTTTATCTGCCCCATTCACTTTGCCTCAATCTTCACTGAGATTATTGAAGGCAACACATGAGAATTCCTTTATATGTCCAATACCAATTTTATAAAGTTGTCTGCACGTGGACCTGTCCTCTCCTCCACCCTTCCTAACACAATGAGAAAGTGCCCCGCCTCCAACTCTAAGACCAATTACTATATCAGTGACTGGACCTCACTTCTACCTTGCCTCTTACTTTCTCCAGACCTTGCCCCATCAGTTACTTTCTATACCTCTCGCTTAATTATTTTCTAGCTTCTCCTTTGGTATCTAATAATGAAACTTTGGAATCCTTCAGGACTTTATTCCAGGCTGTTATTCAATTTCATCAACTTCCATCTGCATACTAACCACATATCCCTACCACTTAATTACTGCTATATTTGCTCCACCCCAGACCTCTTATCTGGGTTCTAGACACATATACACTCAGCCAACTTCGTAATGTTTTCCCTTGGAATTCTCAGATCAAATTCAGCAGTTTCAAACCCGAAGCCAAATCTCTTCCTTCAACTTTGCTTCCTCTGCTGCACTCCCATTCATCACAATCATCTACCCCATTGCCCAAACCAGCAATTTGAAAATAATATATAACATATGCTTCTGTTTTCTTTCACTTTCCAGAGATAATCAATCACCCACTCTACCTACTAAATGTTATTTATATATAAATATGTTATTTATATATGATTTATAATAATTTACATACATACATATATACAGAAAACTTCTCTCTCTTTCTATCTGCAACCACTTTAGCTCACGCTATCATTGTCCCTCTACTGACACACTTCAAAGAGTCTTGTCTCGGGGCACCTGGGTGGCTCAGTTCATTAAGCATCCGACTTCGGCTCAGGTCATGATCTCACAGTTCATGAGTTCAAGCCCTGCGTCAGGCTCTGTGCTGACAGCTCTGAGCCTGGAGCCTGCATCAGATTCTGTGTTTCCCTCTCTCTCTGACCCTCCCCCACTCATACTCTGTCTCTCTCTGTCTCTCAAAAATGAATAAATGCTAAAAGAATTTTTTCAAAAAAGAGTCTTGTCTCTATCTCCTCTCTCCAAACCATTCTTTACCCACTCTGGCTAAATTGGTCTCTTTAAAACACTAATGTGATAATGTTACTTCCATGCTAAAAGTCAAGCTACCTGGTTCCCATGATTCTTCGGATAAGACCCCAGTCCTTACTACTTCTTAGTCCACTCTTGTCCCCAGCCCCCTCCCTGCCTGTCAGTGCCCCACCTCAATGGCAGTCTTCTGGCATGTCTCAGCAAGCCATTCTCCCCTTTCTTTCCAAGTGTTTGTATATCTCATTCCCTCTGCGTGGAATGCCTTTCCCTGCACCTGCCCTTTGCCAGGATACTCTCACTCATCCTTATGTATGAGATGAAGTGTTCTCTCTTAGAGAAGTCTTTCTGATTCCTCAAGACTAAATCAGTTTGCCTCCTGAATCTCTCATAGTAGCATTTACTTCTCTTTCATAGCATTCACCATACACACAGTTAAGTGATAGAGCTGTCACTTGTTTCCTATTTACATAGTGGAAGTTCCACAAGAATAAGAACAGAGTCTGTCATCTCCCAACTTGAGCTCAGTGTCCAGTACAGTGGCTGACACACAGTGGGCTCTTTAAAATATGTGTTGTTTTCATTAGCATGTCCTTGCCTATAAAATTCAGAAATAATCTTAATGAGAATTCCAAATGTTGTCAAGGACAATGAAATATGCCCAGTTGTACACTGCTCTTGGGAATATAATTTGTAACAACCCTTTTAGAAAATAATTTTACATGATGTATTCCAAGTGTTACTTTTGAACTAGTAATTCCACTCCAAAGAAATAAGCTTAAGCACATGCACAAAAGCTTACACACAGATGTCTCTTGTCTCATTATTTGTAATACTGATAAATTACAAACAACATAAATATCCAACAATGCTTAAGTAAATTAAGGTTTGGCATCTAAGTAGAATGTTATTTCACTAATTTTAATTATGTATACAAAAGGTTTGCTATAATTTGGGGCAATGTTTATTTTTTAATACTTCTGAATACGCATTGGATAAAATTATATAGACAGCATGAACTCAACCATGTAAAAAAAGCATATACAGAAAAAAAGAATAAAACTATAAAGAAATAATGAGAGCCACTATAAGGATAATGACCATGATAATAAGGTTACAAGCATTTGCTACGTGCCAAGCTTTGTTATATTTTACATACACTGACTCACTTGATGCTCACAACAACCTTATTATTTCAGTTAGGTTACAATTATCCCCATTTTTAAGATGAGGAAACTAAACCTCAGAAAGATTAAGTAACAGGTCTACAATGACCCAGGATGTCCAATGATGGAGTCCGAACACTAAAAATAATAGAAATATTTCCCCATAATAATCATTCCATTTCCTGGTGATCTAATTATATGTGATTCTTTCTGTAGTTTCCTATTTTCTGTACTGAACATGTATAATTTTGATAAACAGAAATAAAAGTCTCATCTGAAAAGAAGCTGTTGTATATAATTTAAATTGAGCTAAGTCTTATTAAGTATAGGACTAAGAAGAGGTTCTTATTTGGGACAATCTTTATGCCAAAACAATCCTAAACACACAAGTGTGAATTTTGAAAGAATAAATATTTCAGAAGCCCACTGTATCACCTTCCAGTGACTATTAGCAGAAGCACCAAATACCTTGCTTGGAAAAATTAACTCATGAGCATCATGTGCTACCCAAAGTACAGCCCATCCCCATCCTGTTATGTACCTGTCTTTGCCAATGAACTGATCAGGTAAGAAAGAGATCACGTCATTCTCATGGAAGTACAGGACAATATAGTATCTGAAGCAAAGGCACATATTCATCAGTCAGATGTTTTGCTAATATTTATAAATTTAAAATTCCTCCTCTTGCCAGCATTCCACATTAGCAGGAAAATGAAGATCTATTCAGTAATAGCTACTCCTCAGTCAACTTAGGGTATAAGTATATGGCCTTCTTGGCTCAAGTATGGACTTCCCTTCCAGCTGACCTCTCTCTAACATGTTTCCAGAAGAGCTTTTAATAGTTTGAGAATAAAATCCATCCATTTTTTAAAAATTAGTCTTAATTCAATGGAAAGATAGGATTTTGTGTATGTGTGTGTGTACTTGTGCATGTGTAGTATATACTAGAAGAATGGCAGGGCAGACCCCTCCCCCACCCAGGGAAGCTTTGTCTGGGGGGGGGGGGGCTCCTTGGAAGTGTCTCTAAGGATATAGAGAGCTTGAAGTATATAATGATCACAGTCACTGGGTAATATTGAAGTGGAGATATGACACAGAGTTCCACCAAGTGGCTCCTCTTTAGCTCTCCACTGACCCAGCCTCTTCTAGACTCATACCCAAAACCAGTAAGAAGCAACCAAATTTGAAATGAGTCAAAATCATAAAAAGAGCATCACTGAAATCTCATTAAGACATTGAGAAAAGAGGCCTGCACTCCTAGTTAACTATATACAGGGTTGAATACTTTTGTCCCAATTAAGGCAGGATATTGCTGGGAATGAATCCAAGATTGAGCTGAGGAATCCCTGCATGGGATCACCCAAAGGCATCACCAAATAAATCTCCCTGGAGTGGAGAGAGCCATGGGCCAATAACAGAAAGAGGAGAGCCATAAATATCACCTAGAGAAAAGAAGGCTGAGTTTGCAAACATACAGGAGCCACTTTCTAGATATTTATTGTTCTAATTGGGTAAATTTGGGAGAGAGAATTAGGGTAAAGGTTCTCATTATTCTTCAGATAGCTTGATAACTATGATTCTATCATATCCATGAGCTGGTATGGACTGGAATATATGGATTTCATTGAATAATGACAACAAAAATAACTGCCCAATAACCTAGGATAAAGGAAATACTACAAAGTGATAAGGAGGGACAAACAGTAGCAGTGTCAACTACATACCCATAAAAGGATACTTAAAGCTTAAAGGAATATACTAAGCTAGAAGAATCTGAAAACCAATGATTAACAATTTAAAAGAAATAGAAGAAAAGTAATTTCCTTATTGGCTACACACTTTAGAATAAGAGAATGAAGGTCAAAGTCATGTCACAATCATTTAATGGAAATCAGGATTCTCAAGGCAATATCAAATGTCATGCATTTGCTCTCTTATGGTGAAAGAGAGAAGGACAGAGAAACACTGGCTTTTTGCTCAATACTTTAGTTTTCTACAACTAACCTGGAGTACCTCTGTGGAGGATACTCCAGATGTTTCCCTCTCACTGATAGCCTTCTCACCTCACAGAACCACCTTGAGCCTCAAAGCTTCTCCTAGTGTCTCTTAGACTCCAGTGTCTCTGCATATGTTAGTGTATCTGACTCACAGGATTTGTGTTAGAATTGAGAGAACTATAAGCCCTTACTCAACCCTTATGCTATTCCTTATTGTTTTGTCTGTTAAACATGAGTATGTCCCTAATATTTTAAGAATGAATTCATGGTATAAAATTCTCCAAATGAAGAACCATATGTATTGGCCATCGCTCCTAGAAAACTCTTCTATAGCTTTACCATTTCCAGAATGTCACATTAATTAAATCATATAGTATACAGCCTTTTCAGATTGGCCTCTTTTCAGATTGGCCTCTTGCACTTATCAATTAGCATTTAATATCTACCCATCTAAGATTTTGCATGGCTTGATAGCTCATTCCTTTTTATTGCTGAATAGTATTCCATTGTATGGATACTCCACTCTGGCTTTGGTCCTGAGCTATGCCAACACTGTATTCCATCCCTGCCATCAGCACCAGCAACTAAAAGTATTTGGAGCATTTCATTTTGTTCACTCCAGGGGATCCTGATGCTATGGAAACTGGACAGTCTTCTAGACACACTTGGTCAATGCTACTGGCCATAGATATAGCTGTAGGAGGAATGATCCTGAGCACCAGGGAGCCAAGATTATGACAGAGCTATGCACATGCACACTCTATCTCTCAGACAGAGTCCTTAGTGCCTACCTTAGGGGGGGAAATGTTGGTTAAAATCATCTACAAACTTGGACATCAACATCCATGTTTAGAATCCAGCCATTGTTGATTCGGACAATGGAAGGCCCAGACCCAAAAAGAACTAAACATGTTTCCTTTCTTGAGAATGTTGGAATGTAAATTAAGATCAAGAATTAGAACTTGACACTGAATGATGTCAAATGAAGCACTCTAGACTAGGAGTCTTTTTCAAATTGTGGAACACAATGTTTTTTCATTAGAGCATGAAAAAAATTGGCAAGTGATGACTGGCACTTTTGACAAAAAATTAAATAGAATAAAATATAGGGTATGAGAAAATGGTATAGTGCATTGCACATAGTAATAATAAATATTACTTCATAAAACTGTGGTTTCAATTTTATATGTGTGCCTTCTAGGCAAACAAAAATGTAGTTTTTACTATGGGTCATGGTTAAAAAGGGTAAAAAGACTCTCTTCTATAGGAAATGACCACAAACTCCAGATGTTCCTTTCTCAAATCCTTGTTGTACAATAGTTCTTTAGTGTGAGGGTAAGATGGGACAGTTAATTAAGCTGCTTTGGTTCTATTCAGAATGAAATAACCTGAAGCAAGATTCTGTTTGGGTGAGCTCCAGTCCAGATCCACCCCTGATCCAAGCATCTCTGGCAGTATAATGAAACCACATGGTCCGTAGGGCTGCCCCTTCCACATCATAAGTCAGACAGGGTGTCCAAGGAGGATATGTGGATGGATAGGAAATGCCAGGGGCTCCATTAAACCATTTTCTAACCAAAAGGAATAATCATTCGATGATGTGGAAGTGAGTGAAAGTTAGAAGAAAAAAACCAGGTTCCTCTGGATTATGTAAACCTTAGGACATGCCTCATCAGATTTTCCTGAATTCCTTCTCTAAAGATGGGGCCTTAACTTCTGTTTTATATTGGAATTCCCTTTACATAGAGTGATAGCATGTATATAAGAATGGGAATACCTAGTGAAGATCTGGAGCTGACACTAATTGGGATTACTGCTTAAGTCTAAAATCTCCCATCTCTGGAAATAGCTTATAATATATGGATAGGACTGCTGTGTTTACATCTGTGCCAGATATAGGACCTTGATTCCTTGGTCAGAATCCAGTGGTCCAGGGGTAAGCCACTGGTCATTAGGACCTTTCCCACCCAAATTTTCAAATTGGAACTGAGAGATGCAGGTCACCAAGGGTATGGCAGGAGATTGGGTACATAAGCGGCTGAATTTCTCATGATCTGACAGGAGCCAGTTTTTAGTAAGAGAGAATAAAGAAATAAGTTCAGGGACAGACAGAGAGAGAGGCCCCTAGAAATATGCAAGTGCCTGTTTCCAGTTGACCTGGGGACTAGTTGTACCTCTGCCCTTCCCATAATTATATAAATAATAGCCTGAAGGTCCCTCAATGAATGTCATTTCATACCCAAGCTCAGGTAGTCACCCTACGCTACTCTTCAAACATAACTTTGCCACTGCTGCATTGTTATCAGGTTGCCTCAGAATTTCTTTATGGCCCATGGGATACAATTACTTTAAGGAAAAAGCTGTGACCAAAGAAAGGAGTTTTACTACAAAATGGTATTTTCTTGGGAGATTCCAGTTCCACCCAAAAGGATTTTCTTAGAGACTCTTCTTCAAGTTAGATCTCTGTCACTTCAGCCCAAAGTATTCTGATTATATTATAGTGACCTGTCCAATGCCTTTTGAAAAATAAATCTGTGCAAAAGCTCAGAGAATTTCAGCAAAGCCAGATATGAAAGGAATTGCAAATAATCAGCAATACTAAATGCCATGCAGTATGTTAGGCTGCTATAGAGCCCACTTTAAAAATAAGGAAACTGATGTCCTATGACGACATCTTTGGGGGCAGTCAGGTGCTAAATAGCTGGGGTGAGACCAGAATGCAGGTCTGTTTGAGGCCAAAGCATAGGCTCTGTGTCCCCCACCCCCTGCCCCAATACTCCTATATGTCTGCTGACAAGAGAACCTTACCAAGGACTGGTCCCGGGCTGCTCTATGGATAGCTTGCAGTGTCACTTAACTGCAAAGGTAAGGAAATGCTGGCTCACTCACAGAATCTTCTTAGGGAAGACAGCTTTTATCACTGTCAGTCTTGATTGGGCCCCAGGCTGCTGGAGCTGTTCATAATGACTCCCAGTTAGAACCATTACTGTATGATGAGGTGTTTAATTTATAATGTGAATCAGGGGTGCATGCTGAATAAACTGAGAAGTATTTACAAGGTTCTTTCCAAGCCTACAGTACCTACTGGTTCTTCTTAGTCCCCACCCCCTCTACCCCCCAGAGTGCATGTTTCCGTGGAAACACATGCCTGGTGCTCTGAAAAGGTAATTTTAGTTGTGACTGGATCTGTGGGATGAAGCCCCTGATTCCTGCAGAGGCAGCAGAAGAAATGCAGGCTTCTGAGAGTTGCTTCTGGCAGGTAGCTGAGTCAGGCATTGGGGTGCAGTGGAGTCAGGAATAGAAACCCTAAATTCAAGGGGTATTGAAATGACTTCAACAATAATATGCCTCTGTCCTTGAGAAGGCTGAGGGTGTGCTCCTCCAGTCTCCTTGTGGCCAGGCTCTCACCGTGGTTTATGGACCTGAATGCCCTGAAACCTTGGATTCTGGTTCCCACTGCACTTCCCTCCTCTTGTCCCCATAATCTCAGTGCTGACTACACACTGTCCCTGCATGTGCCATCCATCTGGCACAAGGTACAATCACAGGGGTAATCAAGAGTCTCATTCTCCCTAGTGTCCATCTTGCTATTCCTAGATTTCACTGTCACAGGACACCTTCCTGCCCAACAAAGAATTTATAAGCTTTGGCCGCAGACTGGGCTCAAACTGCAGCTCTTTTACTTACTGGTTGAGAGAGAGAGCTTCTTAGAAGAAAGCTATAGTAGGGTAGGGGGTTGAGGACTGGAGGAAAGTGACCCTATTTGAGCAAGGGTGATCACACTAAGCAGGGACTTCTCCCTGAGAATTCTATCCTTCCCTCACTGTCTAGCCACCCGCTGGCTCTTGTTCCTGTTTGAGCCATAATGCCCAGGATCCCTGGAGCCTACCTCTCCCATGAACCAGGTTGACCTAGATGTTACTATCAGATTTTTGAGCCTTGGATCCTTCCCGAAGCTTTACCACTGGCCAGCCTTATAACTGGGGCAGCATCCTTGGCCCCACCCACCCTTATTGTGATGTACCTAAATATTTCTGTTCTTCCAGCCTCAAGGACTCAGCCTCAGGCAGACAAAGCCTCTTACTAGGGCCACTTATGAGCTTGAATGGATTCTCAGTCTCAGTCATGAGTTTATAAGTCATAGACTGTACTCTAGCTCCTCCTGGAACTGGAGCCAGCCTCAGAAAGTCTAAGGAAAGAGAACACATTTCATATGCTGGTAGGCAGGTACTGGGGAGGGGCACAAACACAATCATCATTGGCAGTTGAGATCTCCCAAACTGAATTCCCAGACCTCTCTCTAATTTCTTGTGCTATTTCTCTGCCTTTCTCTTAGCTCTCTTTCATTCTGTTCTCTTCCTTTCCCTTTATCCCTACTTCTCTTTCCTATTCTCCCTCTCCCTGCTGCCATCTGTCCCTTTCTCATCCTTTCCCATGCTGTCCCTATCCCTGTCACTTGCCTTCACCTGGCTTTGAGTCTTTCTGACTCTCTCTCTCCCTCTTCCCCTTCTCTACTGAAGCTATGGGCCCTTACCCCAGAAATGTGGAAGAAGCCAACATAACCCCACCTGTTGGCTGCCCTCCCACCAATCCTTCATATCCCAAAGAAGAAACCCATGAGCAACTTGTACTCCAGGGGAGCACAGATAACCCTGTGCTAAAGGAAGCTGGAGAGCCACCAGGCTTATAGCGGAGTACCCTAGAGATGCTCACTGCACTCTGGAGAGAGGCCCAATCTGGGAAGGACATGCTGAGACAGCTTGGCACACAGGAGGAGTCTCAGGCAACTGCCAGACACTGCCCCCTCATACCAAGCCCACTGCTTAACTCTTAATACCACTCCTTCAGATGCTATCACAAGATTGTCACATAGGCCCCTTTCTGTCCGAACTTTGCTATGGCAAACCACATGGAGAGTCTGACTGGTTACCTCCCTACAAGCCTGACTAGAGCTATTTATAGCCTCATTCCCCAAAGGCTCCATGGAAAGCTGTGATCTTAGATGTGGTCCATGTAATCCATGTGTTATCCATGTGGGACCACCTACATGGGAACCTTTGAGTATGGTTCTTGGCCTTCCCTCTAACCTGTAATTTAAACACAGGCCTTTTCTTCTATCTGCTGAATTAAAGCTGAAGGAAATACCCTTCTGCCAGCACTAACCATGAGGAGCCCTGGGGGTAAAGGCAGCCCCATCCCTGGGGTTGGGTACTGCTAATGATTTCTTCTCAGCACCAGGGACAGCACCTTCGTGAAGCTAGGCCCAGCCTGAGGCCAGCATTGTTCTAGCCTCCCCTGACTTCCCAAACAGATCCTCCATATCAGTAGCCATATTAAAGGAGAAAGGGATGTGATAAGAGCCCATCAAACTTCTCTAATCACAAATGCAGCTGGGAGGGACTGGGGCAAGTCCAGACAGAGTTCTCCCCTAAATCCCAGTTCCAAAACCCTTCCGCTCTGAGTTGTTTCCCTCTGTTAGAGGCACATCTTTGAAGTCCTTAAGATAACTCTGGACAAGGGGTGCCTGGGTGGCTCAGTCGGTTGAGCGGCCAACTCTTGATTTCAGCTCAGATCATGATCCCAGGGTCATGGGGTCAGGCTCCATGATGAGTGTGGGGCCTGCTAAAGATTCTCTCTCTTCCCCTCTCTACCCCTCTCCCTCACTTATGCACATTGTCCCTGTCTCTCTAAAATAAATTTAAAAAAATAACTCTGAACAAGTGTACATATATTTATGTGCATGCATTATCCTGTACTTGTGAGGAGAGTGTTTAGGCATGTGTTTATTTGTGGGGATTTTTTGATAAGATTTCTAGGACTCAATCAGTTGAAGGCTGCTATGAAGCACTCACCATAGGGCTTAAGTAATAATTTGTCTCCTTCCCTCCTTCACTCTCTTTGATCTCTTCTTTAGAAGTTAGGAGGCGGTTGCTTTATAAACTCTTTTCTGTCCTATAATTGTTGTCATTAACTAAATTACCACAATAGGTTGAAATAAAGAGTATTTTACCTCCCTGTTTCCCCACACTGGAGGAGACCAGCAGAACAGAAGTAATTGGAGAGTAGAAAAATTATTTCTCATTCAGTAAGATTGCTGAATCCACTCAAACCTTTTTTTTTCTTTTTTTAAGTCACTGCACCAAAAAAAAGTTGTTTTATAGGATTTTATGTAGAAGAGAAATAATAGAAAAATTCTATAGAAATCATTGTCAAGCTTATTTTGTTTGTTCCAATAGGCAGGCAGTTTTCCTGTCAGATACCATAGAGAGTGAGTGCTTTGAATATATTCCTTTGGATATTGTGAGCAATTTTCAACAGCAATTATTTAAAATATTTATGAAAAAATTGGGGGAAATGTGTCTCCCAAAAAGGGTGTAGGTAAGTATACAAAATGCCTATTTCTGGAGAGTGGGTCTAATACTAAAAAAGAAGAAAAAATACTTCAAAACAACTGAATGGCCTGCATTAAAACTATAAAGGAGATCCACAATAAAAAGTGCTCCAAGAATATATAAGTGAAATTAAACATAAGAGTAGTTTTGCCTTTGTTATACACATCTTCTTAAGGTCAGTTTAGTAGCAATAAAAGGCTTGTCATAGCCATGAAATACAGTCGAAATTTGAAACTTAAGTCAAAACCAGAATTCAGACTCTCTGATTCATCCATCTTGTTAATACATGCTCCAAAATGGAACTGATTAGCACAAATATTGATGTGTCTTTATGTTAAGTGTTGATCATGTTCCAGACACTGTGCTTTAATTGATTTAATTCTCACAGCAACCCTGGGAGGGAGGGAGGTATCATTACCCCCATTTTACAGATGAGGAAACTGAGGTTCAATAATTTACTCAAGGTAATGGAGTATGTCGTGCTGTTGGTTCTGGAGCCCACGATCATCTGCCCCAGAGCTGAAGCTATAAACTTATACTAGTGTATCTGGAGCAGGGCTGTAGGCCCTCAGTGAATGAGTGGAAGGCAGGCTAGCTCTCAGACCCACCCATACATCTAACGCCTCAGAGTCTGGATCCTGGACTGACAGAGTCTTGGTCCTTGAGAGAGGGACTGTGCATTATGGTCCTGAGAGGGGAACACGCCAGTTTGTTGGTTCCACAATTCCTGGGACCCTTATCCTCTCCACTTCCTATCCCTCCTGCTCCCCTCAGTTCAGCAACACCATCTGGAGGCTCCTGGAGCCAGGAGAAAGTCATCCGGCAGAGCCTGGGAATAGGGAGTGAATTTCAAATAATCACTCTGAGTTGTGGATGAGATGCCCAGGGGCTTCAGGCCAGGATGGAGGGAAACACAGCTGCATACAGGGTGAACATTGGTGCCTTTGGCAACTCAGAGGTTTGAGAAGGAAATGGAGAGAATGTTTTGTCAGAATATAGTCTCAAATGCCTTTCTTTCCTCCTGGAATTACAAAGATGAAGTTCATTTAGAATAACACCCCAAGAGACTATTTAGTTCAATGTTTTCAACTGACAGGTTGAAGGTGAGGCTCGGAGGCTAAGGGAACCTCCACTGGTGGCAGAGTAGGTCAACAGATCACAGGTGGTTACACAGCATGTAGTGGCAGAGCCGAGACATAATTAGACATGGAGACCTGCTCCCCAGACAAGCATGTAATGCAACCAACCAGCCCAGCCTCATGTGCCATGTGCATGCAACTAGAGTAGTGGAGTCTCCAACAATGACTGTAACAGTGACTGTCAAGGTAGGGCCTTGACATAAACTTGAAAATTGCAGACTGACTTTGTTCATGCCATAACCTTCTATAGAACAAGCCAAAGGCTTATTTTCAGGAAAAGTATGTGCATGTGTTGGCCAGAATTCAAAGGACAAATGTCCACACCAACATGGTTCTTCAATATATTGAGTTCATTTCCACATGAGCATTGAGATAAGAGATGAGGCCACAGTTGTCCTAGGATCACTACTGGATGGAGGTAAAGTGTTAGGTGGGAGGGGTAACACTGAATTTTACTTCTCAATTTAAAATTGTTGGGGGCCTAGAGGCAGAGTTGCCTTAGAAGACAGTTTAAGGGCACCTGGGTGACTCAGTCAGTTAAGCATCCAACTCTTGATTTCAGCTCAGGTCAAGATCTCACAGTTTGTGAGTTCAAGCCCTGCTTCAGGCTCTGAGCTGGCAGTGTGGAGCCTGCTTTAGATTCTCTCTCTCCCTCTCTCACTGCCCCTCCTGTATGTGTGTTCTCATTCTCTCTCTCTCTCTCTCTCTCTCTCTCTCTCTCTCTCTCTCTCTCAAAAAAGAAAAGAAAAGAAAAAAGAAAAAGAAAAAAATAGCAGAAAACAAAAAATAAAACTTAAAAAAAAAGAAGACAGTTTAAACCCTCTCTTTCCCAGATGAGGAAACTGCAGCCCAGAAAGAGGAGGCAACTTATCAAAAAATGCACAGATAATTATTTGGAAGGCTTAGTTCTAGAAGCCAGAAATTCCAGAGCTCAAAACTTGTTCTTTCCCTGAAATCTCTCCCTGTGAAGGTCCATTATTCTGAGTCATACAATCTTAGTTGCTTCTTTCCAATCCCTGCGATGGAACTAGGAGGAAAAATCAATAACAATCCTCCTTTCTCTAAATATCCCAAGATCATAGGTCCCTGGTAAAAGCATGCTTATGGTAGCGATGGAGAAGAGGGAGAGGAGGAGTAGCACTCTGTTGTCCCCTGACCCCCAGAACAGGTGGGACTTCCTATACTCCAGGACAGCCACAGACAGTGACCAACCACCAGGGCACCCAGCCCTGCCCCCTCTATGATTGTCCTCTTAAATGGAGGGAAAGAAGGTGGAGGTAGAAAATATGTGGGAAGAAAATAAAAGAGGAAGAGAGAAATAGTAAAGGAAAATGAGGGAGACAGAAAGGGATCTAGGGGGAGAGGAAGAAATAGAAGAAAAGAAAGACAAAACAAAAATAAAAAAAATAGAGAGACATGGAGGGCCACATACACAGAGAAAGAGACCAAAGGGAACAATGAGTCAGAAGTAAGGACCACAGAGAGAATATCAGTTATAGAATCATGATCCTGCTGAGGATAAGGGCCCGGGTTTCTGACTGACCAGGAGGATGACCACCAACAGACCTTCACAGAAGGAGAATGAGATGAGAATGAGTCTAGCATATATTCCTTCCATGGATCACCCAATCACAGGTGCTTATTAACATCTACAGTGGCTCTGCTGCCAGCGGCTGAGAGAGATACAAAGTCCCTCCCCCACCACGCTTGGCCCGAGGCCCTGAGCCTAGCTGCAGAAAGCTTCATGCAGGAAAAGGCTACTGACTGATGAGAATCATTCGTCCATTATATTTACTGTATCTACTATCAGCTGAGCTAATAGGACAAGGCTTGAACTCAGTCTCCTAATTCTGGGCTCCCATCATTTTCTAAACCATACTGCCTTCCAGTTGGCAACAACAGCAATACCATCATCATCACCATCACCATCATTACCATTATCATCATCATCATCTTCATCATCTTCAAAGCAGCTTCTCTTTATTGAGTGCTTATTATGTGCTGGGCACAGTATTAAGTATATTATGTATGCCACATCTGATCTGGACAGTAACTGTGTGAAGGAGGCCCTATTTATATCCTAGTTTTGCACAACCAAGGTAAGCAATCACAAAGCTTAAGTAACTTTCCTGAGAACAAATAGCTGTCGCATGTCAGAGTCAAGTCCCATACCCATAGAGCCTTTTCTATTCTGAAGACCCTAGCATGAGCTAAAATTTAAAAATAGGAGCCAGTAGGGTCACCTATAGCAGTGTGTCTACAACTATCCACCAATGTACCACTCTACCCATTTCAGAGGCAGGGATATTGAACTATCAAAGGGGGTTCTTTGCCCAAAGGATTAATTGCCTTTTAGAAAAGTTTAAATGAATCCAATTCTGTTGAGTACGTATGTTCTTTGCACTGGGAGACCACAAGCTTTCTCATTCCCTAATTTACTTGTACCTTCATCCATTCAACACATATTTGTGGAGTGCCTGCTTTGTGTCTGACACTATTCTAGGTGTTTAGAATATATGCATGAACAAACCAGACAAAGCTTCTAGACTAGTGAATGGAGATCAAGTATAAACAAATAAACAGATGAATATGTAACAGAAACACATATAGGAATAACTGAACAAAAGGTACATGAACAAAATGTA
The DNA here is from genome assembly GCA_028646485.1 of Cryptoprocta ferox. Lineage (NCBI taxonomy): Eukaryota > Metazoa > Chordata > Mammalia > Carnivora > Eupleridae > Cryptoprocta > Cryptoprocta ferox. Next base: position 40,275,550 of record CM053561.1, on the reverse strand, counting down.
AGAGGAGAGAAAGCAATGGAATGTGCTATTTCAGATAATATGGTCCCTGAAAACTCTCTTAAGATGGGACATTTAAGCAGAAGCTTCAATGAACTGAGGGGCTGTGCTATGAGGATATATCTGAGGGAAGATCAATCCAGGCAGAGAAAAGAACAAGTCCAAAGTCCTGGGAGCAGAAGAATCCTATTTGTGTCCAAGGAACAGTGAGGAGGCCAACATTGCTGGAGAAAAGATGAGATCAAAGCAGACACTAGATAATTTAAAGGCTTGGAGAGCTTGATGTGGATTTGGAATTTTACAAAAAGAGGAATATAAGTTACTGAATGGGAATGTCATGTTTAGATTCACACATTACAATGGTTGCTCTGGCTGCAGGGAGAATACATGAAGGCAGGAAGATTGGTTAGAAGTTTCTAGCCAGTTACCAGGTGAAAGGCCATGGTAGCTAGGGGAAGATGGTAACAGAGGATCTGGTGGCCAGACTCTGGAGACATTCTGATCAATTAGATGTGGAGTGTGAAAGAAAGGAGTCAGGGATTAGGTAAGTATATAAATCTGAGCAAGGAGGTGAATTTAGGCAACAATTTCCTAATTTAGGGGATACTGGGGAAGTGTTTTTTGGGCAGGAGAGGGACAAACAAATCAAGTTTCTGGTTTGAAACATGTATAGTTAAAGAGGAAACATTTAAGTGGAAATATGAAGTATATAGTTGAATATACATCTAGAATCTCAAGACGAGAAGCAAAAATGTAAGTGTTGTCAGCATATTTAAATATTTAAAGTCAAAGGACTGGGTAAGGTCACCCAGGGTGCACATATAAATGGGAAAAGAAGAGGGCAGGAGTAAGCCATGGAGAATCCAACATTATGAGTCAATAGGATGGGGGCACCTGGGTGGCTCAGTCAGTTAAGTGTCCAACTTTGGTTCAGGTCATGAAATCGCAGTTTGTGGGTTTGAGCCCAGCACCGGGCTCTGTGCTGACAGCTCAGAGCCTGCAGCCTACTTCAGATCTGTCTCCCTCTCTCTCTGCCCCTCTCCTTCTCATGCTCTGTCTCTTCCTCTCTCTCAAAAATAAATAAACATTAATTTTTTTAAAGAGTCAATAGGATGAAGAAGACCTCATCCTGGTGTGAATAAGCACCAGTGAGGTAGGAGGGAGCCAAGAGAGTGCAGTGTCCCAGAAACCAAAAGAAAACAGGGTTTCAAGGAGAGGGATCAATACTTTCTCCAGTGATGTTAAATTCCCAGGTCCAAAAAAAAAAAAAAAAAAAAAAATTCCCAGGTCCCACTCTCTTTGCCTGGGCCTCTAAGAGTCCAGCTAAATAGTAGGGTCATTTCATAGCCCAGGTGAAGAATGGAAGAGTTAGCCTAGGTGAGAAACGCAAGAGTTCCTATAACGGCTGTTCTGACATCAGGGCTTTTAGCTTGACTTTGAAAAACATTGTCAATCCTGAGAAACGCAGGGCAATCAGTAATCCATAACAAAATTCTCCAGGCCTTGGATAAATGTCAGGGCATGCACTCCTCCTAGAACAAGGAATATGTCTGTATGCCACATGGTTAGCTAGAAATCACCACAGATCCTATGGCCAGAGTGGACCACTGGATCTATCGCTGCTCCAAGTTGCTTGGAGTTTCAGAACACAAAAACGTCTCAATGTTATTTAAGAATACTATGTTTTGTTAAATAACACACATGAACTCAGAAAAGTGGGCCAAGTCTAAAATCCAGAGTATACTCCCTACTCCTATAGGCTTTCTGTATCCCTTCCAAGCCATGGGCCCAACTCCAGGTCGGTCACCTGAAATACATGAGTAGAGTTAACTGACTTCAACATGAAGGGTTAGGACCTGAAACTAGCTATAATATTATTTAGATAACTGTTATATTTCCTCTTCCTTGTTTTAGCTCTTCCTTAAATAAGTTTCTTGGTTCTAAACTAACTAGAATAGAAGCTTCAGTGAAAATTCTCAAGAATACAACTTTTATAAATGACCTCATTTTAAAATATTGCCACCCCTTACAGAGAGTTTACGTTTCTTTTCTTTTTGCTTTTTTTTAAGCACTGAATGATATTCCATTGCCTGGATGTGCCACGGTTTATTCATTCCCCTAATGAAAGACATCTTGGTTGCTTCTACGTTTTAGTAATTGTGAATAAACGTGCTATAAACACCCGTGTGCAGGTTTTTGTGTGGACCTAAGCTTTCAATTCCTTTCGGCAAAGGAGTTGAGCATAACTGCTGGATCACATGGTACGAGTATGTTTCGTTTTCTACGAACCTACCAAACTGTCCTCCAAAATGGTTGTGCCATTTTGTATTCTAATCTGCAATGTGTGAGAGTTCTCATTGCTAACCATCCTCACCAGACTTTGTTGCTGTCAGTGTTCTGGACTGAGGCCATTGTAAAAGTATGTAACGGTATCTCTTTGTCAATGTTGGGTTTTTTTAAGTTTATTTATTTATTTTAAGAGACAGAGAGAAAGGCATTGGGGGAGGGAGGGAGGGAGAGAATCCCATGCAGGCTCCTTGCTGTCAGTGCAGAGCCCCTCAGGGCTCAATCAAGAGTGGGATGTTTAACCAACTGAGCCACCCAGGTGCCCCTCTTTGTTGTTGTAATTTGCATTTCCCTGATGATTTACGATGTGCTTTCATATGCTTATTTGCCACCTGCACATCTTCTTTTGTCAAGCTACCATGTTTTTTAATGTAACTTGTTCATGTTCTTGGGGAGTTGTCTCCAGCTCCAGACACACAGGATGTCTTATTTCCTCGTTATAACCAAAGATCATTTCTTCCACTTCTGAATCTAGATGTTCACCTAGACCTTCATATGAACAGTATCATCTTTACCTTCCCTTCCAATCATGACCCAAGATCCTGTGAGACAATCATTATTTCTGACAATCATTAAGGTTATTTGTAACATAATCTTGCACAATAACCAAAATAGCTACTATACATTGGGCACCAACTATAAGCCAGGCACACTGCTAATCACTTGCAGTATATAAGTGGTTTTCTGATCTGTACAAAAGCAGCTGGGTATAGCTACTGTCATTCCTACTTTATAGTTGAAGGAGCTGAGGCCATACTGCTAATAAGAGGCAGAGCCCAGGGGCGCCTGGGTGGCTTAGTTGATTAAGGGTCCAACTCTTGATTTCAGCTCAGGTCATGATCTCATGGTTCCTCAGACTGAGCCCTGCCTTGGGCTCTGCGCCTTCAGGAGGGAACCTGCTTGGGATTCTCTCCCTCTCTCTCTCTGCCCCACCCCTGCTCACTCATCGACTTGCTCTCTCAAAATAAATAAATGTTGAGAGAGAGAGAGAGAGAGAGAGAGAAAGAGAGAGAGAGAGAGAGAGAGAGAGAGAGAGAGAGAGAGAGAGAGAGAGAGGCAGAGTCCATTGTCCTAAGCACTGTTCCTGGAAAAATAAGTATTAAAGGCTCATGCCCCTCCTAGCCTCTCAGTGGTCCAGAAGAGCCCTGCTCAGCCCTCTAAAAGATCAGGAAACATCTCTCCCTGTCCTGACATTCATGGAGACAGGTCTCTTGGCTCTGGAAGGTGGCCTTTGCTACTTCAAAGCTCCTGGGTTCTATGCAATAAAGCAAGTTTCTTATCATGATTTTTTGAGCCAGTTTTTATTAATTATAGACCTGAGGTACTGTGTGTTCCATGAACAATCATCTTACTGACATGTTATTCTGAAGTTTGACTTCATTCACCGTGACACATGCTGGTTATGAAATACACAATCGAATAGAGTTGTAATGAAGTGAGGCCGGGGAAAGATTAAATTGGAATCTGAACTAATGCCAGCTAAGAGACCCTACCTCCACTTTATTATTATTATTATGTTTAATAAACAATCACTCATGCTCCAAGGAAAGGGAAACAATCAGAGGCACGGCAGGGGAGCCATAAAAGAAATGCTTTAAACCCTGAATAAAAACATGTTTGTTCAAAAGCAGAGCTGGTATTTTTTTTTTCTTCAAAATGAATGCAGCGAATTGCGGAACACCTAGAGGTACTGAGAGGCATGAAAGCGAGCTGGAGTTTGCAGAGAGGAGCAAGGGAACACCTGTCTCCTCCCAGCCGAGTCCTGGCTACTGAAGGGATGATGCTCAGGCTTCAAGGAGGAAGTTGGAGCCTTAGCCCAACAGGCTCACCACCTGATGAACTGAACTGATAGCTCTTCTCTGTCTTCCAAATACTTGGAAATACTCTGATACTCTGATCGCCATGAGGAAAATGAGCACAATCCACCCAGAACTAAAGAGATTAGCTACGTGTAGGAACACCTCAAAGAACAGCTGTCACCCCAACTGAAGAAGGCAGATATGGGCTTGGGCATCAAAGCAACGCATAGCTGAAGGTTAAGCTGGTGTTGCTAAATTACTGATATGTAACTGAGAAAAAAAATGTCTATATGGAAAGAACTTTGTCTGCATGAAAACTTAGATAAGGCAAAAGCGTGAGCAACAATGTATTAACGGCTCTCAGTACCACCTAGCGGCCAAAGTACACCTGACTTGGTGAGTGAGCCATCTGTGGTCACTGGAGACCACAGTGAGTTACCCATAGTGAGTACACAGTGAGTACCCATAGCCACTCTCTGCTATGGGTAAGTGACACTGAGGCCGACCTACTCAGACACCACCTGTGCTATGACTTTGCACTTTTCCAGCCACATCTGGGAGGTGGCTGCATGAATTGGGGCCCTGCCAGCAGAGCACAGTACACTCAAACAAGGACAAGTCAAAGAGGTAGGGGCAGAGTAAGGAAATCACAAGTGACTAATCACACCACCCCCCTGGGATTGAGGAGGCAAGGAAAGGGGGTACTCATGAGAACCAAGAGGGAAAGAGTAGTGTGATTGAACATCCTGGGAGAAGCTGTGATCGTCATGGAACATAGCAAGTCCCAGGCAACCTTTAGGGAGGAAGCCAAAGAAATAACTACCCTGATCACATCCTCCTCCCTCTGATCACTGGATGGTGCTTCTCACTGTACTACCCCAAACCAGAAGCCAGTGGAAAAGGGAGCACTCTGATGTAATTCCTACAGATCATCTTTCCTGGGCAGAGAAGGCTGGAGAGAGAAAACTTAGAGGGACAAATGGAACATGTCTAGCCTAGTGACATAGCAGAGCAATCTAACACATGCTTCAAAAGTAACATGAGCCTACATTTAAATTTGGGCCCTGCCATTTAGAGCTCCATGAGCATAGTCAATTGTTTCACTTCTCTAGGCTTTAGTTATTCCATCAGTGAAGTGACACTAGTATCAATTCTCTTGGGGCATTGTTGTAGGATTAAAGGCTGTGTTAGACATCTCATCTGCCCTGCCTCACATCTGCCCAGATTACTTCTTTGGCCTGGCCACTGCTGAAGTGGGAAACCCAACCTAAGATTAAAAACATGTTTGTACTCAGCACACAGTGGACACCGAATAAATGGTGGTTCTGAAGATTATAATGATGATCCCCAATTGCTCATAGGGTTCCCAGATTGTTGGGAGGGTGCGATCTAGGTGGAAGGAATATCTGTCACAACACAAAGTAATTTGGCATCTGGTCTTTGGTAAGTTTGGTGAGTATGAATGAGTCTCGAGACTGATTGTGTATGCGGTCCTGACAATATTCTCAGGGCTCAGAGACAGCCTATGAGCCCCATGAGGCCTGCCCCTCCTAGGGCCTGGCTCACACTGCCCGTCCCCCATGCCCTGATATCTCTGCCAACACTCATATTTGTCTAATTTTAGAAGAAGACACCCGTCTCTGGAGGAAATGAACCCTACTTCCCAGGGAGCCCCCCAGCCAGCTCCATGGCCTTGGGAGCCTCTCTGTTTCCTCAGCTGCCAGGATTGCAGGATATTGAGCTTTATCTGTGTGGGGCCTTGGAAAGAAGAGTCAACAACAAAAAGTCTGAGCTATTCTGAGAGTAATAGATGCCTTCCCCAAAGCTTCCATCTGCATTCCCACTTTCCACCGAATGGCCCTGTCTTTAAAAGAGCCTGGAGGGGTGCCTGGGTGGCTCAGTCGGTTAAGCGTCTGACTTCGGCTCAGGTCATGATCCTGCAGTTCATGGGTTCAAGCCGCGCGTCAGGTTCTGTGCTGACAGCTCAGAGCCTGGAGCCTGTTTCAGATTCTGTGTCTCCTTCTTTCTCTACCCCTCCCCCACTCATGCTCTGTCTCTCTGTCTCAAAAATGCACTATAAAAAAATAAAAAAAAAAAAGAGCCTGGATCTGGCGTATAACCACATGAAAGTTCAGAACACAATCTTTCACTGAGGGTACACTGTGTGCCAAGCACTGGGCAATGTGCTTTATGTGATTTATTTTTACTTAATCTCTTACACAACCATGTAAGTTGTGTAGCAGTAGCACTGCCCCCATTTCAAGAGAAGACAGGGAGGCTCAAAGGAGTTATATAATCCGCTCATACAATTAGGTGGTAGATATGATATTTGAATCCAGGTCCAGCTGATTCCAAAACCAATACTCTTCCCACCATTTGGGGTAAGAATAGCTATGCAATTAAGCAGTTTATGTTTCAATCTATTAATAAAGAATGCTATGGAAATAGTAGGAAAGCAAAAATAACTAAAGTATGTTCAATGTCCCTAAGGCAGGTAGGTTCAATCCTATTCTTCATTTCACTTCTAAGAGGAAAGGCAGATAGAGTAGTCCAGAAAGCAAAGAAGGTGGAAGAAAGGCGCTCCCAAGCTTTTGTGTCATCCTTGGTGTACATTTGGAGGAGTCCGCTTCCAGGCTTCCCTTGACCTATAGTGTGCTGCGTAACCCAAATGTCAGAGGCGGAAGTACACCTCCAGCATCTGAATACAGCCCCATACCCTGGTTTCCAGCAAGCAAAGGTTGGCAAAATGCATTAATGACAGGTACCCTTTGAACCCCTTCATGGCTCCGTGGCTCAGTGGGATATGGTGAAAGGCTTGCAATTGCTTTCTTTCACTGGAGATGGATGCTGTAGCCCACTTTTTCCATTCTCATTTCATCTCATAAATCACAACAAGAACTGTGATTTGGAAACAGCACATAGCATAAGCTGAATGTTTATGTGCCATCTCTTTGTTCATAAAACCTTCACTAATTACTAATGAGACCAATAAATTTGCATGGCAACTCTTACCAAAAGACAATATTTTCCCATTCACAACTTCCAAGAAGAGTCTGATCTAGCGATCGTGTTCACCAGCAGCCGGCAGCTCTGCAGACACCCCTCCCCAGCTCTGTGAGCTATGTGGATGGGAAAGCCATCCCAGGATGTTTTCTCAGTGTTCCAGAACCAGCTCTATTCATAATTCCTTTGGGTTTCACCATGATGGGTTTTGGGCCCCACCCATATCACACCAACACTTGTATTTCTAAAGAAAGGCATTCTGGGGCACCTGAGTGGCTCAGTCGGTTGAGTGTCTGACTTCGGCTTGGGTCATGATCTCACAGTTCGTGAGTTTGAGCCCTGCGTTGGACTCTGTGCTGGCAGCTCAGGGCCTGGAGCCTGCTGCGAATTCTGTGTCTCCCTCTCTCTCTGTCCCTCCCCTGCTCACGCTTTGTCTCTGTCTCTCAAAAATAAATAAACATTAAAAAAATTAAAAAAAAAAGAATGTTGGCTTTCCAGAAACAATGAAGCACAAGTTTCCATTGGCATTTCTGAAAATATCTCCCTTTAAATATAACTATATAAATTTTAGAATTCAGAACCATTTTAATACCATACAGTTTCAATGATAAAGCTTTTGTAATTAATTTTAGTATCTGAAAGGGTTAACCACACATCTCCACCAGCCCCCACTCTTCCTTCTCAGACAAACTAAGCTCCTCTCCTGTAGGCCCCCTCTACAAATGCCTTAATGTGATAATTATTGAGTCTACAGGCTTAGCTAGACTACCAGTTTGAGATCATACAGTCTCAGAATATCCTTCTGAATCATACTTTATGGTCTGGCATCATGGCTTTGCCTGATGTTCAGGCTACCACAGAAAGGAGTGATAAAGACTTGATAGTATACTTAATAAAGAATTTGATGAAGACATTGCCAGTCCACCATCTGGTATCTCCTACATAGAAAATGAAGTTGATTACTATGTTTCTGCTTTTAACGTGGGTGCTAGGAATCTTAGAAATGAACATTCAAGTCATCACTAGTAAATATCTAAGATTCTCCAGGCTTGGGCGCCTAGATGGTTAAGTCGGTTGAGCGTCCAACTTCGGCTCAGGTCATGATTTCATGGTTTGTGAGTTCAAGCCCCACACTGGGCTCTGTGCTGACAGCTTAGAGCCTGGAGCCTGCTTCAGATTCTGTGTCTCCCTCTGTCTCTCTGCCTCTCCCCACTCATGCCTTGTCTGTCTCTCAAAAATGAACAAACATTAAAAAACATTTAAGATTCTCCAGTCTCTACTTCTGGATTCTAACATACACCCAACACCCCTGCCCAGCAATCTTGACCTTGTGTCCTGATTTAAATTTTTCTGGTCCTGGGACTTATTTTCCTATAGCACGCCAACTTTATTTTACATATTTTTTGAAAGCTAACTCTTATGTTTTGTGGCATCAAATAAATAAATATTGTCTAACTGGTATTTATATTGTTTTCCCTTTGTAACAAGAGCTGATTAAATTAGTTTCCCACTAACTTCTATGTTCATTTCAACACTTCAAATAACTTAACCTCAAGCACTTAGAATTAGACTCTGCTTTATGTTGAAAAACAAAAACATGCCTGAGTAGGTTAAGAAACTTATTGAAGAAAATCAATAAACCTAGAGATTGTTCCATTATTAAGGTTCCATTTAAAGCTCTAATTTCACTGCAGGGAGCAATGGAGAGTCAGGGTAGTTTAGGTGTTCTGATTCACAATGAAGGAATCTCTCTGCTGTGCCACTGTCACTTTTGGAGGATTACATAAAATTTGGGAAAGAATGACAGATGCCTGTCATTTTGAGACAGTTTTTGCAAGCTCAGCCTTTCTGATTTTAGTTTTCTTAACCATGATTGGCAGCTGAAAGTAGAGTTCTTCCAACTAATATACTCTAGGAATAATCCAACTCTCCAAATATTTTCCATGACTGATGGGCATTTGCCAGCTGCATGCAAAAGATGTTTAAATAGAAGATGTTACAGCACATCTCTTGACCAGCAGCCTCGGGTTCCCAGTGACAGTGTCCTGAAAACAGGAGATAGGAGCTTCAGGAGTGCATGGCTGATGAAGACATAAGCAAAGTAAAGCAGTTTTGAAAAACAGTCCACATAGAAAGGTAGAATATGTGCATCTTGGAATCTGGCACTGGAAGGAGGGTCAAAACTGGTAACAGATTTGGTGACTCCATTTTAAAGGGAATAAATGTGATTCAATAAGATGCTCAGACTTCAAATACAAGAAAGTGAAATAGAAAGGTGGGCCAGCCCAAGGAGATCTGGAAACAAAAAGAAAAAAAAAAAACCTTAAGTACCCAGCCATGAACAAATGGAAAGACATATCATGTTCTCAGACAGAAGCAATCAGTGTCACAGAAATCTTCCTTAATTGACAAATATGATGAATTGGCAAAAAAAAAAAAGGGGGAGGGCGGAATCAAATTGTTTTCTGGAGCCGTGCTTATTAATTATAACATATATTTGGAAGGGCAAGCACACGAGAATAGGGAGAAAAATCCTGAAAAGGAAGAGTGGAAGCTGGTAGAGATGTGTGGTTAGCACTTTCAGATTCTACAATTAATTACAAAAACTTTATCGTTAAAAAGTGTGGTGTTGATACGTAAATAAACATATGCCAACAGACAATAGAAAATTCAGATACAGATCCAATTTTATATGGAAATTTAGTGTACAATAAAGTCAGAATCTCACACCAGTAGGGAAAGAAGGACTATTTAATAAGGGCTATTGAGATAATAAAATAATGACAGAAATAAGATTGGATCTATTCCTCATATCTTGTTCAAATATATATTCCAAATAGATCAGGCATTTAAATGTAAATAAAATAAAGTAAAATAAAATCTTATAGGTACTAAAAAAAAGGGGGGGGTGGGAGCAAATTCCTCCCAAATCTGGAAGTAGAGGAAGCTTTCTTAGCTAGGATTTAAAATCCAAATGCACGAAGGAAAATGATTTGTATGCCTGGTATAACAGTAAAATCAAGCTCCAGGCAAAAATAACTACATGAAATTTTAAAAGATGAATGGAAAATTGAAAGAAAGATTTGTAATTTATATCAACAAGGGTTAATATCCAAATTATAAAAATAGAGAAAAAGACCAAGAAAATTCTCAGAAAAATGGCAAGAGCCAGTTCAAAGAACAGAAATGCCCTTAAACATAGGAAAAGATGCTTGTCCTCACCTTAATAAGAGACACAAAAATCAAAACTACACAAATAATATTTTTCAAACAGGTTGACAGAATTTCAAAACGTTTGATAACATACTATTGAAAAGTCTATGAGGAAATAGGCATTTTACTAAATTGTTGGTGTGAATATCAAATGAAAGAAACCATGTGAAGGTTAATTTGGCAGTATCTAGTAAATTTTCATGCACTTCTAACCTTTCAATTGGCAATCCAATTTCTAGGAATCTATTTGGATGGCTCAATGGCAAAACAACAACAAAAAGACAGCTGCATAAGTTAGCTGCAGAGATATTTGATCAACAAAAGCTTGGGGATTACCCAAATGTTCATTAACAGGAGGGTGACTGAATAAATTATGGTACGTCTACACAATGGGGTACCAAGCAGCCCAACCAAGGAACTAAGGTATTCCATATACTGCTATCAAATAATCTCCGGGATATATTATTGTCTGAAAATGGCAATGTTGACAAAAGTATTTATAGCATGCTATATTCATCTAAGAAGGGGGTGGCATCCAGATATATGACTACTTGCTTTTATTTTTTAAATGGAAGGATAAACAAACAAAAATATAATGGTTATTTGTAGATAGAATGTAGAAACAGAAGGGCAGAGGTAAAAGAGAGAATTGTACTTTTCAGATCTATAGCTTTGACTTTGGGGTTCTGTAAAATTTTTACATAATTAAGAAATGCAATTAAATTTTTAAAAATTTTTTTAAAATAAAACGATGAGTGAAACAAATGGACACAACTCTATGGTGATATAGCATTATCATGGGATAACACTAAGAAAGTATTTTTGGTGATTTTAAAACAAAGTAATTTGAATAGATGCAAAAGAAACACAGTTGCATAAAATCCTGTGGTCCTGAATTTGAATGGAAGTGTCAATATGAGCCCAAGCTGATTTTAACTTTAAAATATTTTCTAGCTTTATTTAAAAAAAAAAAAAAAAAAGCCTAGGGGTGCCTGGGTGGTTCAGTCGGTTAAGCGTCCGACTTCGGCTCGGGTCATGATCTTACACTTAGTGAGTTCGAGCCCCATGTTCAGCTATGTGCTGACAGCTCAGAACCTGGAGCCCACTTCAGATTCTGTGTCTCCCTCTCTCTCTGCCCCTCCCCTGCTCACACTCTGTCTCTCTCTCCTTCAAAAATAAATAAACATTAAATTTTTTTTATTTTTTTTATTTTTTAATGTTTATTTTTATTTCTGAGAGAGAGAGAAAGAGAGACAGAGTGCAAGCAGGGGAGGAGCAGAGAGAGAGGGAGACACAGAATCCAAAGCAGGCTCCAGGCTCTGAGCTGTCAGCACAGAACCCAGCACGAGGGGCTCAGACTCAACGAACTGTGAGATCATGACCTGAGCCAAAGTTGGGATGCTCAACTGGCTGAGCCACTCAGGTGCCCCTAAAAAATTTTTTTTAAAGCCTGGAAACAAAGATCAATAAAGATCAACCCTTTGTGCCCCAGATTATGGTCTCAAAATACCACTTTCCACTAAAAGGAAGCAGAACTCCTTGATTTCAGATCTAGAGCAAGAAATGTGTAAGATGTACTGAACATGTCTTCATCCCTGAAACTAAGGAATATCTTATAATCCATTCAAAGTTGCCAAAAGGACTGAGGAGTCACCTTGAAGAATTTCCCACTGACCAAAATAGCACAAGTTGAGCATCAAGAGGATACTAATACAATGGATTGAAACACTTCAAATATTCTTAAGTCTATTAGTTCAAAGTTACACTAAAGGGAAAAAAATCCTACACTGGTCAATTTTGGAGAATGCTAGGTGACTAACTCACTATTTTGAAAACTAGTAAATAAAGGAAAATAACCAAACACTTATTTAGACTTTCAGAAACAAAATATATCTCTGGGTAAGGAAACAGTTGGTGAGGATAAGCTTCTCTTTAAAGAAATGTTCTAGCCAGTAAACGAAGGAAGAAAGAATGATGGAATTATAAAAGCACTATTTTGCAAAACCCTGATGAAATGATAGACCTAGGCAATGACCATCAATAGCCATTAACATCATAAAAAGAGAGCCAACCTCATGTTATATGCCAGTTGACAGAAACACACATTACCACCTTTGAATCAGTCTTGACAAAAAAATAAAAATTGAGACTGATCAAGCCTCCACATTTAACTACAAATTTAAAGGAAATACAGGAGACAGAGGACCATGTACTCAGCAAAATCCAGTTTTGCTTTATAGAATAAATGATATAGTTCCCTTAACAAACTACATAGAGGAAACAGGAGGAAGAGAGCACCTATAGATTAAAACAGGGGTCAGCAAGCTATGGTCTATAGGTCAAATCTGGCTACCACACTGTTTTTGTAAATAAAGTTTTATTAGAATATAGCCACATCCATTCATTTATGAATTGTGTATGGCTGTCTTTGTGCTATGATTCTGGAGTTGAGTAGTTGTGATAGATCACAAGGCCCCCAAAGGCAAATATTTACTATCTGGCCTTTTATAAAAACAGTTTGCCAATCTTCTATTTAAAAACGTTTAGGAGCACCTGGATGGCTCAGTCAGTTAAGTGTCCGACTTTGGCTCAGGACATGATCTCATGGTTCATGAGTTCGAGCCCCTGTAGGGCTCTGTGCTGACAGCTCAGAGACTGGAGCCTGCTTCAGATTCTGTGCCTCTCTCTCTCTCTCTCTGCCCCTCCCCCACTCATGCTCTGTCTCTCTTCCTCTCTCTCTCTCAAAAATAAACATTAAAAATTTTTTTAAACTTAAATGACATATCAAATAATTATAATATGCAGACCATATTTTGGTCATGATTTAAACAAAGACTTTAAAAATTAAAAGGGATCAGAAAAAGATAGTTAAAGGACATCTGAGAGAGTCTGACTAGTAAGAGAGATAAAAGAGTACTAGGCATTCGCATTAAGAGATCTGAAACTAGGGCACCTGAGTGGCTCAGTTAAGTGTCTGACTTCAGCTCAGGTCATGATCTTGCAGTTTGTGGGTTTGAGCCCCACATCAGGCTCTATGCTGACAGCTGACAGCTCAATGCTGACAATTCTGTGTGTCTCTCTGTCCCTCCCCCTCTTATGCTGTATCTTTCTCTCTCTCAAAAAATAAACATTTAAAAAAATTAAAAGAGATCTGAAACTATGTGGTTATAGCACAACTATTACTGGGAAGCCAAGAGGGGACACATCTAAAAAAAATCCCAGTAAATCTGGTGAGGAGATACACTGAGTCACCTTAATGGGAGCAATGTCAGAGGAACCAGGGAGGTAGAACTCAATAGATACCCAAAGCAAATGAAATCACCATCTCAAAGCAATGTCTGCACCCCCATGTCACTTCAGCATTATTTGCAATAACCCAGCTATGGAACAACATAAGTGTCCACCAGTGGGGAAACAGATAAAGAAAATGTGTGTCTACACACACACATACATAACACATACATACTCCTTAGCCATAAAAAAAGAAGGAAATCCTGTCATGTGCAACAACATGGATGAAACCTGAAGGCTCTATGCTAAAGAAAAACACAAATACTGTATGCTCTCACTTGTATGTGGAATTTACAAAATCTGAACTCCTAAACACAGAGAACAGATTGGTGATTGCCAGAGGCAGGAGTGGTAGGTAGGGGGAAAAAAGGGTGAAGGTGTTCAAAAGCACAAACTTCCAGTTAGAAAACAAATAAATTCTGGGGTATATAGTCACAGCATGGTGACCATAGCTAACAATACTATATTTGTATATTTGAAAGTTGCTAAGAGAGTAGATCTTAAAAGTTCTCATTTCACAAATAAAAAATATAACTAGGTGAGGTGACAGATGTTACCTAAAGTTACTGCAGAAATCATTTTGCAAGGTATGCATATATGAAGTCATGTTTTATATCTTAAATGTATAAAATGTTCTATGTCAATTACACCTCGATAAAGCTGAGAAGGAAAAGTAGAACCCCAAAGCACACAGGTACTACTTTCTCAAGTACTCTCCTAAGAGAAGAAATACAGATTGCTCTTGTCAGAGTTTCAGCAGCGGAGAAAGGAGAGGGATGATCTGGAAGCTGGAGAAAGGAGCGAGCCTAAGAATGCTGAGACCTGAGGCAAGCTGCCAGTGAGCACCAACAGGCCCTGAAGCAGGAGCAGAATGATGTCTATTTCATGTGATGCCAAAGTCTACCAATTAAAACCAAAAACAAAAAAATAACTTTGGGTATCAAAAACGGGCCTTGTCAAGGTATCTGGGGTGAACAAAGGCAGCCAGTACTTAGCACAGAAGCTTGTACATAACACATTGGTGAATCTGAGTTGGAAGCCCAAGGAACTAAGAACCTCTGCCCACCTCAGAGAATACATGTTCTAATTGTCACCATTTGGACAAGACCTCACACCATGAAATCCACAGTTAAACCTGCAGACTTTAAAATCACATAGACGGGCCACCTTAACTTCAAGCTCCTTTTCTCTAGGGGTTATCTGGTCTTGTTTTTTGTAGAGAGCCCTGTGTTTGCAGACCAGCAAGATCCCAGAACACCCTCTGCCCTACAAAGCTGAAATAGAAAGCAATTTGCAACTGAATGGCTCTGCTTTGATGATTTGGGATCCCCCTTAACATTGCCTTTGATGGGCTTCTTTCTGTCAGTAGCTACAATATCACTTTCTCTAATTAACTCTGATGTTTCCTTTGAGCTTTTTTCCTGAGAAAGAAAATCATGTTTAATTCAGAAGAGCTATCATTACCTTGATGAATGGAAAACAGCTCCAAGCCACAGGCTTAAAGACAAGCAATAAAATCAAAATGATTACATCCCCCTGGTATGGCCCTATTCAAGGCCTTCCTACAGGTAGTTCCCTGGATCAGGGGTAGAAGGATTGGGGTAGGAGGCATGAAGTGTAAGGGAAAGGTTAATAAAAGCAGTAGCTTCTAGAGCAAGGTTTGGCCTGACCTACAGTGCTCCGTGAATAAAACAATTAGATACTCGGAAGTATGCTGCCTATGGAGCAAAACAGTAACCCAGAGCTAGGTTCAAATCCAAACTCAAGCCATACATCTGCACACAAGCTTTTAACCTCACTAGTTCCTACCCACCCTTTCACTGCCCATGGATTGTTTTGAGAATATATTGATAAATGACCTAGTTCTCATAAGGCACTTGGCACCTCATAAGAGCAGAATTAATCTTACCTCATTGTTCTCTGATTGAGTACCTCTTCCCAAACCTGTTGAACCTTGACATGCCAACTCATTCAAGTGTTAGACCCAACTCAAACCAAATTCATACCTTACTTATGAATATTCCCAATTTTGACCATGCATGGATGGATTAGGAGAATGGGTAATCTCAAAAGCAGATCACAAAGAATCATCTGCATTGGGCTTAAAAAACTGGATGGGAAAAAGGTTTTCTTGCCCAGAGTTCCTAGACTCATCTCTTAGGCAAGAATTATAGTCTATTGGAAGAATCTGGACATGCCAACTGCCTAGTAGAGACAGACCAAGCTTCCATTGGAGTAACCACAGATAATCTGAGGAGTGTTTAACCAACACACTATTGAATTAGAAAATTCTTCACCTTGGTGTGTTATAGTTCAAGGTCCATGTGTCAAAATCAAATTTTCTTTCATTCACCAGGCCATAAATATCATAGGAATTTTGACAGCACTAGAGATATGAGTAGATTCTCCAGATCGGATTCCTGCCAGCATTTCACTGGGCCTTGGCCCTTCTCTGAATCCAATCAGCATGAAATGTTTGATACATACATCCAGGGGTGCAGAGCATATTCAATCTCTTGGGGAAAAGGCACTTTTGCTCTGCAGAATGAATAGGTCATCAGAAATGTATAATGATATGGAAATGTATAGATAAACTTTTCTCTTTAATATTCCTTCCCCCATGATCACATTTTCCATATGAAACCAAACCAGTAATTCTTGTAATCACACACACACACACACACACACACACACACACACATACACACACACCATTGCCCAGTCCTTGAATCTCTCTACTCTTCAGATTAGAAATTACTGTTCACTGTCCTGCACTAGGAGACTTGGCCACACACCAGTTCCCCAGACTTGCCTGACCCCAGGACCCACTGTGTAGGGAAAATGTGTGGGCAAATATCACTATTTGGCATCACCATTCCCCATGGGAACCCAGATACTGCTGGCTCCAAACTCGTCTGTTCAAATGTGATCTTACCAGCTCAGGATAAAATTAGACCATCTCCTCACCATTTCTATATCCTCTCTTCTATTTTGCTGCTTGAGATCAAATCAGTGCTTGAGCAGCCCCTTCAAATTGCTAACCTGTAATGAGCTGTGATCAGCCTCACATTCTTTCCTAGGAAGGGCTGACAAGCGAGTTCTCTCACATTCTGTACTTGAACAGCCGCCTGTTGTCAACATTTAACACTATAAAAATGTTTATTTAATGTTTTCTATTTGATTAACATTCAACCTCATTTAGCATATTATGTGAAAAGGGCTCAAGTAGGCACGGATTTTCTCTACATTTTTTTAAAACACATTGAGATAAGTAATAGCCTTGTGACACAAGCAGGAAAACCA
The DNA here is from genome assembly GCA_028646485.1 of Cryptoprocta ferox. NCBI lineage: Eukaryota > Metazoa > Chordata > Mammalia > Carnivora > Eupleridae > Cryptoprocta > Cryptoprocta ferox. Next base: position 40,258,598 of record CM053561.1, on the reverse strand, counting down.
AGATCAGTTCTAGTCATCTTTCAGCCATATCACTCTCCAGAATATTCTAGTCATGGAAGTATGAACCCAAGCTTCTCAAAAAAGCACTGCACAAAGCTGCACTGCTTCACTGGAGAATTCCCAGAGTCCACAGAGGGCCCCAAGCCGATCCTCATTTCATAGTTCCCCTGAGGCTTGCGATGGTTCTTGTTAGTAGTCAGCTGGTTTGGGTCAGATATCCCTCCACTACCTTTATTCTATGACTTCTCCATTTTCAGTTATTAATTCTGCTTCATTTTTTAGTTGTATGGAGTGGGTCCTCAAAAATACTTGATGAAATTATATGTATGTAGACATTTTTTAAAATCTTTCTTATCTAAAAATGTCTTTCTGCTATGTTCCCTCTTGATGGAGAACTTGGTTTGGTCTGAAATTCTTCAGTAAAAATGTCTCTTCCTTCAATCTTTGCAGAAATTGTTCCACAATTTGGCTTTCATTGATGTAGAAGAGAATCATGGTAGCCTAAGCTGTGTTTCTTTGTGGGAGCCCACTGTAATTTTTTGGTTATATACTAATGGGATTTTTTTTCCTTTAAAAATGTGCCATATACATTTTTTCTTCCATAGGTATCTATTTATGGGTGTTTTTTCACTGACTTCTTTCAAGAGCCTGATGATTCTTTTACATGTAATTTTGTTTGTTTTCTTCTTTGTTTCAGGAAACTTTCTATTATGTCTTTGATTATCATATCTCTTACTTTTGCTTCTTTAGAGAATTAATTATCTGACTGACTTCTCTTCATTTTCTGACCTCCCTGTGTAGGGTTATTGTATACCAACAGACAGGCTATGTGGACAGCCTTTGACCTATTTTCTGGTCACTTAGAGATAGTAAGTCTGTCTCCCTGAACTATAACTTAGGTGCCCGATTGATGGCACCAGGTGCCAGTTCAATTCTTTAGTTCTCATTTGCCAAGAGCTTCTCATATATTATAGGTTTCTTTTATTACACAGATTTCTTCTATGTTTCAGATAATCTAAATAACAAACTGCAGGGCTGTTCACCTTCAAGGATGCAATGTGTTACTGTGGACATCTCCATCACCACTTTCTACTTAATTGTCTTCTAGAATTTGCTTTCACTGAGTAGCTAAGGAAGGGAGGTCATTATCGGTCACTGATGGGTTTTGTTTGGCTTTCCCAGTGTTTTTTTTTATATGGTAATATTGTTGAGATAGGGATACTACCCAAGTGGTCTATAGATTCAGTGCAATCCTTATGAAAATCCTGACAATGATTTTTAGAGAAATAGAAAAATACATCTTAAAATTCATATGGCATCTCAAGACACCCCGAAATAGCCAAACAATCTTGAAAAAGAATAAAGTTGAAGTTCTTGCATTTTCTGATTTCAAAACTCACTACAAATCTACAGTAATCAAAACAGTATGGTATTATTGATGTAAAGAGAGACACATAAACTGATGAATTAGAAGAGAGAACCTAGAAATAAGCCCTTGTGTATATATTCAAATGATTTTTAACAAGAGTGCCAAGACTATTCAATGGGAAAATGACAGTCTTTTCAACACTTGATGATGGGAAAACTGGATATTCACATGCAAAGGAATGAAGTTGGACCCTTATGTTGTACCATATATGAACTCAAAATAAAAAACCTAAGCATAAGAGTCAAAACTACAAAATTCTTCAAAGAAAATGTAGAAAGAAAGCATCATGGCATTGAATTTGGAAATAATTACTCAGACATGACACCAAAAGCACAAATGATAAAAGAAAAAGTAGGTTAATTGGACTTCATCAAAATTCAAACCCACCGTGCATCAAAGGACACCATCAACAGTTTGAAAAGGCAGCCCATGGAATGGGAGAAAATAGTTGCAATCCTACATGTGACAAGGAATTGATATCCAGAATATGTCAAGAAGTCCTACAACTCAACAACAGCAACACAAACAACTCAATTAAAAAAAAAATGGGCAAAGGAAGGCATAGTCATTTCACCAAAGATATAAGGAGGGTGAATAAGCACGTGAAAAGAAGGTAAATATCACTAATCATTAGGGAAATGCAAATCAAACCACAATTATATAACATGTCACATGCCTTTGGATGGCTATTATAAAAAACAAAAGCAGGAAATAACAAATGTTAGTGAGGACACAGATAAATTCAAACCTTATACACCATTGGTGGAAATGTAAAATGGTATAGCCACTGTGAAAAATAATATGGCCATTCCTCAAAAAACTAAACATAGAACTACCATATGATCCAGTAATTCTCCTTCTGGGTATATACTCAGAAGAACTAAAGTTGGGATGTGAACCAACAATTGTACACCAATGCAGCATTATTCATAGTAGCCAAAAGGTGTCAGCAACCCAAGTGTGTATCGATCAATGAATAAATACACAAAATGTGGTGTATATAAACTCAGTGCAATATTACTCAGTTTTAAAAAGGGGGGAAATTCTAACATATGCTACAATATGGATGAGCTCTAAGAACATTATACTAAGGAAAAGAAGCCAGTCACAAAAATGGTAAATACTGGTAAATACTATACAATTCCACATATGTCAGAAATCTAGAGTAGTCAAATCATAGAAACTGAAAGTAGAATGGTGGTTGAGAGGGGCTGGAGGCAAACAGATATTGTTATTTAATGGGTATAGAATTTTAGTTTTGCAAGATGAAAAAGTTCTGTAGATTGATTTATACAACAATGTGAATATACTTAACACTACCAAATATACATTTACCAGTGGTGAAGACAGTAAATTTTGTTATGTGTTTTTTACCACAATAAAAATTGTTTAAATAAATTTTTAAAAGGAATAAAATTATGACACAGGCTACAGCATGGATGATTAGACACTGTACTTAGTGAAGTAAGTCAGACACAAAAAGACAAATACTGTATGATTCCACCTATATGGGGTTCCCAGAGCAGTCAAGTTCAGAGACACAAAATGTAGAATCATGATTGCCATGCGCTAGGAGGGGAGGGGAGACTGGGGAGTTATTGCTAAGTGGGTAGAGTTTCAGTTGAGAATGAAGAAGTTCTGGAGATGCACTGTGGTGAGGGTTGAACAACAATGAGAATATACTTAATGTCGCTGAATTGTATACTGGAAAATAGCTAAAATGGTAAATTTTATGTTATACATGTTTTACAATAAAAAGAAAAAACTAGAAAATGAATTGAATATATTGCTAACATGTAATAATCAAGAAATTTAACATAAAGTAAAAGAAGAGATTATCTGATAATCAGATGCCCATATTCAAAGACAGTTAAATTAGAGAGGAGTGGTGCCTGCCAGACTGAAACAAGTATCATGAATTCTTCAGCTCACTCCAGCACCCACTTCCCGTACCCCCTTACTGCACTCAACATATTGCCTGCCTAGACCCTGGGCCCATTTGGGTTTATGGCCCTTCATATAGAAAGATATAAGGAGGAGGCAATAATTTTTTACTCTTAGACCATATGGAGTCAGTCTCCTTGCAGAAAATTGATAGTGACTGTTAAGATGTTTTCAACTTTTGTCAAACCCAGGAGAAGAGTGAAGAGGCAGATAGCAGAGACAGTATAAGGAGTCTTCTTATCTTTATCAAGCAATTACATCCTGAGGCCAACCGGAGCAGGAGATTTTCAAAACCATTTTCTTCGCTTTGTGGTTAGTGGAAATTCTGTCAGATTCTGCCTGAGTCTTAGAAGTTGTTGCCTCTGTGTGTATGTGTCTATGAGTTTGTGTATCAACAATAGTTATTTTCCTACAAGTTTTGGTCCATTATTACCTTCAACTAAGGATATCTAGATCCTATTTTTTGTCCCCCAATATTTTCTATCCCTTGTAGTTTTACATCATAGGTAATATCTATAAATAGTCCTCTTAAAGATTTATCTAATTTTGTGATAGTCTTGAGTAAGAAGCTCAGAGGCTTCTGTCCCCATCAGTGTGTATTATTTAATGAATATATTCATGTGTTCCCAGTTATGAAGGCTATAGCCTTCATTTAGCACTGGGTCACCAGTCATAATGCAATTAACCACAGTCTAAGCCCATTCTTATTTCTCCAAATTGTCCCTAAAGACCATATCAAATGGCCCCATTTGTCTATTATATTTCTCTGATTTGCCAGTATAGCATCCCTATCATAGACGGGGCTTAAAAAAAAAAAAAGATGAACCTCACTCAACTCCTTCCAATGCCCATGCTATGGTAAGGCTGGGAATGGGCACAAGTTGTGTGTGGCTGTAGCTGATGGAGTTTAAGGGTACGTGAACAGAGTTAGCAAAAAGCCAAACACAGAGTCAGAGTTGTAGATGCTCTCCTTTTATGGTGTTTTAGAGGTAAGAAATTTGTCTTGGGAGTTACAAATATATACAATTTAAAGGCCTCTTTAATATTTTTTTCAAATGTTAAAAATATCAGCAACTTGGGATCTATAAGTAACTATGAATAATGCTTTTAGCTTACGCATTAGAACCATCTCTGGGTGGGTGCAGGATTTATTAAATAATAGCATCCCATGTACCTTACCACCAAATATCTGGCCTTATTAGGTACTACCGTCTATTCAAGAAAGCCAGGTTGAGTCCCACAATGCCAGCCTCCTTGCCATTCATTCTGTGCTGCCTCTGGACAGCCTCGGTGGCTCTGCAAACAAAACCTTTGTTCCCCATTCTGACAGAGGAGCACAGAAAAAGAAAGTAGAAAGAGCCCGGGGAAGTGTTTAGTTGGAGAAGTGTCTGACATCTCATTCCTCAAATGTCAGAGGCCCACAGCATCAGTGCTGTCCCCAGACTGGGGAAATTGACAGTGCCTGCTCAGATTAGGACTTGTGTCAAATGACAAATTGGAGACGTAAATGGAAAACACATCACAGCCCTCCATGGGAGTATCAATGGCAGTGAGCCTTCTGGACCAGTTGCACTGGCTAGTGACTACAATGGACCAAATGAGCACAGCTTGAGTAGAGCAGTAGAGGACTCAGGGATCCACTCAAGGGAGAAATGGCAAAAACCAGCACATGGCGTGTTGTGTGCATGTGTGTGTGCGTGTATGTGTGCCTGTGCATATTCAGACCAGACGGAGTGTGGAATTAGGTCTGAGACCACATTATCAGCTATTTAGAGAGATATTATCAGCCCAATTCTGGCACAAACAGATGGCATGCCTGAATCAGAAAAATCCACGGAGTCCTTCATAAAGGGACTGCTGACAAGATGTTTGCGGGATGTAGGGAAATGACTGAGGGAAACGGTATCTTGAGTTAGGAATAGGTAATCCCTCTAGGTTTGGAGGAACAAGAGGAAGGAACAGACATAGCAACCCAGAGACAAAAAGGACGCTATGCTGAAGGCCCACTGTCAGGTCTGAGATCTGTGGACAGAGCCAGGGCACCACTGGCAACCTTGCAGGAAGGGAGCTGAGGAATACGTGTCCCTCCTCACTCCTGCCAGTGCTCTATGTCAGCCCCCGCCAGGAGACAGGGGACCCTGGTGTGGCCTGTGCAGCCTCCCTGGTCAAGAGCAAGGTAGACATGGCCAAAGAGAGGATCATGGGGAGCAAAGATAAGATCGTAAGCCAAGAGAAGCAGAACTGCTCCTTTCCAGTGAATACAAAGAGAAGCAAAAGAAGGGGGGGCCAGTATTCACACAGTAGTCCTACATTCTAAACACTGCAAGAATAGTTTTACATAATTCCTAGTGATTCCATTCCTATGTTGTGCCAGATACTTTTTTTAGATACTTTGCACATTTTATTTCTTTTAATCTTCACAAACATGACATAAATATTACTACTGGCACGTTACAAACGAGGAAATTGGAACTCAGAGATGCCAAGTAAGTGAGTAGGGAAAATTGGATTTAAACCTGAATCTGTCAGACCCAGTGTTTGTCTGCTGAACCATGTGGTGGACCACCACTGGAAAAAATGTAAATCATCAGGGTCAAAGGGACCATCAGCAGTAGGGTCAGTGTGGCCTCTTTTAATCGAATGGAGATCATGAACTCTGTCCAGAAGCTGTAGTGAGCTGGTTCTCATCAGCAGCTCTGGCTGGGGTGGGGGTGGGGGGTGGCCAGCAGGAGTTAGAAGGGTAGGAGGTGGTGTCCTTGGATGCACTAATTACAGAACAAACCTTTCTAAGCTACTTTCTAGACATTAGAGATTCTATGCCACTTTCAGCTTTAAAAAATTGAACATGTTGTCATGTCATCATGAGATTTCCATCACATCTTGGTATATTTTTTACTAAATTCACCCTGAACAATGAACATGGGCATGGTTGAAAGCTGGACTGCTCTCGTAGCCTTCATTAATTCAACAAATATTTATTAAACACCTACTATGTGCTAGACACTGTTATAAACCCTAAATATATAGTGGTTTAAAGACAGATTGAGTGCCCTCCCAAATAGCTGTCAGAGTTTAGCTATTAAACTAGTCAAAATAACATGGCCTACTATGCCCTGCCAGTGGTACTGTGCATGGCTGGCTCCGATTCATCCATTGGATGTTAGCACAAGCATAATTTCTACACAGAGGTCTTTCCTTATTGTCTATGTAAAGTAGCCATCTTGTCTTCTCATTACTGTCTATCATGTCATATTGTTTATTAGCCTTCATATTAATCCTTGCATTTGACATTGCAGAGAGCCAGCAGCAAGCCAAAAGGAGAACAGCGTGAAATGACAAAAAAATGGGGTCCAGATCATGTGGGATCCTAGAGGTCTTTTTGGTCATGTTAATGGAAATAAAACAGATTTTACATGTGGGAGTGAAATGATATGATTTATAACTTTTTTTAAAGTTCATTTAGACTCCTGTATGAGGAGTGAGTTGGAAGGAATTAAAAACTGGAGGAAGAACTACTGGAAAGCTATTGCCGTGGTCCATGTGCAAAGCAATATGCATCACAGCTGTGGCCATGCATGTTCGGTGAAGCTGAGGGATCTGAGTGTATGTTGAGGTTAAACCTCAAGAATTTTGATGGGCTAGGTGTGGAGAGAGAGAAGTCAAGGAAGAAAGCAAGGGTGATGCCTGGGTTTCTTGCTTGAACAACTGTGTAGCTGGCAGTGATATTAATGGAAGAGAGGAAAGCTAAAGGGAACCAGGTCCTGAACTGCAAGAATTCCATTTTGCAAGCATGGAGTTTGCAGTTGCTTTACGGGCATTTGATTAGAGTTGTCAAACACGTATGTGGATATACGAATCTGGAGTCCAAGGGGAACCTGGAGAAATTCATTTGGGAGTCATGTGATTTTTACCTGATATAGAAAGCATGAGACCAGATGAGACTGCATAAAAGAGTGTAGGGGGATTAAAGAAATGAGCCAACGACTAAGCTCTGAGGTTCTCTTTGAAGCCTAAAGACTTGGAAGGAGTGATAGTCATTAACCTATGTTCTCAAAGCTTCAAATCCACTCTCCAATACTTTGTGTAACTGTCTTTGTTTTGTGATGCTAGAGCTAGAACCCTGAAAACATTTATTCTTGGCAGGCTGGTTTCCCTTTTAGGTTCTGCCAATAGGAGGCACTAGAAGGAAACCGGAAAGCTGAAGAAAGGGGACAGACTTGTTCCCTCTTGTCTCCTGTTCACTTCCTGATTCTGTCAGTGATGGCTTTGTGGCAGCCCTTCCCCCTAAACAGATGCAGATGGTTCCAGTCTCCAGAGGTGTTGGTCCCCTTGCAGTATCATGCAGCAACTTAATGCTCCCCCTGTCTGAGCCCAGCTCTGCCTAAGCTCTTCTCGGAGCTTCTGAAGTGTGATCACAGCAGGATGGGATCCACTCAAAAGTTTCAGCCTCAACTCTGCAGGGACCATCCTCTGAGATTCTAGTTCTGGCGACCCCAGCCTCTCCTTTGTGTTTCCAGCCCTTAGGATGTTAAGACTGCTTCTGTCTTCCCTTTTCCTTTTGCTGTGCTCAAACACCCGCGTAGTCAGTTCTCTGTATTAAATTCTCTTTGCTGAAATACCTAGTATGGTTTCTGTTTTCCATGATTGATAAAGGGAGCCTGAAAAGTGTCCTGAAGTGGTAAGGAAACAGAAAAATCAGGTAAGTATGGCTTAGAAGCCAAAGTAAGATGTAGTCTCAGGAAATTAATTAGGAAGGAGATATCTGGCCCAGAGTTGGAATAAGAGAAAAAATAACAATCGATTGGATTTAACTAACTGTGGGCTGTTGAAGGCCTTCACTACAGTGTTTAATGGACTCATTTTCTAGGTGAGGACAAGAACATTACACAGACTCATTCTAGGTGCCTCAAGATTTGGAATAATACAAAGTTTCACCTTATCTTTGGAGTAGCTGTTTGTGTGATTTCTTTTTTTTAATACCTAAAAACATATTGGATTGAATCATTTATTTCAAAGATTTTATTATCAAATATTTGATACATTTAAATAATTTAAGTAAGATACAAACATAACAAAGACCCATGAACTCGCCACCGGATTTAACTTATAGATCTTTTCCAGTATTATTGAAGTTTTCTGTGTGAAAAATCTGCAGTTATATCCTTCTTTCTCCCACCTAAAGGTAACCGCATTGCTGAATTTTTTAACTGATCATTCCTTTGCTTTTCCAAACAGCTTTCACATATGCAGTTATCCTAATATTTTTTACTTACTTATATTGTTTTTTAAATTATGAAAGTGTTATTCAAATTAAGTTCTTAAACATTTTTTCCTTTTTTGGGGGGGAGATTCATTCATGTAATACATTTAATTCTCACTGTTATATTACTATAGTATTATAATATTTCTTTGTACAATCATAACACCATTTTTTCTCATTTTCGTTTCAACTGACATTTATTCACAGTTTTCTGACACTACAGATAATACAAATCTATGACACCATTGTTCATGGCTCCTCTCCAACATGCACAAGAATGTCCCTTTGTTGTAGAGAATGTCCAGAGTATAGGGAAAGGATCATTTTCAGCATCGCTACTTAATCCCAAATTGTTTGCCAAAGTAATTTCACCAAACCAACCTTCCTCCAACAGTTTATAAAAATTAGCATTGCTCCACATTTTTATCAATTCTTTGTATCATTTGACATGAACTTTATTAAGTTTTGCCATTCAGGAAAATATACGTTATTATCTGATATTGCATTTACTATGTATTTCCTTAAAACTGATGAGTGTGGGTATATCTTCATATGTTTATTGCCCTCACATTTCCTCTTCTGTAACATGACTATTTGTGTCTTTTGTTCATCATTTTACTCTGTGGACTTCTCTAATTCTTATTGAAATTGGGGAGTTATTTGTAAATTCTGGATTCCAATAGTTTGTTAGTTGTATCTATGAAAAGTAATTATTCATAGTTTATAACTTGTCCTTTTCCCCTCTTTATGGTCTGAGAAGCAGATCTTCATTTATTAATGTCACATTAATCAAATATACAGTTTGTGCTTTTTGTGTCTTGATGGAGAAATATTTCCTATCTCAGAGTCATAGCAATATTTTCTTATATTTCTTACTATTATTTTTTAAATATTTCCTCTCTGATGAAAGTATTTAATCCACCTAGAATTGAATTTTGTGAGCTATATATGAATCTAATTCCATTTTCCATATATATTACCAACTATCCCAACACAATTATTTTAAATAGTTATTTTTCATAAAATTCTGCAATACTTGCTCCATTACAGTTCAATGTTTGTTTTGGTTTGGTTTGGTTTTTGGTTTTGTTTTTCATTCCTGGACTCAGAGTCCTGTTTCTTGTTTTACTTTTCTATCCCTTAACCAATAATATTTAAGAGCTTTGTAACAAGTCATGACATCCAGTAGGGAATTTTCCACCAACTTTTTCTTCCTGTTGAAGTGTGTTTTGACTCTGCTGGACATAATTCTCTTTATAAGTTTAATAATCAGCTTGTTGAGTTCCAAGAAAAGTCCTGTAAGGATTATTATTCAAATCAAAGGGGTCCTTTTAGGCGACATGGGGAATTGACATTTAAAAATTATTGAGTCTCCCGGGGTGCCTGCAAGGCTCAGTTGTTTAAGCATCTGACTCTTGATTTTGGCTCACATCATGACCTCCTGGTTAGTGGGTTCAAGCCACGCACAGGGCTCTGTGCTTACAGCCCAGTACCTGCTTGGGATTCTCTCTTTCCCTCTGTCTCTACCCCTTCCCTGCTCTCTCTCGCTCTCTCGCTCTCACTCTCTCTCTCAAAATAAATAAATAAACTTAAAAAAAAAAAAGTATTGAGTCTCCCTTTCAATGAACTGCATATATCTCTCCACCTATTTTAATTTTCTTTAACATAATAAAAATTTATAATTTCCTCATTAGAGGTCTTATATACCCTTTGTTAAATTTATTCTTTGCTTCATTACATTTTTGATTGGTCTTATTAAATTCAGCTTTTAAAATAATGACATTTTCTACTCTTTGTTGCTGGCATACAAAAGTAAAATTTATTTTTGGATATAAAATTTAACTTTAACAAATTTCAACTCATTCTTATTATGTATAAATACTTGCTTTTAAAATCTTTAGGGTTAGCTGTATTTACATTCATATCATGTGCAAATAGTGACAGTTTTCCTCTGCTTTTATAAGTTCTTCTTCTGTTCTTGTCTTATTGCACTGGCTAGGACCTCTGGAACAAGACTAAAACCACATATTACTTCTGATTTTAAAGAGAAGTTCTCTAGACTTTCACACTGAATAAATTATAGGCAGTAAGTGTTGACAGATACCCTTTACTTGATTCAGAAAGCTTCTTTCCATTACCATTACTCTTGATTTTTCTAGGGTTTTTTTTCCACTAAATTCATGTGAATTTGGATTATGGATCTCTTTATCTATTATCATGCTTTTCTCCTTTAGTTCCTTAATGTGGTGAAATACAGTAAAAATGATCTAATGTTAGGTCATCAATGTTTCCTTGGACAATTCATATCAGACATGATACATTACTTTTCTTATATATTATAGATTCATTTAAAATTTTTTAAAGATTTTGCACCACACTGATGAGTGAGATTGATGTATAATTTTCTTTCTTGTACTGTCATAGGATTTTGTCATTTTTCTTATCAAATAAGATTAGGTTACCTAGTAGAATTTGTATGTATTAGAATAGTCTTGTTACTTGAGCGTTTGTTACAATTCAAATCTAAAAAACATCTTGGTCTTTTTCAGTTGCTGCCTTTTCATTGTTGCTTTTGTTTTTTAGGTGGGAAGATTTCTTTAGCCTCTGGTTAAATTGAGTTGGTTTTTATTCCTTCCTGGTTCAATTTTGATAAATTACATTTTCTAGTAACTTTGTTTCAATTTTCAAATCTATAGACAAGTTCCATTTGTGCATAACTTAGAATTTTTAATCTCTGTTGTACATTTAGGCATGCCCTCTTTTTATTCTTAATATTGCTTTTCCCCTTACTCTTTATTCAATCTTTCTGAATATTTTTCAAGTGATCTTTTCAAAGAACCAACTTTGCATTATATTTCCTTTTTTCTGTTCTTGTTCTTAGTCTGTTATTCACTTTCAAATTTCTTAAGTTGGATTCTTAGTTTACAGGTTTTCAAGTTTCCCCCTTTCCTAACAGAAGCTTGAATCCTACTTCTCTGCATCCCACAAACATTAGTATTAGTGGTTTTATTATTTTTCCATTCTAAGTTTTTCCCACTATTCATTAGGATTTTATCTTTGACCTATGTATTATCAGAAGAGTATGTTTTTAATTTCTGAACATGTTGGACTTTTCTTAGTAAAAAAACACTTTTGAAACCCATTATAATTGCATTGTTGATAGAAAATATGATGTGTACTAATCATTCTCTCACATTTGTTGAGTCTTGAATAATAGAGACAATTTTGATAATTATTACATGTGTTTTTGAAAAAAAAATGCATGTTTTCCAGTTACTGAGTGTGCAGTTCTATACTTCTCCATTAGACCAAGCCTTCTAATTGGGTTATTTGAATCCTTTTTGTGTGTTTGACCTTGAACCACCAGGCTATACAATTCTAGGGTAATTGTTTACACGAAGCAGTGTTCTCAAACTGGCTGCATTATAATCACCAGTGAAATTTTTCAAAATCAGATGCCTGTTGCCTGCCCTCATTTTAATTGAACATCTCTCCAGTAAGACCAGAAAACTACATTTTTTAGTGGGTTTCTTTTTGAGGGTCAACATTTACCATTTATTTTCTTCCCTTTTTTTAAATTTAAATTTTAGTTAACATACAGTGCAATATTGGTTTCAGAAGTAGAATTCAGTGATTCATCACTTACATGCAACACCCAGTGCTCATCACAACAAGTGCCCTCCTTAGTACCCATCACCCATCTCCCTCCCACCTCCCTCCATCAACCCATAGTTTGTTCTCAACAAGAGTCTCTTGTGGTTTGTTTCACTCTCTTCTCTTCCCCCACCTTCCCCTATGTTCATCCATTTTGTTTCTTAAATTCGACATACAAGTAAAATCACATGGTATTTGTCTTTCTCTAATTGACTTATTTCACTTAGCATAATATATTCTAGCTCCATGCATGTCATTGCAATTGGTAAGATATCATTCTTTTTGGTGGCTGACTAATATTCCATTGTTTATATATACACCACATCTTCTTTATCCATTCATCAGTCGATGAACATTTGGGCTCTCTCCATAGTTTGGGTATTGTTGATAAAGCTGCTATACACATTGGGGTGCATGTAACCCTTCGAATCTGTATTTTTTAATCCTTTGGGTAAATACCTAATATTGCAATTGCTGGATTGTAGGGTAGTTCTTTTTTTAATTTTTTGAGGAACCTCCATACTGTTCTCCAGAGTGGCTGCACCACTTTGCATTCCCACCAGCAGCCCAAGAGGGTTGCCCTTTCTCCACATCCTTGCCAACACCTGTTGCTTCTTGTGTTGTGAATTTTAGCCATGTGACAGGTATGAGGTGGTATCTCGTTGTGGTTTTGATATGTATTTCCCTGATGATTAGTGATGTTGAGCATCTTTTCCTGTGGCTGTCAGCCATACGGTGCCCCTCAGGCACCCCATAAACTGCATTTTTTAAAGGTCCCTTATGATTATTATGAACAACCAAGATCAAGATCTGTTTTTTGTTTGTGGGATTTCATTTAATTATATTCCTACTGATGACTTACAAAATAAATTCACCTATCCATTAAGAGCCAGTCCTTTCATGAATCTATGCAATGGGCAAGAGATCACTAACATGTTTAGGACAGGTAGAGATAACTGTGATTCATGACTCTGTGCAATATCCTAAGAAGACAGAAAAAGGAAATGTAGTCTAGGAATAAATACCATAGACAAAACCTAGTCTTAGGGCCTCAGGAGATTAGCAGGAGACTCTCTCCCCTTATGGTGCCTTATTGTTCACAACAAACACAGGACACTAGTTTTCAAGGGGCTATCAGAAAGGATTCCTTCAACAAACCCCTCCAGAAGGGGACTGAGCATAGGCAATCTAGCATGGTGCAGGGACCAAAGAAACATTGAAATTACCTGAGAGCTTGTTAAAAATGCAGAATCTCATGCCCCACCCCAGACTTCTGAACCAAAATCAGCTTTTAACAACATCTCCAGATAATTTTTATGTGTATTCAAGTTGGAGACACATTTTAGAAATCAGATCCTGCATCTGTAGCAAGCTCCTCAATAATGTCAATATTGCTGATACCAGGAACATTTTAAATAGCAGGGTTCATATCATAGGGAATGTAAACACAGGAAAGAACTCTTAAAACCATTCAGGGATGCCCATTCCCCACTAATGGCACCAAGGATGTTATGTGTGCTGAGGATGTTTACAAAACTCACACACACATACCCTATTCCAGTAATTTAACATAATATGCAAGTGCACAGAACACTGGCTCTGTCAACCAGCAAAGGCATCCAATTACTCAAGGGAAGAACACTGGAAACAATCATAACTGCTCACCTTCTTTGTTGTTTGCTCCATGCACAATAGTCTGCTTGTATCTGTATGACTCAAATTCATTAATTCTCCTCCACAAATTTTCACGGACAGACCACAGCCTCCTGCCCTTTTCTACTTTCCATTTGTCATTCCATTGTTTATTATTTTAAGGAACCACAACTGGGGAAGGAATCCATGGAGACATTATTTTCCTATTTAAATGAACAACATTTTTTCAGGTTTTTTTTCTTTTTTTTTTTTTTTAAGCATTTAGCAACATATATACAGGCAGCCCTCACATAGAACACAGCTCTGCCTGGTTGATCTCAGTATGGAGGGCAGACAGAGCAGAACTCAGACCTTCCTCAGGGCAGGGGCAGAGTGCAGGCAGTTCAGGGGTCTCACCCATTGCTAGCCTTTTGCCAAAGCTCCCTAGGCACTCCAGGTCGAGGTGAAGTTCACCTCTCATAGATTTTTCAGGAAGGGCTCTGAATCCCATATTCTCTGAGTTTCTGAATATTTAAAATTGTTGTGTATAGCTCTGATACTTCGAGAACGGTTTGTCTGGACATAAAGTCCTTGGCTAGCTCTTATCTTTCCTTGCATTTCTTGAAAATGACATTCCTTTTTGTTCATGCTTCATGGGTTTCTGGAAAGAAATTTGATGGCACTCTGATTCCCCTTTATTCATCAGTTATATGATCTTGTTTGCCTGGAGGCCCAGAGTTATTTTTTTTCTCCTTATCTTTAAAGTCTAAGTTTCACCAGGATGTGTCCCTGAGCTGATCATTACTGATCAACTTTCCAAACATGCAGTGTAATGTTTGATATAGAGAGCTTTTTTTTTTTTTTACGGATTATTTTATTTATTTATTTTTTTAGATTACAGGTTTAAGTATTAGTTTCATCCCAATCATGAAACTTTTTCTTCAGAGATTCCAATACTCGGTACTTTGGGTCCTCTTTGCCTGACTTTTGTAACTGTTTTTCCTTATTGTTCTAACCTCTTTCTTAATTACATTTACTTCTTTCTTCTCTTTTTTATTTCACTATCCTCGTGGATGTACAACTCAGTTTTCATTTCTTACAATTCTCATCCCTTTCCTTCAAATTCTTTCCTAAATTGGATCAAGTGTCATTTCATTTTTGTTGTTTTTAAATTGTTTTGGCTCATGTCTCTTCTGAGTTTTTAATTTTGAGTCAAACTTTTAAATTCTGAATCAAAGTTTTCTTTAATATCTGAAAGTGTTTAATACTATTTAATTCCTGTTGCAGCTTCGTGTTACCATTCTCCACTTTCATTTTCATCATAGGGAAATATTTTTATTTATGCTTAATAATATGCATTTGGACTTTATAACTTTTATTGGAGTTGTTTTGTGCAAATGCTGCTTTTCATTTTCTTTCATTTTAGAATTTCTTCTATTTTTCTAGATCAGCAATTGACCTCCTTCTGTATAGAGAGTTAAAGCTTTCAAAGAGTCCACTGGGCTTCTTAGTTCAAGAGCATACTTCCTCTCTCTTGGTAGAGAGAGTACAATTTCTTTGGGAATTGAGTCCTAAGAGGTTAGAGTATTTTCTAACTCATCGATTTGCTTTCATTTGTGTAGCATGGTTTATTTCCTCTATTTGCTTCCTTCTTCATCTTTACCACCAAGCCACTCGGAGATACCTGTCCCTTTCAAGGGGCCTGCAAAAATCGAGCCTTCCCAGGACTGCTGCTCTGGTTTTGCATGTGCTCAAGTCTGTATATTTCACTTCTTTGGTAGCCTAACTTGTGAAGACTCAGACCTTTTCCTGAATTTTCTCACTTTTGGTAAAACCCTCTTTCTGGGAGCAATTTTATCAAAACCTCACCACTGCTGGGATCCCCTACACTCCATCCTTTCTGTTCAGTCTCTCCCTGTCCACACTGGCATGGCCTCCAGGGCAAGATTTACTGTGGGTATTTATTTCTCTGTTTACATTGAATTCTATCTCTGAACTGTGCTTCTAAATAACTCAAGGGTCAAAGAAGAAGTCGACATGGAAAATTAGTATTTTGAAAAAAATGACAAAAACACAACATCTGTGGATGTGGAATGCAACTAAGGCAATACTAAAGGGGATATTTCTATCACTAAACAGTGATATTTTAAAAATAAGTCTCAATTCAATGACCACAGCTTCTCTCTTAACAACTAGAAAAAGAACAAATTAAAGGCAAAGTAAACAAAAGAAAAGAAATAATAAGAATTCAATTGAAATCAGTGAAAGAGATAACAGAACAACAGATAAAAATCAATGAAACTACAGCCAGAATATATAAATAACCAATAAAAGGGAAATAATTTTTTAAAAATTCAAAACAGGACAAACATCTGAATGGATATCTCACCAAAGAAAATATATGATGGCAAATAAGTGCACACACATTACTCAATAGTCCTTAGCTCAACATCATTAGTCATTGAGGAAATACAAATTAGAACCACAAGAAGACGGGGCATCTGGGTGGCTCAGTCAGTTAAGCCTCCAACTTCAGCTCAGGTCATGATCTCCCAGTTCATGAGTTCCAGCAGAGCCTGGAGCCTGCTTCAGATTCCCTTGTTTGTCTCCCTCTCTCTCTCTGCCGCTCCCCTGCTCATGCTCTCTCTCAAAAATGAATAAATATTAAAAACAATTTTTTAAAAGAACCACAAGAAGATTCCACTATACACCTATGAGAAACTCTAAAATTAAAAGATTGACCATAAAAACTATTGTCAGGAATATGGAACTCTCATTCATTGTTGGTAGGAATGTAAAATGGGGCAAACCCCTTGTAAAACAGATTGGCAGTTTCATGAGTTAAAGATACATCTACAATGTGATCAAGCCATTCCACTCCTAAGTATTTACCCATGAGAAATTAAAGCATTTGCCCATATAAAGTCTTGGACATTAATGTTGACAATCGCTTTGTTTGTTGTAGCCAACAACTAGAAACAACACAAATGTTCATCAACAGAATAACAAAATTGGTGTATGCCCATATGATAGAATACTACTCAACAATAAAAATGGGAAAACATTAATACACATAACATAGATGAATCTCAAAATAATTATAGTGAGTGAGAGAAGTCAGACAAAAAAAGAGTGTATCCTATAGGATTCCTTTCATATTTAAATTCCAGAAAATGCAAACTAATATACAATAACAGAAAGCAGATCAGTGGCTGCCTGTGGATGTGGATTTGAAAAGCCCAGAAGGTGGAATTACCAAGAAGCACAAGGTAGCTTTTGGGAGTGATGGACACATTCACTATCTTAATTATAAATGTTTTCTTGAAAGTTTCACAGGTGTATATATATAAAATTGTACACTGTATATATGTGCAGTTTACTCTAAATCAAACTACCCCAATAAAACCATTAAAAAGTTTGAAAATGTTATACCACTCACACTAATGTTGTAAATATAAATAAAAAAGGGACTTAAGTGGGAACATAACTCTACGCTGGTACAAATGAACTTGCTCCTGCAGTGATTTAGCACAAGGACCTAAAAAATAAACTACGACTAGAAAAATTCGATGATGAATATCTGAAATCTGAATTGATTGAACCAGTAACTTTATTAACACCTAGTTCTTAGTGTGTTATCCATATAAAATCGTTTGGGATGTGTGGGCAGAGGGTACACCCATACATACACCCATACACCTATACCAATTTCTAAGATTTTTGGCGAAGGGTATGGACCTTAACAGAGCAGAGCAGTGACCTGAGACAGGCATAGCCCATCATGATGGATTCTTCTCTTGTTCTTGGGGCCTATGTCTCCAGTAACACTTGTACATCAGGGAGGGTCCAGCCAGAAATATGGAAAAGCCAGTTCTTGTTTTTACCACTTTTTCTTTTTGTTTTCTTTCCTTTTTTTTTAGACTTCCATTACCACTCTGAACAAATACACACACTGAAACTTTTCCCATTTTTGAAGGAAATATCACATTTTTACAAATATATTTACACTCTCTTCATTGCTGAACCAAATTAAGCCAGGAGTGCAATCACAAGGCCACGTCCTCATCAAGGTTAGAAAGAGGAAGCATCACCAGCCATCCTCTCTCCTCGCCTTCCTCCAGCTGCCCAGGGACCCAGAAAAATTTCACTGCAGCCATGAGCAAACTGCAGCTAGTGGTGACAGGAAGCCATTAATGCCTAGAGTTCATTTTCAAAAGTGCAATATCTTCTATGGAACAATAACAATAATAATGCTTAGTGTCCCAAAATTAATTTTGTCACTTACATCATGTAAGAAACCAAAAGAGGCATTTTTCAAAGCTGTATTCCACATAAGGAACAAAGGGTACATGCTCCACTATTTATTGATAAGACTCTGGTGAGTAACACAGAATTAATGACAACTGTATTATGCTCACAGAGAATCATAACTAGTTTTTGGTAAATTTTCTATCACAAACACCACCACTTATGATAGTACATATGCATCTTTACTATTCGATGAAACTGCTGACTTGCAAAGGATGAACAAGTTCTTGGCATATGTGTAGTGTTTATAATGGAGGAATGCTGGACAAACACTTGTGTTCTTCTAGAAGAGATAGTTGTTTGCCATAAATGATTATTTTAGGAGATGCATATAGGTAGAAAAAGTATCTTGGACTTAGTATTATGGAATTTTAAAATGCTAGCCTTCATTTCCTTAAAAAAAATCAGGACATAATAAAAAAATTAGAAAATAAAATAAGAAGATATCCTCTCTCTGATCGAGAAAAATATGAAATAAAAACTAGTGAATTTTCCTTTTAAGAGAATCAGCTTCCATAGTAGGAAAACTAAAGAGTCTAAAGTACTTTGTTTGTTCAGGCCCCATGTTATATATTGCTTTTCTTTGCTGATAAGAAAAGCTAAGAATTCAGAATATTCATGATCCAGGAAACCAAACAGAAACCTGCCCATGAACTAATCAGGTTAAGACAAATATGTAAGATTAAAATGTGATTCTGTTCAATCATAAGTGACAAATTCCCTAAGTTGTGTTTTTCTGTCATTCAATATAAAAAGATAAGTATTTTCTTGTCAATTTTACTAATTAAGACCATTACATCTACAAGGCAATTTTTATCCTTCAGTCTCAAGAGAATTACTAGGAATCACAGGAATGTTTTCACAGGAAAAGCAAACTGTGAGTTCAGGAGGGCTGCCTCCTTCTTTATCTCTCCTTTCATTCACATTGCAGAGGCATCACCATGCATTTTTCTCTCTTTCTTTACTCCAGAAGGGTAGAAACAGCTAGAGCAGAGTCTGGCATAGAGGTTAGCTATCAGAATCAGTCATCTTCCTTTTGCCAAAGAGTTAAAAAATTACCAAAACCACCTTGACAGCATCAAAATCGAAATATACTAGAAAGCTTTGTTGTACATTTGAAGTGCCCACGATAGCGCCCCCTAGGCATCACGCATCATGCAAGAATTTGCACTTAAACACTGTCCTCATATTGCTGTATTCTTAGAAAAGTGCTGAGGTGACTATCATTTCCTGATCTGGATTCTCTATTGAAGAAAACACGGATTTGATTATTTCAACCCATAAGCACATGCCTGTTTAGTATTCTGCATGAAGAAATGAACAAGGTACATGATTCTGTTTTCTAAGGAGAAAGACACACACACAAGTCTTCAAAATGAAAGATGTGATAAAAGCAGTGTTTTCACGGCACTGATAATGCCAGCAAAGACGACTGTTATGACTTCAGGTGGCTTAGTCAACTGGCATATCTTAGTGATAGAGTCAGTTATCTCAAATACCCTGAACCTAGCACGTCAGTACTGAAATAGCTGATGTTTAATGTGTAGAATGATATACCCAGGAACTCCTAAGAAGACCAAAGTGTGATGGAAGCCACTTGATCACCAAGAGTCAGACTCTCCTCTAATATCTGAGTATCTCTTTTTCTCAAAGCTGGAGGGGGGAGGGTGGATGATGATGCCATTTTAAAATTATATCTAAATTCTGCAGTAGAATGTGACACAGCTGAGCAAAACGAACAAGTGGGTTAAGAATGCATTGACCATTCCCTTTCACATTAAAACTCTGAACCTTCCAGTACTTGAAAGTGATATACTTACAGAGAAGGCATGGAATTGCAGGATTCATTCCTTGAACAAACATATTGAGTGTCCACCATTTACCAGGCACTTTTCAATGTACTTGTGATACAGCAGTGAACAAAACAAATAAAAATCCCCACCCACAAGGACCTTACATTGTAGCGTGTGTATGGAGGAGAGGATTTAAGGAAGAGAACAAACATAGTAAATAAGTGAAAACATAATAAATTAGAAGCTGATCATTTCTATGGTTAAAAAAATGCTGAGCAAAAGTTAACTAGGGGTCAGGAATGCCCAGTAAATGGGGGTGGTAGGAAGAATGGTGCAGGTTTCAATTTAAAATAGGGTGATCTAGGAAGCACCTGGGTGGCTCAGTCAGTTGGGTGGCTGACTTCAGCTCAGGTCATGATCTCACAGTTTATGAGTTTGGGCCCTGCATTGGGCTCTGTGCTGATAGCTCAGAGCCTGAAGCCTGCTTTGTTTCTGTGTCTCCTTGTCTCTCTTTCTCTCTGTCTCTCTCTCTCAAAAATGATTAAATATTAAAAACATGTTTTTAATTCAGTGATCTAGGGGCACCTGGGTGGCTCAATCAGTTAAGCGTCTGACTCTTGGTTTCAGCTCAGGACATGATCTCACAGTTCATGGGATTGAGCCTCATGTCAGGCTCTGCACTGCCAGCAAGGAGCCTGCTTGGGATTCTCTCTCTCTGCCCCTCTCCTACTCACTTGTGCTCTCTCTCAAAATAAATCAATAAACTTGAAAATGGGGTGATCTAATAGCCATATTGAAAATAGCCATATTGAGAATATGACAACCGAATAAAGACTAGAAAGAGATAAGAAAGGGAAGTATGCAGCAATGGGAGGAAAGCAAAGGAGATAGCCAATGCGGAGACTAGGAGGAGGATATCTCAGTGCTGGAAGGGACAGAGGTGTGGAGTACAGCCGCTGTGTATAGGGCTTCAGGAGATGAAGTCAGAAAAGTCGCTGAGGCTGGCTCGTGCAGATCTTCATAAAGACCCTGGCTTTCACTATGAATGGAGACTGCGGGGTTTTTTTAAGTGGCACGATCTGGCATAAATATCACATGAATCATTTTGGCCACTGTGTTGAAAGCTGTGCAGGAGAGGCAGGGCAAGAAGCAGTTAGAAAATTATTTGCATACTTCAGGATGTTAACGGGCTGTTGAAGGCTGGGGCCCCAGAGTGGTAGCAGAGGAGGTGGAAGATGTGTTGTACCCCAGATATGCTCTGAAGGTTGAGAACCACTGGCATTTCCTAAAGGAATGGATTTCATATATGAGAATACAAGGGGGAACCTTATGGGACTCAAGGCTTATTTCCCTGAGCAGCAGGAAGACCAGATGGACCATCAACTAAGATGTAGGAGATTGCAGGAGCAGGCAGAAAGGAGTTCATTTTGGACTTGTTGAGTCTGAGAGGCCCAAGTGGAGATGCTGACTAGGCTGCTAGATATGTGAATCTGAAGTTTAGAACAGCGATCTCAGCTAGAAATGTACATTTAAAAGTTGTTAGGATAGGAGTGCCTGGGTGGCTCAGTTGGTTAAGCAACTGACTCTTGATTTCAGCTCAGGTCATGATCTCATGGTCATGTGATCGAGCCCCACATTGGGCTCTCTGTGGTAAGCATGGAGCCTGCTTGGAATTCTCTCTCCCTCTCTCTCTCTGCCCCTTCCCCGCTCATGTGTGTGTTCTCTCTTTCTCAAAATAAATAAACTTTTTAAAAAAGTTGTTAGGATATAGGTGCTATTTAGTGCCAAGAGACTGGTAAAGGAGAGGGGATCAAGCACTGAGCCCAGGGGCATTCCAGCATTAAGAGGTCGGGAAAGGAGGAAGAACCAGGAAAGGAGATTGGGAAGAGTAGCCAGTGAGGTAAAAGAAAAACCCAGTCCTTTGGTGTCACAAAAGCCAAGTGATGTAAGTGTGCAAATGAGAATAGGGGTGATCTGTACAATACTGGAAATGTAGCAATTCCTCAGCCCTGTTTCTATGGATAGCACTCTGACAGCATGCTTCATGCACACTGGCCCTTGCTTCAGGAATCAGCGTCCTGACTTGCTACCCTAACATGTCTGCACTGGCAAATCAGTAGCTCAAGGTTCTCTAACCATAGAACTTCAAGAATCTGCCTGGCCTAGAGTCATATCCCTTCAGATACTAAATACAAGGTGTTAGAACTCATTTTAGGCGGTTTATTAAAATGCTGGCCACCTGTTTAGAGAGGAAAATTCCAGAGCTTGTTGATTTCCATAATCAGCCCTGACTCCCTCCCATTCCCCACTGACTATGTCATGAAGTCCAGCACATAGCACATTCAATCCACTCAAGTTATGATACCTCATGAGCAGGGACTGTCTTCTCACTTCTTCATCTCACTAATCCCAGGGCTGCAGACTCTCAATGAGCATTCTGTCAAGCTGAACTGAACAACTGGTACTTTGATTATTTTTTTTACATTTATTTATTTTTGAGAGACAGAGAGAGACACAGCACACGTGGGAGAGGGGCAGAGAGAGAGGGAGACACAGAATCCGAAGCAGGCTCTAGGCTCTGAGCTGTCAGCACAGAGCCCGATGCAGGGCTCAAACTCACAAACCGTGAGATCATGACCTGAGCCGAAGTCAGATGCTCAACTGCCTGAGCCACCTAGGTGCCCTTGGTACTCTGATTATCATAGTTCTCTCTACCACTATGGCAGAGGGGAAATGGCTGTACAGGAAAAACCTGCCTTCCTTATATGACCTTGAGAGGAAAGAGTAAATTCGCACTCCTGTCTTGGCCTGTGAGCAGTGACGTTTCTGATGTAGAAACAAACAATTCAGGAAACACAGAAATATCCCTGAAGCAGGCCAGCATCCCCACTTCTGCGTAAACTCACCCAGCACGTCTGGCTCCTTGGCAACAGGGAATGTCAATCTCACCTGGAAACCTAATGAGAGAAGGCCACATCTCCAGGAATGACACCTTTCATGCATCTTGGATTACACTTCTGCTGAGTCACCTCCCAGGAGCCACAACTGGGCCTGGAAGCTTGAGTCATTCTCAATCCCCAAACCCACATCTACTTTTATGCAGCAGCACAAAGACACCATGGAGTGCGCTGATTGCCTCGATAATCTAAGAGAGGCATTTCAGGCTTCTGATTTGAGGACATTGTTGTAAATGTCATTTGCATGGAGCAGAAAGAACTGCCTTCATTCCATCCCCAGCAAAACTCAAAGAAGAAAATCAGGGTTATGAAAATTGTTTGTCAGAGGATGGATGAATTCTGATTTAGCAAAGTTATACGGTCCCTGAGTTCTAGCAAAGGCAAAGAGGAGACAGGGCCATAGTAAAGAAAAATAGCACTTGGGTTACTCCCAACTAAGAGGATCATATAAAAATGAAATGGAGAATAAAAGGACGTGATGTTGATAGATTATGATGAGAATGGAGTTAAAGAAAATAAGAACTTTAAATCATCCAATTCCCCAAATAACATTAGAAACCAGAGAACCAGATGTGTTCAAGCTTATCTGCACCAAATCTGAAAAACATTGGCAAGATTACTAACTGCAATTTCACAATGACATGATGGGGCCCCAAAAGCAATTCTGAAGACAGCTTGTCTCCTCGCAGAGATAACAGACTCAGACATAATCCAAGTTCCTTCAAAGGGCCAATTCAGGGGTCACCGCCAAGATCAAGTTTGTAATTATAATTTCACCTTCTGCTGGCGGAGAGCACTGAGTCAGAGGAGGCACTGCCCAGAGAGGAGCAATTTCCTCTATAAAATGATTGTCATTAATAGAGTTTATAGGGAAGATGGCCACACTGTTTTTCTTTTCACAGTTCTAATTTTATGCTACCATATCAAGTAGTAAACCACAAAATTTAAGAGAATCTAAGCTAGTATCATGTTGCCATACCTTAATGATCTTATGAATACTAACTAAAATACCCACAATAGGAAAACACATATCTTCTTTTCATGCAAGATAATTTAGAGTGTGTTGGTGAGTGTGCTACTTGGGCAACTCTTGAGAAAGAGCTGTTTAGACTCTTGCTGATGTTGTGCAGAAGCAGGACAAGTGTTCCTGTCCTCATATGTCCTTGTGGTTAGGCCTGGACGCTGTACCACAGCTCCTGCTGCGATGGAAGGGATGTCTTCCCTGCCCATCCAGGAAGGAAATATTTGCTCAGCATCTAAAGGCCACATGGCAGGCTTGCCCTTGTAGAATCAAATAAGTAAACTTGTGCTCAATTAGATGAACTCTCTTATAATATAGGTGGTAAAATTGAGAGCCAGACATGGTGAGTGACCCTCCCACGACAGTCAATGAATGGTAGAGCCCATGTCAAGTCTTACATTCTAAACATTGTGCCGTACTTCCTACTTCAGTACATTTGACGTGGGTGATCATTCTGCCAGCCACCCATATGCAGTGTCTGATATTAAAGGATATTAGAAGAAAGAGCTGTGGGGACAGATATCTGATGTGGGTTTGCTATTTCCTGTTTTTATTATACTAATTACCATCATCACTGCAAATATACCAAGAAAGGGTTTCTTAGCATAATCTTTACACAGAGCCACATATTATATTACTTTGGGGATACGTATAATTACTGCCCCCCCAATTCAATCAGTGAGGCCAAGCAATATCTGTGCCTTTCCATATCAGTATTGTGAGCTTCTTCGCCACAAGCAGAGATGTGATAATTACCACATGCAATCAGACACCGAGCATAAAATGCAATTTTCAAATATTGCTGAAAACCAAATGTAGTAAAGTTTGCTACATTCTTATGAAACCAAATCTAACTGGAGAACTAACAACACTGGTTTCTGTTGACCTACTTATGATTTGACATTTGAAAGAAAGTAAAAAAAGAGTAGGATGCCCTGAACTCAGAAGTCAAGGAGGCACCAGTCTTTAACTCTCAATGTGGGGAATTAGATTTTCAGTTGTCATTTGACTGTCTAATGGGTGAGGCGAAGACAGACTCCATTAAATAGGCGCTTTCAGCTCTCTGTGTGTACCTGACATTGTTCCCGACCACCGGCGCCTCAGTTCCTAGATCAACTGGAAAAAACTCAGTCCTATCTCGTTATTAATGATGCCCATGATAAGACGGATAAGTGTTTCTTCTGCAAACTGCAACTCAAAACTAGCATGTTTGGGTAAAAATAAGCAAATGCATACACGCATGATTTCAATTGAAAATAAAGAGTAATACTCAATCTTGGAACCAGCTCTTCTTCTGACTGTGGTTTCTGCCCTGACTATTGATTTGTGTTCCCAGAGAGGGTCAGATCCCAGCAGTTGGCCTCAGATGGCAAGTCAGTCTAACCAAAAACTCTGATTCCTCATTCCTCAGCATCTGACATTTGAAGAGAGTGATATATAATGAAGCTTTCTTTTCTGAGCTACCCCATTAAAAGGAAAGTATCTATCAGGCAGTCAGTATGGGTTCACAATACCAAAAAGCCACGGGACCCGGTAGGAGCAGGGGAAATCTGAAGAGGGGCCCCAATGGACCAGCCACCCCATTGTGATGTAGATAAGGTTGTAGGACTGAGGCTCCCCTCTACAGACCCAAATGAATCACCATAAGTGACTCTCCTAATTGTGTTTCTGCTCAACACTGGAGGGCCTCACTTTTTTCCTTTAATGTAGAGGGAGAGGAAAAAAAATCTGCCCAGTCAAAGCTACACAAGGGAATTCTCTTAAAATAAACAGCAAAACTTAACCGCAGGCTTTTCTTTCCATGGACATATTTTAAATGTATATAATGTTAGATGGCTGCTGGAAAAATGACAAGTGTCTGTTTTCATTAGACTCCCCAAGTGCATAGATCTAATTGACAGCCTTTCCAAGGCGTGGAGGAACTTCCAGCTTTAGGGTTTCCATAGTAACGTGTCCCCACTGCTGGAGCTGCACTGCTCCAAGTCATCATTCACAGGAACCCACATTCTAGACACCCTGTTAAATTATCCAGGAACTTCAACATCCTAAAGGTTACCATATCCAATTTTCCGAGCAGGTCAAATTTCCTGCTTTGGGGGCTAAGCTAGCAATTCATAACTCCAAGAATTCTTCATTAAATCAATATGCCTTTCTTTTTTCCTTCCTTTCTGGCTCTGCAGCATACTTCGTGTATACTTTAAGGCTATAAGCTTTTTTTTTTTTTTTAATTGAGACAGAGAGAAACAGAGCATGAGTGGGGAAGGGGCAGAGAGGGAGGGAGACACAGAATCTGAAGCAGGCTCCAGGCTCTGAGCTGTCAGCACAGAGCCCAATGCGGGGCTCGAACCCACGAACCGTGAGATCATGATCTGAGCCAAAGTCGACACTCAACCGACTGAGCCACCCAGGCTCCCCAAGGCTATAAGTTTTAAATTCTCCTGGTGAACTCTCTTTCATCTCCCTCTGATGAAGTAACATTACACCTTTCTTTTCTGGGAGGTACCACTTGCCACATTTAGTCACCTAAGATGAGGCATTTCAACTAATGCCGGGTTGACAGGCCCCCAGGTGAGGTGGAAGGAGGGAAGACACGAGGTGTCAAGAGGCCCTCAGCCAAGGCGGGGGTCCATGAGGGCTGAGCTCCAGCCCATTCTCTGCCTGCCCTGCACCCACAGGTTGTACCACAGGGGTACCCACAGTACCCCAGAATGGTGCCATTTTCTAAAGCAAATAAAGAGGACGTGCACAGACCTCACAGTATGTAGCAACACTTAGCACACCTTTCATTTCATCCTCAGAGCCTGATGAAAGAATTCTTATTAGTCCTAAATTATATTGAGCAAAACCAAGGTTAAGTACCCTGCTCGGGGCCACACCGACCATAAATGGCAAGGCCAGGATTTCAAAGTAAGTCCTCCAGCTACCATGCTTGTGTTCTGCCCACTGTACTCAACAGCGGAGGAAACTACACAGACTGTCGGTGCCCTGACCTCTTCAAAGGGGAATACCTGCTGGTCACAGAAAAGGTGGGTTCTGCTCTTAAATCCATCCAATTAGAGGGATTTCTCACTAACTGCTACCTGTGCGGGGTCTTTTGGCATTTAAAAACCAATTGTCCCTTAAATGTGTATGTCGCCACCTTCTGGGCTGTTACATGCACAGGCTCTTCATATTTCACCTGTGCATGTAACAAGAGGAAATGACAGCCACCCTGGTAGCTCTTTGTTCACATAATGCTCTGTGTTCAAACAAGATGGTTTGGATCCATGCTAATAGATTTTTATCAGTTAATTGAATCAGTCACTGCTCATTTACCTGGGCTCCTCTGATGGGATCTACAAACAGTCCTTCACAATCGAGATCTGCCGGAAATTAGATGGATACGTGAGTGGCTTCCTTCAAACTGTAACTTGCCTACAATGGGAAAGGAATGTTCACATCTCATACTCTTATGTGAGGGGGAAAAAAGTCTTTCTTAAGCATAGGATCACAGTATGTTTAGGACTTCTTCAGTGTCCTTTCTCTTCATTGAAATATTGAGTCGCAACGGGCTTTGTCTTCATCATTTTTTTTTAAATAAAGAAGATTTTAATACATAAGAGAAGGACGTAAGTATAAAGTCAGTGGCTGCATGAACTGGGGAGACTCATCAATAACTAACTAGTCCTCAGAAATGAGGATGTCTAGTGTATGGCCAAGCAAAGGGGTGCTGATTACCACGAGTGACAGCTCAGCACCTGCCCTTGTAATTCACATATAACAGACAGTGATGAGGTTAAAGGCAAAAGGGCTGTAGACAGAGAGGTTAGTGTCCAATTCGTTGAAATGTGACAGTTCAAATAGAGCAGAGGAAATATTTTTTAAAAAGAAAGAAGAAAAGAAGCCAGAAGACCATTTATTCTTTGTTTCCCCTTGGGGGGAAAGGGGTTTTTTCCAGGCTTTCTTCCAAGAATCCTATATTTTTTCCTCTTTCTAACTAAATCATCTGGTCAAGAACATATTTCAAAATGTGCTCTCTCTAGTTGGAAATTCCAGCCATCCAGCTGCAACCAAATAGGAGTAGGCATGGGGCGGGGGAGTACTTGTAGGTTTAGAGCAGAAAAGCAGATAGAATCCACTCATTTATTCATTCTTTCAACAAATATTTATTCAGGTCTTACTCTGTGCCAGACACTGGGGACAGAATAATAAACAAAATATTCCCATGGAACACACACACTGGTAGAAGAAGACATAGAAAACAGAAATATTTCTGTCAGATGGCCATAAGTACTGAGTGGTGGAAAATAAAATAAGGTAATGAGGAAAGGGTTTTTATTTTATCCAGGGATGCCACAAAGTCCTGCTCGATGAGATGGCATTTGAACAGACAGAAGTGAGGAAGCAAGCCATCTGAATATGTAAAGGTAAGAGCAATACAGCAGAAGAAAGAACCCGTGCAAAGGCCCCGAGGTGTTATCAGAGTTGGTACTGTTTGAGTCAAGGAAGAGGGCCAAGGAGCTTGAAGGAAGTGACCGTGGGTTGCAGGCTGGGTTCCCTAGGAGCAGACTCTGAGAATAAGGTGATCATGTAGGAAGTGTATGTAGGGCATGTGCTTGGAATCAACACATATAAAAGGAAAGAGGAGGAAGCAGGATTAAACAAAACATCCCACCAGGATGTGATCTTGACAGAGAACTCAGGCAGCCCCTCAGGGATGGCTCTTCAGAGTTGCCAGGCTCTATCCCCATTTATTTACCACTCATCACATGCAGGCTGCCCCAGGAAGAGGGCATGGCTTTGGGAGAAGCAGCTTTCTCCATTGGTAGACAATTTCCACAGGGGCCTGGAGACCATAGGAAATAATCCTTTCAGTCCTGAAGAGGTGACCCATCAGAGCATTCTCTACACCAAGGGGGGAGAGTGTTGAGGGGTAAGCACAGAAATACACCAGGAAGCAGATTATTTCAAAGCTGTGGGTAGAAGTTTGGTTTACCATGGGCAGTCACTGGAGGATGTGAGGTGACTTAGATGCTAAAAGGATCATTCTAGATGTTGGTCTGGGAACAGACTGTGAGGGTGGAATGTTAAGAATAATTACATCATTGGTATAGCACTTAAAGGAAACAAAATTTGCAAAAGAGAAAGAAAAGAAATTTCCAATAAGGGCAGCAAAGTCCCCTACAGTCACCAGGAGCTGTCGAGGAGCCCCTGCCAGCAGCATAACAAGATGGAAGGGGAAGCAGGGAACACATCTAGATGGAGGACACGAGAACAAGGCTCAGCCATTCACCTCTGGAAAAGCACTGGAAAATCTTTATGCAGATGAATTAGAGGTTCAAATAAACTTTTTAGTGTGTTTGGGGCAAGAAAATAAAGAGGATTAGAGTCTCTTTGAGGGTTCTCAGGAAAGCTTAGAAGGTAGGTCCTGGTGGTGTTCAGGAAAGGTGAAATTCATCAAAGAGCTGTGGGAAAGAGAATAAGGCATCCTGATTTGGGGCAGTGGCTCTAGGAGTTGGGGTGTATCATAACCAACTGAAGAGCTAACAGAGAACACAGTGGCCTGTGTGAACTTCCACAGGTGTGGCCCTGGGCCTTTGTGTAGGTCCTAGTTTCCCAGGTGATGCCGATACCCACAAAAATGAAAGAACCACTGATTTTGGAGACTGATGTATAGTGCGCCACTATTTTGACGGGCTCCTCTCCCAGGGAGAAAACAACCAAAAGGCGTCACTGCCCTTTGGTTCCCATTCATAATCAGTGTCCATTAATGTCCATGTATTATAAGCAGCATTTCTGTCCTCTACCAAAAGGTGGATTCATTACTATTTGAAAGAGCCTCCGAACTGGTGAGTCTCCTTGGTGACTGGAACAGGTGAGAGCACAGTCATGGAGCCTTTGTAGCTGAGACTCTGTTGGCATATCCCAGGGACCCACAGGTCCTACTCAGAGTGGGGGCCTGGGAAGAATAACGCTTTAAACCTTTAACACCTTCATAGAGAAACGTAAAATAAAATGGCCTGCAGAAGTCCTCCAATCATGAAGCTATTTGTGGGACACAAAGTGAAAGTTTCTCCTTCGTTTTTGACAGGAAAGCAAAACTCAAGCAACCTGATTCCTAAGCAGAGAGGCTTGGGACAGGCCCTGTAGATTCTCCTTCCATGTTGTAATTAGAGTGACAGACATCAGAGGCCCAGGCAAGAAACAACAGTGACAGCCCACTAATCCCCTCTGTGCCAGTAAAAAAGCAGCACCCCTACCTGGTCATGCTGTGGGTCTCAGGCTGCCTAAAAGGATTTTTCAGTAATAGGAACACAACTTTTTTTTAATCAACAAGGGGTAGAAGGGGACAAGAAAATTTAGGACAGTCCTAATTTCATTTTCAGAAAACTTGTAAAGATTGACCCAAGGTCTATACCGCCTCAGTCAAGCCACCATGGATAAGTAAAGCTTACAGAGAGGCAAGCTTCCACATAAACCCTCAGAAATATGTCCAGCAATTTTCCAACTGATTGAAAGAACAAGCTTTCATTCAGAAGACTAAGAGCTGAATTAAGGCACTGTTGCTTCAGTGACTATTTGATAAGTAGGTAAAGAAAGGATCCAACAGAGAGCAAAACCAAGATGAACATGAACAGAGGGCAAGGGATTTTGCTAATATACTGTACATTAGTAAATATACTATACTCATTTTTGAACAAAGGTATATTAAAACTGGAACAACTTAAGCCACAGATTAAATTAATAAAGAATGGAAAAGGAGAAGTTACACAAAGCAGCCAAAATGCAGGAACTTTTCATATTCCATCAAGAGTTTAAAATATTGCATTTCTCTACATCTGAATGGTTATGTAAGAGTGCTCCTTGTTGCCTTCAATCACTTTAATTGTTAAAAGCAAGAATATTTATGCTCCAACTTTTACTAAGAATACAGAAACCAGGGCCCTCACGACAAAAAGATCAGGTAAAATAAAAATATATGAGCATGTGTGCGGGGGGGTGAGTAACTGAGACCGTGGAAAAAAAGGGAGTTGCATAGGAAGGGGAGGATGTGCTCCATAGACAAAGGAAGCCCAACAAATAGGAAACGTGCAGAAGAGCCCAGGACAGTGGCTGTGAATGCAGGAAGGTAGCAGCACTAAAGGAATGGCTAAAGGGCCGGTTAGCTTTAATCCCCCTGCTGAGACGCCCAAGCCTGTAGGCAGTACGCCCACCGCCCCAAATGTTCAGAGACCCTGGAGTATGCCCAAAGCAGCTTTGTTTTGTGGATACATAGAATGGCTTAAGCAAGGCCTTTGATGGTTATTATCTATTCAGTCTTCACCACGTATCTCTGGAGAAGGTCACAGGCTGATTAGGATAGGAATTGGGTTTCTAACCCAGCCAATCTTATGATAAAGCTCCCATTTAACTTTTAACTTTCATGCTGTACTATATAAGATAGATGAGGAAAAGAAAGCAGAGCACAATAACTGCAAAGTTAGAAGATAATTAAAACAATTTTAAGGGGCGCCTGGGTGGCTCAGTCGGTTAACCGTGCAACTCTTATTTCGGCTCAGGTCATGACCTCATGGTTCGTGGGATCAAGCCCCACATCAGACCCTGTGCTGACAGTGCAGAGCCTACTTGGCATTCTCTCTCTCCCTCTTTCTCTGCCTGTTCCCCCACTTACTCTCTCTCAAAATAGATAAAACTTTTTAAAAATCAATTTTTTTAATGTTTATTTTTTGAGAGAGAGAGAGATATAGAGCATGGGCAGGGGAGGGGCAGAGAGAGAGGGAGACAGAATCTGAAGCAGGCTCCAGGCTGTGAGCTGTCAGCACAGAGCCCAACACAGGGCTCAAATTCATGAAGAATTAAGGCCATGAGATCATGACCTGAGCCAAAGTCGGATGCTTAACCAACTGAGCCACCCAGGTGCCCCTACCACAAAAAAAATTTTTTAATTTTTTTAATAGTTTATTGCCAAGTTGGTTTCCATATAACACCCAGTGCTCTTCCCCACAAGTGCCCCCTGCCATGACCATCACCCCCCTTCCCCTTTCCCCCTCCCTCTTCAGCCCTCAGTTTGTTTTCAGTATTCAAGAGTCTCTCATGATTTGCCTCCCTACCTCTCCCTAACTTCCCCCCCCTCCCCTTCCCATGGTCCCCTATTAGGTTTCTCTTGTTAGACCTATGAGTGAAAACATATGGTATCTGTCCTTCTCCGCCT
>CM053561.1:40195182-40225909 GCA_028646485.1 Cryptoprocta ferox | reverse complement strand
TCCATTCATCAGTTGATGGACATTTAGGCTCCTTCCATGATTTGGCTATTGTTGAAAGTGCTGCTATGAACATTGGGGTACATGTGCCCCTATGCATCAGCACTTCTGTATCCCTTGGGTAAATCCCCAGCAGTGCTATTGCTGGGTCATAGGGGAGTTCTACTGATAGTTTTTTGAGGAACCTCCACACTGTTTTCCAGAGCGGCTGTACCAGTTTACATTCCCACCAACAGTGTAGGAGGGTGCCTGTTTCTCCACATCCTCGCCAGCATCTATAGTCTCTTGATTTGTTCATTTTAGCCACTCTGACCAGCGTGAGGTGGTATCTCAGTGTAGTTTTGATTTGTATTTCCCTGATGATAAGTGACGCTGAGCAATCAGACAACAAAAGGAAAAAGAAGGCATCAGAATCGGCAAAGAAGAAGTCAAACTTTCACTTTTTGCAGATGACATTATACTCTACATGGAAAACCTGATTGACTCCACCAGAAGCCTTCTAGAACTGATCCATGAATTCAGCAAAGTCACAGGGTACAAAATCAATGTACAGAAATCAGTTGCATTTTTATATGCCAATAATGAAGCAATACAAAGAGAAATCAAGAAACTGATCCCATTCACAATTGCACAAAAAAATCATAAAATACCTAGGAATAAACCTAACCAAAAAAAAATTTTTAATAGCTAAACTTACAGAATCCTGACCCCACAGACCACGTTTGTAAAATTAGAGCATTAGATGATTCCGTTACAATACAAAAGCAGAAATAATGAGGCTAAGCATTCCACTTAAAAATCTCAGGGAGAAGAAAAGAGGAAAATGACAGAGACTAATAACATAACAAAGTACACATAAACATAGAAAAATAGTAAAAATCTAAAATCTGGTTCTCTGGAAATACTAGTAAAAGAGACAAACTTGTGCTGGAACTAATTGAGACAAAGAGAGAAAAACATAAATCATCAACATTTGAAAGAAGGATGGAGATGTAGCTAGTGATGTACAAGAGACTGCTTTAAATCATAAGTGAATACCCTGCACACTTGTAAAATTATGCCATTGAAAACTCACTGAAAAGGATAATTTCCCATAAGACCATAAAATACAAAAATTGACACAATAAGTAGAAATCTGAAGCGGCTGCAAGATTGATAAATTGGAAAATTTTTAAGGGATTACTCCGAGAAAGGCCTGTTTTCCTCTATTTTGCACACTGACTGGTTTCTATACCTGGCATTCTTCCGAGTGGCAGGCAGACATGTCAGACACTTTTGGTGAAGAACATTCTTGCCTGGCTATACAATGAAGAGGTCGTGGTGGGAAAGAAGATCATAGATTTTTCTACAGTCAATAAATATACTATAAACAAACTAGATACAGAATAGGAGCTAAAGAGACACCTACAAATGGCCCTAGAAAGCTTGGGCACCCAAAGGGGTCAACCAACTTACAGTAATTAAAGGCTTACTTGGGAAATTCCTGCAAGGGTTTCTCCATGACTCAGGGCTGTGGTTGACCCTAAAGCAGATGATGAGGCTGAGACAACAGTGGCCAAAGAGCCATGGAAGGACCTATCTTTCTCCAAACTCACAGAAAGGAGTCATGGTAGTTAATGTGGTTCATTGT
Organism: Cryptoprocta ferox; assembly: GCA_028646485.1. Taxonomy (NCBI): domain Eukaryota; kingdom Metazoa; phylum Chordata; class Mammalia; order Carnivora; family Eupleridae; genus Cryptoprocta; species Cryptoprocta ferox. Next base: position 40,224,282 of record CM053561.1, on the reverse strand, counting down.
ACCTGAAAACCAAGACGAGGTATCACGATGGGGTATTACCTGCTATCATGCTCAGCCCTGGAACCCTGAAGTTTCTTTTGGGGGTGTATTAAACATACGAATGTAAATACAAGGAAAGCAGGAGCTGGTGAGCTGGCTCAGCCTGGACTTCTCCATGCTGCATCCTGTCACCAGGCTGGAGGAGGTGGATGGTGGCAAGACTGCTGGGCTCTGCTCCACCCCACTGCACGGAAGAAGTCCATCAGAGCATCAGGAGAAGGAGCACTTGGGCAGTGGTCAATAATTTTTCTCAGTTAGAACAAATTTTAAAGAAATAAAGGCAAGGGCCCAAACCAGATTCTCAGTCAAGGGACTGAGTTGTAGACAATGGGGAGTTTTTTTCCAGAATTTTGGAAGAAATCATATTCTCTTTGGAAAGGCAAGGTCAACAGGTCCTAACCTGAACTTTGAGAACTATGACCCAGAACCATTATGGTTCTGGTTGGAAAGTTGCTGCTGCCGGAACCCACAACCACATCACCTCTGACTCTCCTACCACCACAAAGTGGGTGCCCCATACCCTTCCTGGCTTCCCAGTGGCTCACATCTGACTGGTAGAATCTAAGTTGCATGTCTGCACCCTAGAGCAGGGGAAGTTGAAAATGTAAGGGTATGGTGGTAGTGGTGGTGGTGGTGGTGGTGGTGGTGGTGATGGTGGTGACAGTAGTAGTGTTGGTGGTTTTAACATTTTTGTTGGAAAGGCAGGATTTACAGAGTAGGTAATTGTCAAACTATGAAAGGAATACAAAATATGTAGAGCATCTGTGAACAACTGATGTCAATTGTTATGGCTCTGGACAAGTCACCTCAGTTCCTCTCTTGTAAAAAAGAGTATGTAACAATCTCTCTTAAGTGATTTGAGAATTAAATACATCTGCATGTAGCAGAGACTGACATGTAATTCTCCATAAGTGTCAGTTCACAAAGACACTTGCCCTAAATGGACACGTAACCCTGATACTGGCTCTTCCTGAGTGTGTTCACATCACAAAGATACTGAATTTGAAAATGTCATTCCATATTCCATTCTGGTGTAGCACAAAACATTCCCCAAAATATTCACAAAGAGTCTGGCTATAAAGTCAAAATATACAACCAGTGACCCAAGAAAACACCCAAAGTAGAATTAGAAGCCACATCACTTCTCCTTTAAAGGGCAAGGACATGGTATGCTGAGACAGATGCTCCACTGTTAGTTAATGTCTAATCAAGCCACATGGACAGGCACAGTGACAATAATGGCAGAGACCAAAGCAGTCACCAGACTCTGAGCATGTCCTATGTGCCAAGCACTGTGACGTGCTTTTTCTTTTTTCAACATTATTACATTGACTTGACACACTGATCTTATGATATGGACATTATTGGTTCCTCTTTCACAGAGGCTGAAAATGTTCAAGGATTACCCCAAATGTGTAGGCATTAGAGTTTGAATCGAACCATAGCCTGACCCCAAAGTTTTGCTCTGCCTCTTCTACAAAAGTCTTCTGGTCCTGGGATCCTCACCAACTTTCTGTGGTTTGGCTATACCCACATTTCCTTTGTCCACATTCCACCTGTAACATGACAGGGCCTCTATGCCAGGTGATTCCTTCGGCTCCGACTTCTTCAAAACTCCACTGTCCTTCCTGAAACTGATACTTTTCTGTTTTCCAAACTTGGTGTCCAAGCATGACACAGTTAGCCAGTGCCTTCCTCACCCTTGAGCACTGTGATCCTTTTCTCAGTTCTATCAGGGTTCTGCTGACCACTTTTGGCCTGAACCCAGAGAAGCCCACAGCCGGTAGCTGACAATAAGAAAATGGGTGGATTAACCACAAAAGGGGCAAAGTTCACTTTTGGTCTCTTGATTTCAGACCATCCATGTGTAAACCAGTTGAGGATACCAAGTGGAAACTGTCAGTGCATTTCAAAGTTCAATCACCCCCACCAGGCAAATGTTCAGTGCTTATTCTCCTTGTGATTTCCAGCTTATTAGGGCTGCTGTGATAGCAATCTGTGCTTCAGATCATTAGCTACTTGCTCCTTAAATGGAATCCGTTAACTAAATATAACCAGGAACCCTCAGTAGTTTGTACTAATTATGCTGGGTTGCATTGTTAAGGTAAATAACAGAAGAAACTATCAGTGTATACATATGAAAGCCATAATTTTCCTGTTTGCCCCAGACAGTAAGCACTTTGGATTGTTTAACAGGGCTTATTCAGCTGTCAGTTCAATAGGATGATTGATCATGGGTCCTGCTCCAATGAGAGGCTCGGAGCTGGGCAACATTCAATCACACTCTTTCCTCCTACTGAAAAGGTGAGGAGCTGGGATTCCTCAGTGCATAAATTTAAAGCTGGGAATCCTGCCACATGTTTCTCTTGGAATGAGACTGGTCTGATTGTCACAGGCTCTACCATGTGTTTGGACAGCCCAGAACCACAGAGGAGGAAAGAGACCTCCTAGTCCCTCTGCTATTCTGTGAAGGGAAACAAGAGTTGCCTGAGCTGATAGTCCAATAGTCACCTACCAGACCAGTGGCTTTCCAACCTCTGTTAAGCTATAGAATCATGGAGCCTCATGGAATCATAAATGGAAGAGCAAAATGTAGAGACAAATTGCATGGATTGAGATATGAATGCCTGGTCAGTCTATGGCTCTCCACTACCTTGTCACCCATAGGATCCACAGAATGGCCCATTTAAACACAGCATAGGGATTATAGTTAATGGTATTGTAATAGTGTTGTATGGTGACAGATGCCAGCTATACTTGTGGTGAGCATAGCAAATGTCTAGAGAAGTTGAATCACTATGCCTTACACCTGCAACTAATGTAACATTGTGTGTCAACTATACTCAAATTTTTAAAATAAATTAAAAAAAAAAAGCACTGTTTGTCCCCTGTGTTTTTTCCATTATAGAATGTCTCTTGCCTTCTGGACCTCCCTTCTTGTGGACTCAGAATATACTTCCCTAAACTGCCTCAGTTTTGGCCACAGTTGCTAAGCAACTCCTTCATTCCCAAATTGTGATAGATGGAGGGGATTCTGAGGGTCTGTTGGGTTTGAAGAGTGATTTTTCACAGGCAGAAGATTTGTGAGAAAGACATAGCCCATATCCCAACTGGAGGTACCTAATTCTAGAACAGGGGTTGCTGCGCCTTCTGCAACACTTCATTCCTTTTAAGTGACACCTACAAATTGTCATTGTTATTACCAGGTGGGATAATGATTTGTTATGTAAGAAAAGGTTTGTGTATTTTAGGGATATCTACCAAGTAAAATAGGAGTAAAATGACATGGTGTTTGGAATTTACTCTAAAATATTTCAGTAAAAAGAGAGGAGAGAGAGAGAGAGATACATAAAGCAAACATGGCAATATCTTGATAATTAGTGATGAAATGCAAGAGTTCTTTTTTTTAATTTTCTTAATTTAAAATGTAGTTTTTTAATTTGCTTTTTTAATTATTTTTTTAATTTTTAAATATTTATTTATTTTTGAGAGAGACAGAGCATGAGCAGGGGAGAGAGAGAGGGAGACACAGACCCCAAAGCAGGCTCCAGGCTCCGAGCTGTCAGCAGAGTCCAACACAGAGCTCGAACCCATGAACCACAAGATGGTGACCTGAGCCAAAGTCAGACACTTAACCAACTGAGCCACCCAGGAGCCCCTTAAATTATTTTAAATCTTCCTTCAATTACTGCATGTATATACGCATTTGTACCTCAACAATCCTTGGGAGAGACTGATCTCTCCTTTATTATTTTTTTATAATTTCATATTTTATTTATTTATTTTAACTTTATAGTTTATTTTCAGGTTGGTTTCCATATAACACCCAATGCTCTTCCCTACAAGTGTCCTCCACCATGACCATCATCCCCCTTCCCCTTTCCCCCTCCCCCTCCTGCCCTGTTTGTTTTCACTATTCAAGAGTCTCTCATGCTTTGTCTCCCTCCCTCTCCCAAACTCTTTTTCCTTTAGAAGAGAAACGATCTGGAACACATATAGCCAAATGCCCCTGTGAAATGCTCATGAAGATCTGAACATGCTGAAAGCTCAGATGTTTTTGAGGTGAACTTCATCTCAAGCAGCCAATGTGTGGTGAAGAGACCAATGTGTTAAACAACGTTTCCCTAAAGCTCTTCTGCACGACACCGGGCTTATGACAAGCTCCAAGCAAGAAATGGTTCCACTGTCATATACACTTAGGAAACAGATACACATGGGCTCCTGCTCAGCGAGTCATCATGGCCATTAGCACTTTAAAGGCTCTGCTGAATACTATAGGGACAAAAGGAAATACATCCTGTTGTTCTCTTACCCTATTCTGTTTGAGAGACTGAGGGAGGAGGGGGAGCTCCAGGCAGGGGAAAGGAAGGGAGCATGCATCCATCCATCCCTCAAGGCCTTCTACATATACCAGACATTGTGTTAAGTGGCTTTCCTGATGTCTGCAATAAGTCCTCATTATGCATTCTCTTAGCACCCTGTATTTCCCCGACTGTAACATGTGTAATGCTTTCCTCTGACTTCTTGTTCAGTAATTTATCTTTCTTGTCATATTGTGAACTGCTCATGGGTAAAGTCTATATCTTGTGTTCATCACTGATAACTACCATGGTATCCTTTTCACTTAACATAATGCTTACCAAATTATGGATGCTCAATAAATATTTGCTGTGTAAATAGATGTGCTATCTCATTTAATCCTCAGGACAGCCATAGGAGATACTGGTCTCCCAATTTTATAGATGATGGCTGGAGACACGTGGAGATGAAATCATTTTTCTCAACATTTTACAACAAGGAAATGGTACATCTGGCATTCAAAATCAGTTTTGCTGGCTCTGAATATTCTTGCATACCTTCACTAATAAAGACTATAAGATAAAATTGCAACAGTTCTAAAGACGAGTAAGGAAAAGGAAAATTAGTAACTGCAGTGGAAAAACTTGCAGACACTATCTTACCCAAAGCTAGCATCCATCGCCCATGATAACAACACCCCATGATATTATGTGATATCCTCTGATATGATGTGATGAGAAGGGCATATCATCTCCATGATATTATTCCCTCAAGCCCACACTTCACTCTAATCATGAGAAAACATCAGACAAACCTAAATTGATGGATATTCTACAAGATAACTGACTGGTACTCTTTAAAAGTGTCAAGGTCATACAAGCAAAAGATTAAGAAACCATGCCAAACCGGACAGACCAAGGAGAAACAATGACAAGATGCAATGTGGAATCCTGGATTGGATCAGGCAACAGAAAAAGAACATTAGTGGAAAATGGAGCAAATCTGAATAAAGTCTGAAGTTTAGTGAACAGTATTTTACCAATATTCATTTCTTAGTTTTAGCAACTGTACTCTGTTTATGTAAGATTTTAACATTAGGGAATGCTGAGTTTAGAAAGGGTATTGTGTTAGTTGCCTATCGCTGTTATAGCAAATTACCACAAACTTATGACTTAAACAATACAAAGTTACTATCTGACAGTTCTCGAAGTCTGAAGTCTGAACTAAAATTAAGATTTTGGCAGGGTTGCATTCTTTCTGGAAGTTCTAGGGAAGAATCTGTTTGTTTTTTTTATTATGGCAAATTATACCTGGGATAAAATTTACCACTTTTGCCATTTTTAGGTGTACAGTTGAATATACTCAATGTATATTCACACTGTGGTGCCACCCGTCACTACCATACATCTCCAGAACATTTTCATCTTCCCTAACTGAAACTTGTACCCATTAAATGGTATGTTTACTTGTCTTTTCCGGCTTCTAGAGGCTACCCACATTTCTTGCTTCATAGCGCACTTCTATCTGCACAGCCAGCAGAGACATCAAATCTCTCTTTGGCTCTCTAATCTGCCCCTCTCCATTATAAGAACCACTGTGCTTACATCAGGCCCACCAGGATACTGCAGAATAATTTCTGCATCTCAAGATCCTTAACATATTCATAGTTGCAAAGTCCCTTTTATCATGTAAGGTGACATATTCACAGGTACAAAGAGATCAGACTTGGGCATGTTGGGGGAGGGGCATTATTCTTTCTCCACCGGTATTTAAGAACTATCTGTATTACCTTTGCAACTTTTCTGTAAGTCAAAAATTATTTTAAAATAAAGTGTTTAAAGAACATAGCAATAACCAATCTAGGAGACATAGATTGCATTAAAATACAGATTCACAGATTCTCAAAGTTGCATAGGAATTCAGCTATTTCTGTTATTGACAAAACTTTGACAGTCTTTAAGGAATTATAATATGTAGAGTAATAATGGGTAAGTTTATCTGAAAATGACCCTCGGAGATCTTTCTGGAAAACGCTTGGCACTGAATTTGCTGAAACCAAGAGCCCCTCCAGCAATCAAATGCAGTATCAACCCAGGGCAATATCAAAGTAATTGATTTAAAACCTGGATCTTGTACAGCTGGAAAGATATTTTTTTCCCATTATCCTCCCACAAAAACAGCTTCTGGAATCAGAGGTCTTTGACCTCAGGCCAAAAACAAAGAAGTGCTCTATAAAGAAAGTAGTTGATGTGCTGGGGGGACGCTTCCTAAGATAAGTGTGTTGAGTTTGGAAGGAGAACTGAGCAGAGAGGAAACAACTCCAAAGCTTTCCAAAAATGACATTGAGAAAAGGGGATAAAGAAAGGAAAATCAGCAGAACAGCTACACTGGAAAAGGTTCACCTCTCAAGCAAGGACCCTCTTATTATCTGGGCAGTCATGGGGGTCCCCAGCCTTCCGGACTGCTCTACTCCTACAAACCCAACAAAGTAGTCAGACTATGCAAACGTCTCTCCCACCTACAATGAGGCCACTACTGACCCATCCAGGCAAAGAAGAAACTTGAAGAACAGACCCATCTTTATTCATAAATAGGAAGCAATTTGGGTGTATGGTAATGCAATTTACAGAGGTTAAGGAAGATGAGGAGAATATTAGTTTGCAGGAGGTGATAAAGACAGCGAAATGCACAGAGGAAATCCAGACTTCTCTTTTAGACAAGTTAATGTGGGTACTGGAAAACATCAAACATCCATTCTGGAAAAAAAAATAACAACTGTTTTAAACTCTCCTCTCAAAACAAAATCTTCCAGATTAAGTTAAAAACAAAATACAACTATATGCTTTTATGACACAGCCAAATCCAAATAACACTGGAAAATTAAAATTAAACGTTTACTCAAGGTTATAGAAGCTGCCTACAAATGAAAATACCCAAGAGAGTGGCCATTTTAGTATCAAACTAGAATTCAAGGCAAAACACATTAAGCAAAGAAAAGGTTACTTTCCACAGATAGAAAGTGTAGCCTGTAATGAAGACGCTAGCAATCATGAATGTTTGGAAATGAATGAATTGCACAGCATCAAACTGTAGGGCAAAAACCATTAGGAAGGCAGGAGAAAACTGACAGAAACTATTACCGGAGAAGGCTTTTAGTGCTACCAAATGTCAAAGACAGATTAAGTAGGCCAAAAACAAATAAAAGAAGTCAATAAACAAACAAGTAAATAAGGACATAGGGATTTTAAACAACACGATGAATATACGTAGAGGACTTCTACGGCATACACTTTAAATAGCAATCTTAACCTCGCTCCTTTTCTTTTCTCCTACCAGGTCAGCCCCTTTCCCACTGCTTCTGGTTTCCTCATTCACTTTGTCTTAGGAAAGTAAAGAAACTGACCCAGGTTGCTTCAAATCCCTTTAGAATGATGGGGAACATAAATAAATAATCAAGTAAGGAAGGGGAAAAAAAACCATTTTGACATTCCAAGTCCATAGAAGAAGCCGTTTGAGCTTCAGACCCCACATGGTGCGGGTGCCCTTGCCAGAGGCAGAGCCCCAAGCCTTCTGGGTGATGGCTTTAGAATCTCTCTGTGACCCCATTATTCCTATTCAAGAGGCACAGCCTGTCTTGGCCACTGATGGGATGCTATAGCTCATCAGCCTTTGACTTTGGGATGAAGGAGGAACACTTTGTTATTACTTGAAAGTTGCCTCACTATGTTTCCTCCTATGTGTGAGTTTTGAATGCATCTGAAAGGGATTCTGGACAGTTCCTCCTAAACTAACATCTTCTCAGATGAGAGCTGGGAAAATTTAGTATTTGCCTTTTGAAAGCAGACAACTGTGAAGTTTGAGAGAACTGTCTGCAAGACCAACCTGACTTCTGATACCAGTTGTAAATTTTAGAGGTTCCCAAGATCACACTTGGGTTTGATCATGGTTATAATGACTTACAGAACTTGCTGATAGCTGTTGCTGTTGCGGTTTATTACAGGGAAAGGATAGCAATTAAAATCAGCTAAAGAATGAAGCATGTAGGACAGAGTCCTGGAGAAGAACCAAACACAGAGCTTCCACCAGTCCTCTCCCCAGGAAGCCAGGACACTATTATTTGTCTGACAGTTATGCCTGACAATGTGAATGCAGTATTGCCAACCAGGGAAGCTTACCTGAGCCTACTGTTCAGAGTTTTTAATGGGGCTCCATCATTTGATTGCCTACATGGCTGATTTCAATCTCCACTCCCTCCAGAGGCCAACTGATACTGCTTGTCCCAAAGTCCCCATCTCATTGTTGGTCTTTCTAGCTTGGCAGTCCCCACCCTAAGGCTGTCTAGTGTGATCAGCTCCCAATCTAAATCATACTGTTAGATTACCTGGTGTGACCCAAGGCCAAAATAAACAAAGATACTCCTATGAGGCATGATATTCTAAGAGGACAAAGGCCAGATCTCTTTTTAGCCAAGATTAAGTTCTTTACTACATAGAGTGCTACACCTTCAGCTTAGGAACAGCATCTGGAGGTTTGAAAGTGATCAGGGCCAGAGGATAATGAAGTGAATGTTAATAGCACTAGCTGGGATTTACTAAGCTTTTCTATGAGTACCTCACTGAGGTGTCAACTCCCCATGGAATAGGTGCTGATGTTCTCCCCAGGGTGCACAGCAGTGGTCATAGGGCCATGTGATCAGTTACTCAGTTGTGCTGAGACTTGGCTCCTCCTCAGTGACTTCCAGTTTTAAAGGAGGCAGACTGTAGGGACCTTGCACAACACAGTGACTAAAAGCATGGACCAGTCTCAAATTTCCAGTGTGGGCAACTTTGGGCAACTGCTACTAGATGAAAATCCATGAAGGCAAAGAATCTAATCTGTCTCCTTCATTACTGTATCTTCAGCCCTGAGAAACCTACCTAACACAAACTAAATACTCAATAAATCTTTATTGAATAAATGAAATTTACCTAAGCTAAGCCTCACTCTCTACTATTAAAAACAGTAGAAAACATATCTTCCACTAGAGATGTTGGAAGGATTAGTGAATTGATGCAGCAAGGAAGTGTCCAGTAAAGGTACCAATTGCTGTCAGTGCCACTATTATTATCAAGCGCAGCGGGAAGCAGGTTTAGAAATGGATAGAAGTCCCCTTCAGGAATGGAATGTGTATCTGATTGGAGTGGGTCTTCTTTGTGCCCATGAACCTGAAAGCTTTGGTGGGGCCTGGGCAAGGTACTCCAGGATTGCAGACAGAAAAAACAAAAACAAAAACAAAAACAACTTGAAACAGATTTTGTTCCTTCTTTGCAAATTATGCTTCAAGCAATACCTATTTATTTTCTATTTCTTCATCTTCACTCACTTCTTAATTTTTCCTTTGATTTATCTTGTTGTTCTTGAATTTTTAAGATGTGTAATAAGTTGTTTTAGCTTTGCTTTTTTTATATAAACTTTTTTTAAGTTTATTTATTTATCTTGAGAGAGAGAGAGAGAGAGAGAGAGAGAGAGCAGGGGAGGGATAGAGAGAGAGGGAGAGAGAGAATCCCAAGCAGTCTCTGCACTGTCAGTGCAGAACCTGACACAGGGCTCAGTCCCACAAACCATGAGATCATGACCTGAGCCGAAACCAAGCATCAGACACTTAACCGACTGAGTCATCCAGGTGCCCCTTAGCTTTCCGTTTTTAAAAATGATAGTATTTGGGGCTATAACATGTCCTCAAAGTATGGACTTAGCTATCTATCATAGATCTTGCCATGCTATGTTCTGGTCACTTTGCAACTGCATATTTTATTTCCTGTCCAATCCTATAACAGACAGTTAATTTTTTTTTTGTTTGTTTTTGAGAGAGACAGAGAGAGAAGAGTGTAAGCAAAGGAGGGGCAGAGAGAGAAGGACAGAGGATCTGAAGCAGGCTCTGCGATGACAGGCTGACAGCAGAGTGCCGATGTCGGACTTGAACTCACAAACCGTGAGATCATGATTTGAGCCAAAGTCAGACGCTCAACTGACTGAGCCACTCAGGTGCCCCGAAAGTTAATTTCTTAATTAAGATTCCACATTTCTTGATTGTGATACATTTGGAAGTATTGGTTGAGCTGGATTCCTGGTAGAATTTAAATACAAGCCTTATAAAATCTAAAGGCCTGAAGTTAAGTTTCAGAAAATGAGACATACAACATTCAGAGGCACAGCTCCCGGGTTTACACCATGAAACGCCCATGCAACGAGACTAGCAGGTCGTTTGTGCAGGTCCCAACCCGAAGGTCCTCTTTTAACAGCCTGGCACCAGTTTCCACACGTAGTTCTGAGTTTTCCTGCACTGAGAGTGAACCCCCACACTGGTGTTCAGGGATTGCTCAGTTCACTGTGGTGCATCTGTTAGTATTTGCAGAGAACACAGTTTGCCACTGGCCATGAGAATGAGAGCAACAACAGAGGCACTCTCACTACACCTAAAAAGAATCTTTACCTTATCATATTACCACTGTAAATTCACCTTTAAAATACAAGAAATTCTGGGGTGCCTGGCTGGCTCAGTCAGTCGGCATGTGACTCTTGATCTCAGGGTCATGAGTTCAAGCCCCATGTTGGATGTGAAGACTACTTAAAAGAAAAACTTAAAATACAAGAAATTCTATCTCTGTAGTTACTTATCTTTTTCAATATTTTAGGAGAGGTTCCACTGATCCACCCCCTCCATGATGATATTTCATTCCTGGGTTCATTATGAGGCAAAGTTATTCCATTCTTCCCCCAGCCTCAACTCTGGACTACACCAATCCTAGGTGGGCAATGGCTGAATCAACAAGAGGAAAGGCCAGCACTGAATGTACAAAGCCCAGTGTCCCACTCAGGAATCAGGCCCCAATAAAGCAGTAAAGTTTGTCTTAGCAAGATCCCCTTAATTTCCAAAGCAAGAGAACCCAGCCAGGGATGGAACCACAAAATTATCCCATCTTTCCCTCACACTGAGAATTCCTTCACCTCTCTGAAGCTCCCACAGGCTCACTGTGTGAGCCTGGGGGAGTCACCTAACCTCTCTAGATCTGTCTCTTTGTCTATAAAATGGTATCATATCAATCTTAATAAATTGCTGTGATGATTGAATGGGAGACTTTATGTAAAACATTTAGCATATACACAATAAATATTAGCTTTTAATTATTACTGTTATCATGGTGGTTATACTCAGACAAGGTTCCCAGACTCTTTAATACATTCTCAGCTACAGAGTCATTGCAACAGCCCTGAAAAACAAACATAATAGAATAATGGAAAGCCTTAAGTAGTGTGCTGAGAGAAATAAGAAAAAGCAAAGCAGTATATGTCTACTGTATATATAACACAATTAAATATTTGTTAATATAGGATTAATATAGATATAAATACAAATATCTTTTTGGCAGGATCTCTTTAGGGTCAAGGGACTCAAGGTCCCCAAAGTTCCTTCTTTGGCTTCGTATTCATAAGTTTGATATCAATGTGATCATCTGAGTTTGGAACCAGGAGTAATTTGTGTGTTCTTTAAATTGTATCGCATGTAAGATTCAGTTAGGCCAGGAATTAATGTAGATGGCATCTGTCCATCCTAAGTCTGATTTTAAGGACACTATGCTCCATTTCTGACAATCAGCTCCATTCTGACACCACTGTGGGTGACAAGCCAGGGTCCCTAAGAAGTCAGGAGGGGTTTCCTGCTTCTGTACCAATTCTCCACCAGACAAGGCAAGCTGGCAACACACACACACACAAACACACACACACACACACACACACACTCAGCTCTCAGCTGTATTTTAGCGTTAGAATAAATACACTAGAGGGGCGCCTAGGTGGCTCAGTCGGTTAACCACCTGACTTCAGCTCAGGTCATGATCTCACGGTTCGTGGGTTCAAACCCCACGTTAAGCTCTGTGCCGACAACTTGGAGCCTGAAGCCTGCTTTAGATTCTGTGTCTTCCTCTATTTCTGCCCCTCTTCCCATCTCCCCCTCTCAAAAATAAACAAACATTTAAAAAAAGAATATACTTGAAAAATATTTTACTTATTTGCCAACATAAAAATCAAATATGGAGTACCTGGGTGGCTCAGTTGGTTGAGTATCAGACTCTCTGATTTTAGCTCAGGTCATGATCTCACAGTTTGTGGGATCAAGCCCCATATCAGGCTCCATGCTGACAGCACTGGGCCTGCTTGGGATTCTCTCCCTCTCTCTCTGCCCCTCTCCCTCTCTCTCTGCCCCTCTCCCACTTGCTCTCTCTCTCTCTCTCTCTCTCTCTAAAAATAAATAAAACTTTTAAAAAATCAAATGTTATAAAATTAGCAAAGCTTGTAGTTGCAGTGGTGGGTGTTTAATGTTGTCTATAAAATTTAAGAAAATTAATTTGGGTGTGTAGATTAATGTGACCCTTTCATAAAACAGTTTGATTATACACACATGCCTCTCCTGTTATATCAAAAGTATTAGGCATATTCATATACTCTGACCTATTATTTACAAGTCTAGTACAGCATCCTCAGGAAATATGTTTAAATACAGAAAAATATTTATTTACAAGGATGATTATACTCTTATTAATAAAAATCAATATTGAAAAGAGCTGAATGTTCAACAATGGGGAATTACCAAGTAATTTATATTATTCCCACCTATTACAATAGTATGTAGTCACTGAGGTTGTTTATAAGGAGTTACTTATAACCCATAATGTGAAATAAATGTAAGCTTAAAAAATCGTAATTATGAAAAAATTACTAAGCAGAGTAAAAAAACTGAAAGAAATTTGGGTCAAATGTTATTATTGCTTGGCTTGGGATAGTAAGATTATGGGTGACATTTTTCTCCTCTTCTTTTGTTTTTTAAATTTTATAAAATAAAAATGTTTTAAATAAAACAATAGCCTTTATTTTAAAAAAGAAAAAAAATGAGGGGTGTCTGGGTGGCTCAGTTCGTTGAGCATCTGACTTTGGCTCAGGTCATGATCTCACGGTTCGTGGATTCGAGCCCCGCATCGGGCTCTGTGCTGACCGTTAGCTCAGAGCCTGGAGCCTGATTCAGATTCTGTGTCTCTTTCTCTCTCTGCCTCTCCCCTGTTCACACTCTGTCTCTCTCTCTGTCTCTCAAAAATAAATAAATGTAAAAAATAATTTAAAAACAAAAAAGAAAAAAATGAAAAAAAATGAAAGCCTAAGAACTAAAGGAGAAAAGGAAGAAAAAGAAAAGGACATTTACTTTCTCCTCTCTCCTCCTCCTGACCCTTGAGAGGTTCTGACACAGGGGACTTATCCCAAGATAGGGCTTACGTACCTTCCCAAGGCTCAGTGTCCCTCCACATATGGCTTACTAAACTCTTAATAACGGGCCAGCTGGGGTACGACTGTACTGTTTTCCAGCTCCAGTCTGGAAACAGGGTCTGAGTACTTAAGAAAAATTGAACTAAACAGAGTGAGACCAACCCACTCTGGCCTGATTCCAGTCATTCTTTCCATGGGGATGTTGCCCATCCCCGATGCAAGATAGGATCAAAATTTCTTGCTGTCTCCCAGGATGACTCACCCAGGAACCCAAATGTTTAGTCACTCAAATAGTCCAGGGCCCCCAAGACTGCCAACCTGTCCAGTCCACTGAAGCATGTTGCCAAAAATATAAACTATGATTTGAATAGACTGAAGAGAAATTCTTGATAATTCAAAGGAGGGAGCAAATCAATATCTTCAGGGTAAACTCTATTGCTATGTCACAAGATAACCTTAAGTTCCTTCCCTGCAAATCTCATACTTATTACACATTCACCTCTACTCCCAAGTCAAAAGCATTCCTTGGACAGCTCACATTCCTGCAAATTGGTGTCTATTTGTAGCAATTTGGTTTATTATCACTAGTTAAGGAACAATTTAGAGCAGATTTTGGCAGGCTTTTGTAATACCAATCTGCCCCGTTGTTCTCCTTATGGAAGACACCTGCTTCGCCAGGACGATGCATTAGTTGTGGGTGACTGAGTAAGAACACAATTAAGCTTTCAGGGTTTCCACAGGATCCTGCTGGGCCTGGGAACAGTAAGTTTCAGGGATGCCCGTCTTTTATGTTGGCCACAGAACCTGTCTAAGGGGTCCTACTGCTTTCCTTCCCATGTTTACTGTCCGAAAATTCAGTAAAGACACTGAGCACTTAGCAAAGAAATCAGGATTTGGGAGTTCCATTGGTAGGCTCTAGGATACTTAATTCATCCCCGATCCTCCCAGAATCATATATTTCTAACATAAGAGAACTCTGGAATCAGCCTACAGTGAAAAGAGCTCCCAGGAGTCTCAACATTACCAGAAAGGTTGAAATGGCCTTTGTGAGGGTCCAGCCTGCCTCCAACTTGGGTCTTCATCTAGGAGAAGCTTCTATTTTTTGATGGCCAAGGTAATAAAGAGAAATGCATCACACATCCTCTCAGTAGAGGATGGCTATCTCTGGAGATGGAGAGGATCCCACATGAGATTTCCTGAACTAATAAATTATGTTTATCCATTGTGCCAGCCTTACCCACCAAGAGTCATTCCGATCATCATCAGAGAGAGCTTCAGAGAAGCAAAAGGGAAGGACCAAGTCTTGTCCTTCATTTCCCCTCGTATCCAGTTCCCAAACCACCAGAAATTGCGCTGCTCCACTTCTCCTCCCCATCCTATTAATTCCCCTTCATCTGTTATGTGGCTTTGTGGAAATAGCATGGGCTTTGAACCCACACCCCAGTGGCCACAAATTTGGCTCTGACCTTCACAAGCTGCAAGACCTTGGACAAGTTACTCAATCTCTGTATTATGTCCCGCCTCACACCTGAGCATGTGGGTTTTACAAAAGTGTATCCCCCAAAGACCTGGTAATGTCTTAATAGATATTAAATTATTTCAAATTCTATTAAGAAGCACTAAGACAGTTCCTTCCTTCATCATATAACTAGTCAACAAGGTCACTCAGGTGTCAGTTCAAGCATCATTTCCTCAAAGAGCCTTCCCTGACCACCCACTCTAAAGCACCCCATCCTCCTTCACTCATGAGCATATCACCTTCAAAAATTTTTTAATGTTTTATTTATTTTTGAGAAAGAGAGACAGCGTGAGCAGGGGAGGGTCAGAGAGAGAGGGAAACACAGAATCTGAAGCAGGCTCCAGGCTCTGAGCTGTCAGCACAGAGCCTGACGTGGTGCTTGAACCCACAAACCGTGAGATCATGACCTGAACCAAAGCCAGATGCTCAACAGCCTGAGCCACCCAGGCGCCCCGCACATCACTTTTTAGATGTTATTTATTCATTCAGTCTATTTTATTCATGGTTCATTTTCTGCTTTCCTGACTCCTACATGCTTTATAAGAGCAAGGAGCTTGTCTGCTCTTGGTGACCACTGCATGCAGTATATACAGCAGTTCCTGGGACACTGAGAGAACTCATTAACATCTGCTGAACAAAGTATAAGCATGCGCTGTAGTTGAGTCCTCACAGTGTGGACAGGGAGAGGCGCTGATATTCTCCTTTGCTGTGGGACCAGGGTTTGGTAAAGCTTCACAGGTGGACCACATGGCATCTTCACCCTGTGATGGTTAATTTCCTATGTCAGCTTGACCAGGGTAAGGGATTCCTAGAGAGTTGATAAAACATTATTTCTGAGTGTGTCTCTGAGAGTGCTTACAGAAGAGATGAGCACTTAAATTGGTAGATGGAGCGAAGAATACCACCCTCACCAACATGGGCAGGGCATTACCCAATCCGAAGGCCTGAATAGAACAGCAGGTAGAAGGGGGGCAAATATGATCTCTTTGCTTGAGCTGGAACACACATCTTCTCTTGCCCTCAAACACTGGCATCCCTGGTGGCCAAGCCTTCAGACTTGTACTGAATTATATTCAAGGCTTTCCTGGTTCTCTAGCTTGTAGATGGAAGATCCAGAGACTTCTTGGCCTCTATAATTGCATGAGCCAATTGTGTGTGTGTATACACGCATATATACACGCATATATACAGCTTGTACAAACACATATATAATCTCTTAACGGTTCTCTTTCTCTGGAGAACCCTGACTAATACAGGTCCCTAGACCGGAGGTCTCAGCAGGTGGCTCAGAGCTCAGGCGTAAGAGCTGTTTTGCACAGAATTCACCTTGGTATGCCTCTACAGTCTCTCAAAATCTCTGGTAAGCAGCCAAGCAAAAGGAAAAGCTTCCATCAGGCCAGATCATGCTGAGACCCTCTCAATCTGGACTCCTTAAAGGATATCCCCAGTGCTTCCCTGGAGAAGTCCAGAAGTGAACAGAAGAAAAGGAGGAAATCTTTCTTGGAAGGAAAGGTTGGAAGCAGAAAGAGCCAATTACGTGTTTTCTCCGCCACAGAAACTGAAAGCACAAGTCTTGGGCATGTGCCACAAGCACCTTCTGTCTAGTTGGGGAGCCAAATCCGGGCTCAGTTATCAACTTCTGTTTAACATATCTTTATTGAAAGGAGAAAAAAATCTATCTCTGGGAATAAGAAAGGTTTTTTGTTCCTTAAAGGAAACTAAAACAAAGTGATATTTTAAAATGCAAAGGTAATCTAGATAAATACAAATATATAAATAAAGTGCCATTTCACCTCACCAAATTATAATAATTAAAATAATTCTCCAGAGACTCAGGTGAGATAAAATGGCATATTCATACATGACTGTTAGGAGGATAAATTTTACAGAAATTGTGGAAAGGTATTGGAATCGTAGAAATGCTTACACCAGGTCTGCCACTCAATGAATGGTTGTGTAAGTAGTGTTCTGCATAATCCAAGGGGTACTATTCACCTTGGAAGAACTGCAATACAGTTGCTGAGACCATTTTTTTTAGACAGCACTCAAGCGTCTGAAGGAAGGACTACCTCTTTTTAATTTGCACAAGGTTGCCTCATCAGCTACTGGCAAGGGCAGTTTACATACATGGACACCGTAGCTCCATTTCTGTGGAAACTACATGAAGTAAAAAATTGTCCAATATGGAAAACGTTTTATTTACCAAGATGTTCATCACAGCATTCTTCAGAAATTGCAAACAACCTAAATGTCCAATAGCAGAGAAATGATTAAATCAACTGCTGTGTACACAATTGAAACTTATGAACTGCTTATAATAACATGGAGAAAAGCTTCTGCTATCTTATCATTATAATTTTATACGAATGGATACAAAATTGTGTATACAGCATGATTACTACTATGTAAAGCAAACAAAAAATTTTAACAGCTATTCATAATAAAAATACAGGATGGTAATAAGGCAACATATTAACAGGAGTTGTTTGGGGATGGTATGTTTACTGGTGCTTATTTTTGCCTCCCTAATTTACTATATTTGACAAATATTTTAATGAGCATATATTCATTTTATATTGAAATCTCCGCCAATAACTATTTAGAAGCAGAGAAGAGTTAGAAATTAGAGGCAGAATTAAAACATTTCAAAATTCTGTTGCAGAGATGAAGACATTAAAACACCTGATGTAGTATTTCAGTATTTGTGGAAGATGTTTCAGTACCTGGGCCAAGGAGATTATTTTACACCACCTGCTCCAGGAACCCCCCCATAGGAGCAGGAGCCAGGGACACAGGAAGCTCTAAAGTAGGAGAGAGAATGCAGATGACATGATACTCTATATATAGCAAACCCTAAAGACTCCACCAAAAAAAACTATTCAAACTGATAAAAGAATTCAGTAAAGTTGCAGGATACAAAATTAATATAGAGAAATCTATTGCATTTCTATTCACTAATAATGAAGTAGTAGGAAGAATCAGAAAGCAATCCCATTTATAATTGCACCAAAAATAATAAAGCACCTAGAAATAATTAACCAAGCAAGTGAAAAACCTGTACTCTGAACACTCTAGACATTGATGAAGGAAACTGAAGACAATATAAACAAATGGAAAGCTCTACCACACTCATAGACTGGAAGAATTGATATTATTAAAATGTTCAAACTACCCAAAGCAGTCTGTGGATTCAGTGCAATCCCTATCAAAACATCAATAGCATTTTTCACAGAACTAGAACAAATAATTCTAATATTGTGGAATCACAAAATACCCCAAATAGCCAAGGAAATCTTGAGGAAAAAAGAACAAAGTTGGAGGTATCACAATCCCAGATTTCATGATATATCACAAAGCTGTAGTAAGCAAAACAGCATGGTACTGGCGCACAAATAGACACCTAGATCAATAGAACAGGATAGAAAGTCCAGAAACAAACCCACAATTATATGGTCAACTAACCTGCAACAAAGGAAACAAGAATATAAAATGGAGAAAAGACAGTCTTCTCAATAAGTTGTGCCGAGAAAACTGGACAGCTACATGCAAAAGAATGAAACTAGGCCACTTTCTTATATCATACACAAAAAATAAACTCAAAATGGATTAAGGACCTAAATGTGAGAGTTGAAGCCATAAAACTTCTGAAAGAAAATATAAGCAGTAATCTCTTGGTCATCATCATTTCTTACATATTTATGGATATGTATCCTTAGGCAAGGGAAACAAAAGCAAAAATAAACTATTGGGATTACACCAAAATAAAAGGCTTTAAACCAGCAAACGAAACCAACAACAACAACAAAAAAAAGCCAACCTAGAGAATGAGAGAAAATATTTGTAAATGATATATCCAATAAGGATATATAGAGAGAACTTATACAACTATATAAAGAACTTATACAACGCAACATCAAAAAACAATCTGATTTAAAAATAGGCAGAGGACCTGAATAACCATTTTTCAAAGAAAACATACAAATGGCCAAGAGGCACTTTAAGAAGTGTTCAAAATCACTAATCATCAGAAAAATGCAAAGCAAAACCATGTAATGCAAATTGGTGTAGTCACTATGGAAAGCCGTATGGAGGTGAAAAATTAAAAATAGAAATATTATATGAGCCAGTAATTCTACTTCTAGGTATTTATTCAAAGACAACAAAAACACTAATTTGAGAATATATATGTACCCTCATGGTCATTGTAGTGTTATTCACAATAGCCAAATAATGAAAGCAACCTAAGTGTCCATCAATGAATGAATGAATGAATAAAGAAGATGTGGTATACATATGCAATGAAATATTACTAAGGTGTATAAGAGAATGAAATCTGGCCATTTGCAACAACACGGCTGAGCCTTAAGGACACTATGCTAAGTGGGGGCGCCTGAGTGGCTAAGTTGGTTAAGCGTCTGACTTCGGCTCAGGTCATGATCTCATGGTTGGTGGGTTCGAGCCCCGCATCAGGCTCTGTGCTGAATGCTTCCTCAGAGCCTGGAGCCTGCTTCAGATTCTGTGTCTCCTTCTCTCTCTGACCCTCCCCCACTCAGGCTCTGTCTCACTCTCTCTCTCAAAAAATAAATAAATGTAAAGAAATTTTTTTAAAAAAGGACACTATGCTAAGTGAATTAAGTCAACAGAGAAAGATAAATATCATATGATTTAACTTTATATATGGAATCTAAAAGATCCACAAACAATAACAATAACAAAACAAAACAAGTTCATAGATACAGAGAACAGATGGGTGGCTTCAGGGGAGGCAGAGAGGGATGAGTGAAGGTGGTCAAAGAGTACAAACTTTCAGCTCTAAAATAAGTGTGGGGATGTAAACATCCTGCATAGTGACCATAGTTAACACTGTACTGCATTTTTGAAAGTTGCTAAGGGAGTAGATCTTAAAAGTCTTCATTACAATAAAAAAAAAAACAAAACCTCTATGTATGGTGACAGATGTTAACTAGACTTATGGTGATGGTCATTTTGCAATGTATAAAAATTTCAAATCATTATGTTGTACACCTGAAACTAACATAATGTTATATGTCAGCTATACCTCAGGGTCTCCCCTTGCCCACCTTAACACTGGCCAAGACACACCACTAAAGGAAATGCCATGAAGAGAGGTGAACTACCACTCCAGAATGTCTATTCTGTGTTAACTCAGCCTACGAGACAAATTATCCCCTATGACTTAGGCCTGCTCTTTGCAGTTTCAGCGACAGCTTTTCTTCTTAACCCTGTCCGCTTTTCTTCAACAAAACATCAACTGTACCTGAGCAAAATGGCTAAAGATTCCAGTGTGGCTCCTGCTCAGTGTTGCAGAAGACGTGAGTTCCGTGCACGCACATGAATCCCTGTCACAGCTGGGCTCTGCATCCCAAATGTGGAGTGCAGGCCTCTGCAAGAACAGTGTGAACCACTTCCCAGAGTGAAGCAAAAGTGGAGAAAAACCTGGGAGGTTCCTGCCCAGGTTAAGCTATTGCTCACCAGTGTAGGGGCTATCAGGAGGGGCCTTGAGCTTACTTCTAGTCCAAGGTGGGAGGTGCCCCAAGGGCCTCTCACCCCTGCTGCAGGACCCCTGCTCTGCCTGGTACAAAACGACAGGCGGGTAACTGCTTCACTCTAGAGGGAATGGGAATTTAATGTGTGCAACTGCATTTCAGGGTGCCATTCCAAGACCTGTGGTCAATGCACCAGTCATGGCTGCACACAAAGGGGGCAAAGAGGGCACCTGACTATCACTGTGCCTGGGGCAGCATTATCCTCCTTTAGCTATGGTGAGTGCTGACAGTCATGGGCCACGTTTGGATCGGTCCTAACAGTTCCTCTAACTGTGCTTCCTCATTCTTTCTAACATGTCACTAACCAAGATGATTTTGACTACTTTACTTTACTAAATGGATATTATGAGATGCAACTGTGTGAATATACTTTTATAAATTCTAAAAACTGTCTACCATTCAAGCTATTGATATGCCTGCTCTGAGGGCCATTTCCTCTTCCATCAGTTGAGAGTAATGACATAAAATTTGAGGTATACCTTTTCGTGGTAGAGAGAGGGGAAGGTATACACGCGTACAGGTATACTCATTGTATTGCACCGTGCAATACATTTTTTTTTTTACCAATTGAGGGATTGGGGAAACCCTATCCTGAGCAAGTCTACCAGTGCCATTTTTCCAACAGCATTTGCTCACTTTGTATCTCTGTCACATTTTGGTAATTCTCATAATACTTCAAACATTTGAGTTTGATGACTTTGAGGGGTTCAAGACTTCAGTGGAAGAAGTAACTGCAGACGTTGTGGACACAGCCAGAGGACCAGAATGAGAAGTGGAGCCTAAAGATGGGACTGAATTGCTGTAATCTCAAACTTGAGTGGATGAGGAGTTGCTTCTCATGGATGAGCAAAGAAGGTGGTTTCTTGAGATGCAATGTACTCCTGGTGAAGATGCTGTGAAGATTGTTGAAGTGACAACAAAGGATTTAGAATATTCCACCAACTTGGTTGATAAAGCAGCAGCAGGGTTTGGGAGGATTGGCTCCAATTTTGAGAGAAGTTCTACACTGGGTAAAATGTTATCAAGCAGCATCACATGCTACAGAGAAATCATTCATGAAAGGAAGAGTCAATCAATGCAGCAAATTTCACTGTTATCTTTATTTTGAGAAATTGCCACAACCACCCCAGCTTTCAGCAGCCACCACCCTGGTAAGTCAGCAGCCATCAACAAGGAGGCAAGACCCTCCACCAGCAAAAAAAAAAAAAAAAAAAAAAGTAGGACTCCCTGAAAGCTCAGATGATGGTTAGCATTCTTTAGCAATAAAGTATATTTTAATTAAGGTATGTAAATTGCTAGAGCACCTGGGTGGCTCAGTTGATTAAACGTCCTACTTCAGCTCAGGTCATGATCTCACAGTTGGTGGGTTCGAGCCCTGCGTTGGGCTCTGTGCTGACAGCTTGGAGCCTGAAGCCTCCTTCGGATTGTGTCTCCCTCTCTCTCTGCCCCTCCCCACTCACTCTCTGTCTCTGTCTCTCAAAAATAAACATTGAAAAAAAATTTTTTAAGGTATGTACATTGTTTTTTTAGACATAATCCTATAGGACGCTAAACAGGCTATAGTATAAACAACTTTTATATGTATGGGGAAACCAATAATTAATTTGACTCCCTTTATTACAATATTCACTTTACTGAACATGCAATACCTGAGGTATGCCTGTATAAAGTAACAGGACCTGAAATATTTGTTAAGTGCATGTGTGTATGGAGGAGTGTATTTAATTGCCTTTTCTATGCCAAACACTATGTCAGGTGTTTTATATTAATTACTGCATAGAATCCTCAGAAAGATGCCTGTGAAAAAGGATTAAATCCATTTGCTGATGAGAAAACTGTAGCTGAAACACGTAACATTGCTTATTCAAAATGACAGAGCTAATGAAAGGAATATTCAACCCTCAAACCTAGAGCTCTCTGATTGCCATAATGACTACATCAACAGGCCTTTTACAGTCTGTGTGCATATACACACATAGGTGTACACATGGACACATGTAGGTACCCACTTAGAGGTAGACACAGAAGGCAAAAATACAAAGAGCAGTCTATATAGGTTTGCACATACCTACCTGTCTGTGTATACATTCTCTCTGGACTGAACAATGGGAAGACAGAAGGCTGAAGCTCTTTATCTCTTGAACTATTTATATCAGTAGGCGGTTCCACTTAATTTACCCAGTAGCAGAAAATCAAGGTGAAAGTGGGCAAAGCAAACCTTTTATCTGCACTGCCCTGGACTCTGGGCTAACTGATCCAACAGCTTGCACAGGACCCCAAGAAGCCCTTGAACATCTGCCTACTTTGAAGCCATAAGCTACATCTGTGGCCAATCAAAGACCTGCTCAAGGTTCTGGGTGTTTCATTCTCCACTGTCCTGTAACCCAATGACTGTCCTCAGTGGGGGTATGCTTGACTTTCTGAGTGAGAAGGCTGAATTAAGGTAGGATGCTGGGGTTGAACACAAGAGCAGCACTTAGCCTTTAGACACCTTTAGCTCTGGCATGGAGTGGAAACTCACGAGGAGTTTGTTGATTGACAGGCCAACTGACTAACCAACAAGGGAGATAAGCAGCTCTAGCACGATATTCACTTCTGTGAGTAAAGACAGTTTCTATATCTCAAGCCTACTACTCCTCAGGACTAACTAATTTGGCCTTAAACATATCATCCTCCCTAAGGATAGGTAAGCGACCCTGGCTCTGCAGCCTGGTTGGCTCTCCCGCTTTCCAGATGGCATTGGCATCCTTGAGCTAGATCCTCCTGGTAAATTCCACCAATCCACATGGGCACCATTCCCCAGAAGCTGAGGGCAAACACGGGTAGCCACCCAAGGCAAGCTACCAGTCTGCTCACTTCACACTGTGCCTGTCTTTCTCATCCTCAGACTGCTGACTCCCCTCTATTGTATCATATCCAGCTCTTTCCATCTGGCTACCCTTCTAATATCCTTTAGGCTTCGTGGATTTGGCTTCTGCTCACATTCTCACTCTTTCTCCCGCTTTGTTTGATATCATTTGGAGCATCTGTTGAGAAACCCCTAGTTCAGCCATGACCCTTCAAAAATCTCACTTTCTAAAAGAGTCTCTCTTCCTGTTCTCAACCAGAATCTCTCTGAACGTTCTACAGATTAAAGGAGGAGTCCACACACACCCCAACACACACATGAACACCAAGAAAGAGGAGGAGGCAAGAGTCTTGCAAATATCCCAGTTGCGACGGGAAAGCATACTTTCCCATGACTTGGCAGCTGTACTCCACTGTGATGCCTCCAATTTAAATGTCAGTACAATTTGCCCTTATAAAAACACAGCTCCCACCCCCCTCCCTCACCCGGGACTGCATCTGTAACCACGGTAACAAAATCCAGGTGCAGCCTCACAACTACTGTTTCTATGATGGAGAGCACAGAGAGGGCAAAAGAAAAGAGGGGTTCTGAAATGCTCACATGCATCCTGGGGTCTGTCCAGAATCCACTTCTGTCCTCAGTCCTGCTCAGGAGACTAAGAACACTCCCCTCTATTTTACAAGTAAAACGTTCCCTTGCCAGCAATGATACTCTTCTACCTACTCTTCCACCTAATGTCAAAACCTCTATTCCATCTAGCTAATTTAGCTAAAAGAAATAGTCAATTTCAGGAACAAAACAGTCAAGGCCATTGGTTGACTTCCTTAAGCCAGGTCTCTCCGGGCAACAGAGCCCTATGTGTTTGAGCATGCTTTTCCAATTAAGGAAGATACTGCGCTCTCTCACTCTTGCTCACTCTTGCTCTGGCTCACTCCCTGTCTCTGCCTCTCTCTCTGTCTCTCTGTCCCTCTCTCTCTCACATACACACATGCATACACAAGCAGAGGAAAGGGGAAGAGGGAGAAGATATTAAGAACTCCTGTTTTTTGATCACTGGATACATGCTTTAAAATAACTTATTTAATACAAGCATCACCTATGTTCTTGCATGCACGTACCACAATATGGATCTATGGACATCTCTCCAGGACTGTGTGTGTGTAAACAATAGAGGTTTAATAACCTGCCTAAATTATAGTAAATGTCAGGCATGCTCAGAGTTTATGGCTCCAAAGCTTTCTTTTATTATACCATGCTGTCTCCCAAGTAGAATTTCCAGGACTACCCCAAAGGGAATCAATCAATCAATCTAAGAGAAACTCAGCTGGCATACCAAAATACACCACAACCTGGGAAGAACAACAAGGAGCCACCTCTGTTGAGTCTCTAATATGGGCCGGTGCAGTGCAGACCCTCTCAAGATCAGCCTGTTTGGGCTCCTGAACAATCTGTGTGCCCAAACATAGGTGCCCTTCCTGAGGGCACACAGGGAACTCGCCAACCGTCAGAAATCCTGGGTGCCTGTAAAAAAGTGGGAATGTCTTCTTGAGGACAGAGCACAAATAAAAGCCAGAAATAAAGTATCAAGAAAGATTCTGCCAGGCTCAGAGTACACTCCCAGAGAGAATCCTTTGCTTGACTTTGTTGGCTCCCCTGATCTCTGCTGGGAATCGCATCGGCCTTGCTAGATGACACAGTCACAGTGAGGAAATGGCAGAAGTTTGCACAGCTCCTGCCATGAGAGGCAAAACTGGTATCTCCTTCTAATACTACTGCTCATGTTAAAAATAAGCTTGTTGTCATTAATTAGGCCTTACAGCGTTCCCAATCAGACCGTTATTCCCCATACAGTTACCCCATAAGAAAAAACATTTTCCTGTCCCTGCATAAGGGATTTTAGATAAAAACACTATAAATGTTTGACAAAAGGCTCTTATAATGAGCCTTGCAGACCCAAAACATAGACTTGAAGGGGTTAAAAACACAAGAATTGCATTTAAATCTGGCCCAGAGAAAAGGAGCCTAAATTGGAGATTAGAAATAGAAGACAAGGTCAAAACATGGTCCCTTCCCAAGGTCTACATTCTACAAATATCCTCCCTTGTACTGACTTCAGTTATGAGGATGGATAAGAATATGGGAAACCCAGGTCCAAGGCCAACACACATAGGGCCCCCATTGTGCTTGCATCAAAGAAAGGGCTTTCTCAAGCAACTTGTTAACAAACATTCTTTCTCTTGTAGTTTATGAGCCTAATAAAATAACTCCTAGCCTATCTATATACAACTTAACCTATGTTTTAATCTTAGCTTTACTAACTTAAATAATATGTATGTTATTCTGTTTTTTTACTAAAAACATCCTGTTATATTCTTGGTTATAAGATTTGCTCAACCTCACTGTAAGTGTATTACATGACTTCGTTGTAACTTGTTAAGTAAAAACAAAGTCATAAACTAACCCTTACAAAATAAGATAAGTTTGTTACTTTCTTAATCTTGGGGACTGACGCAACAATGAATGAGATGATTCTACAAAAATACTTCTGTAAAACTTGTTTCTGTACACTTTTGATGATTAAAACATCTTCTCATAAAGAATTAGTCACTATAAAAAACTTCTATTTTCTGATGTCATGTTATTGCTTGACCTATAAATAAAGACACCAAGCAGACAGAGCAGAGATGCCTGTCTGGTGATCAAAAAGAAACTTGAGGCTCTCACTCTCTTTCTTCGACACCGTCCATCCTTCAGGGAACTCTGGACCTGCTGGAGCTGGACTCTGGCAGATCTCCACTTTGGCACCAGCCCTCTGTACCTCGGACACAGTAATACCGACTTATTCTTAGTTTTTGACTTTCAACTTTACCTGTGCTACCTGAGCACTCTGACCTTAACCAGTTCAGTTTCTAACTCCATTATTGACCTAAAATTGAAACTCCACTCTGCAGACATTAAGACCCAATCAATCACTTCTGTGTTTAGACACAGAAAGTTGGATCAACTCAGTCATGCCCAGGGCTCAGACCCCACCACCTGCTGTGACCCACTTATCCCCACACTCCACAATGGGTAGAACATCAACAAAGAAAATAGGACTGAACGGCACTAAATATCAACAATAGAGGTGGCTAAATTTATGTGGCTAAATATCAAGCAGACCTAAAGCCCAACCAGACATCTATAGAGTTTTCCATTCAACAACATCATAATATACATTCTTCTCAACTACACATGTAACATTATCAAGAATAGACTATCAGTAAGGTGATAAAGCAAATATTAATAAATGTAAAAGTACTAAAATCATACAAACTATACCCTCCAAATGCGATGAAATGAAATTAGAAATCAACACAAAAACTTGAGGAATTCACAAATACATAGAAATTTGATGAAACACTCCTAAATAACCAATGATCAAAGGAGAAACCAAAACAGAAATTGGAAAATAGTTTGGGATGAATGAAAATGAAACACAACATACTCAAACAAATAGAATTCAGCAAAAGCAGAGCTGAGAGGAAATTTCATAGCTGTATATAAATATATATATATATATATATATATTTAAAAATAAGACTGATATCAAAACTATAAACTAAATTCCACCCTAAGAAACTAGAAGAAAGGCAAAACCTAAAAATAAACTGAAAGCAACCAGAATAAAGGAAAATAAAGATGAGGGAAACAAATGAAATAAAATAGAAAAAAAAAAGAGAGTCAATGAAACCAAAAGATAGTTCCTTGAAAACATCAACAAAATTGATAAACTTTTAGCTGGAATAAACAAGAAAAAAGAATATTCATATTGCTAAAATCAGAAATTAGAGAGGGGATAGTTAGTAGTAATTACTAACCCTACAGAAATTAAAAGGATTAAAAGGTAATACTATGAAAAATTATGTGCCAGTAAAGAGATAACATAGATGAAATCAACAAATTCCTAAAAAGCTACAAACTACTGAAATTGACTCAAGAAGAAACAGAAATTTTCAATATACATATAACTAGTATAAAAATTAAATTAGTAATAAAAAAATCCCCTGAAGAAAAAGCCCAGGACCAGATGGCTTCATTGATGAATTCTATCAGACTTTTAATAATCAAAATAAATCTTTCTGGGGTGCCTGGGTGGCTCAGTTCATTGACTAATTGACTCTTGATTTCAGCCTGTGTCTTGATCCCAGTGTCATGGGATCAAACTCTACATCGGGTTCCATGCTGAGTGTGGAGTGTGGTTGAGATCCCCCCACCTCAATCTCTCTCTCTCTCTCTCCCCCTCTCTCCCCCTCTCTTTCTTTTTTTTTAAATTTTTTTTAATGTTTTATTTATTTTTGAGAGAGACTGACAGCGTGAGCAAAGGAGGGTCAGAGAGAGAGGGAGGCACAGAATCCGAAGACAGGCTCCAGACTGTGAGCTACCTGTCAGCACAGAGCCCAATGCGGGGCTCAAACGCACGAACTGTGAGATCATGACCTGGGCCGAAGTCGGACACTTAACCGACTGAGCCACCCAGGTGCCCCATCTCTCTTTCTAAAAGTAAAAAAAATATATAAAAATAAAAGTTAAATTAAAAAATGAATCTTTCACAAACTCTTTGAAAAAAATTGCTAAGGAAAAAAAATTTTCCATCTTATTCTAGGAGACCAGTATTACCCTGATGCCAAACCAGACAAACACATAACAAGTAAAAACCAAACCAAAACAAAACAAAACCAAAAAAACTGCAAACAAATATCCCTTATGTAAATCCAAAAATCCTCAACGAAGCACTCCAAATTGAACCAGCAGTACATATAAAATGATTATATACCATTAACAACCTGGACTTATCCAAGGTCTGCAAGACTTGGTTAACATATGAAAATCAATCAAAACATATTAATACAATAAGGACAAAAAAAAAAACAAACTATCTCTATAGACACCAAAAAGGCATTTGACTAAACCTAATACTGTTTCACGACTTAAAAAAAAAAACACTCAACAAACTATGAAAAGAATTCTTTAACCTGACAAAGGGCTTATATAAACACACACACACACACACATACACACACACACACACACACAAAGAGCTAACATTATACATAAAGGTAAAAACCTGAAAGCTTTGCTTCTAAAGGTCAGGATCAAAACAAGTATATTTGCTTTCATCGTTTCTATCCATCACTGCAATGGAGATTTTAGGCAGGGCAACAGGTCAAGG
This sequence comes from Cryptoprocta ferox, assembly GCA_028646485.1. Lineage (NCBI taxonomy): Eukaryota > Metazoa > Chordata > Mammalia > Carnivora > Eupleridae > Cryptoprocta > Cryptoprocta ferox. The sequence goes on along the minus strand of CM053561.1, from coordinate 40,195,501 downwards.
AAAAAAAATAAAAGGTATCCAGTTTGGAAAAGAAGAAGTAAAATTATCTCTATTTCCAGATGGTATTATCTTGCATATAGAAAATCCTAAAGAATTGACAAAAAGCTATTAGAACTAATAAATGAGTTCAGAAAGGTTGCAAGATAAAAGATCAGTATAAAAGTCCACTGAATCTCGGGATGCAGCAAAGGCAGTCCTAAGAGGAAAGTATATTGCAATCTAGGCCTATTTCAACAAACTAGAAAAAGCTCAAATTCAAAATCTAACAGAGCACCTAAAGGAACTAGAAGGGGAGCAGCAAGAGAACCCCAAACCCAGC
>CM053561.1:40150081-40194682 GCA_028646485.1 Cryptoprocta ferox | reverse complement strand
GAAGCAAAGAAAAAAGGAAGGAAAAAAAAAGAAAAGAAAAAAAAAAGACAACTCCCCTGTGCAGATGGGCGTGGTCTGGCGTCCCGTCAGGTCTCGGGGGCTGCTCTCTCCGAGGCCCCGCCTTGGTGGTTGCGGGGAGAAGTATGGCGCCGCCTCAAAGCTTTGCCGGAACCAAGCGTTGCACCGCCCTTCTGAGTCTGATCTCCCTGTGCCACGGGCGAGCCAAACTGTATTCTCCAAGCTCCGCCTCACTTCCAAAGCCGAGTCCGTGCAGTTCAACACCATCACTGGGGATGAGATGTGTTCCCGCTGGCGGCCGGCCTCCCGGCCCGGCTTGCGCCGCCCTTTTCGCGGAGCCGCAACCGCCGCTGCCGCTGCCGCTGCCGCTGCCGCTTTTCAAGGCGCCTTTCTTGGCGCCGCCGCCGCCACTTTTCGCACCGCCGCCGCTCCTGGTGCGGCTTGGAGTGGATGCCACTGCCACTGCACCCATGGAAGAATCGCCAGCCAGATGGGACGGATTTCTCTCCCGGCGCTCGGCAGTTATATATGGGGAGACGGGCGAGTTTTTCCCCCCTTAGAGATGGTTCTAGGTGCGTTTTCCGTCTTTCTCTTCCCCTGGTCTCTCCGGGGCACAGCGCGCTCTCCCTGTGTTGGGCTCGGGGGCTTCTTTCCCCTTTACCACTGGGACCCGCCCGTCCCCTAATTTCCCAGATCACAGTCACTCACTCAGGCATCTTTGAGGTTGTCTTCTTTCTGGCGTCTGTTTCTTCTTTCCCCCACTTGCAAATCCAAGTTTTATCCCTTCAGTCCTTCTCGGTTCAATCCATACGGGCGTGCGCGGATTACAGAGCGCCCTGCTTCTCCGCCATCTTGCCCGCTCCTCTCAGCAGTTCTGATTTTGGATCCTTATGGTTAAACAGTAAGTCCTGAGTAACCTTATGAATTTCCCTTTTTTAAAAAAAATTATTTATTTTGAAAGAGAGAGAGAGAGAGACAGAGAGAGAGAGAATAAGCAGGGGAAGGGCAGAAACACAGAATCCAAAAGCAGGTTCCAGGCTCCGAGCTGTTAGCACAGAGACCGATGTGGAGCTCAAACTCATGAACCGCGAGGTCATGACTTGAGCCGAAGTTGGACGCTCAACCAACTGAGCCCCCAGACGCCCCTGAATTTCACTCTTAAGCAGAAGGATAGAGAGGGTTTCCTTGGGTCCTTCCATTTGAGAAAGGACTAAAAAAAGGTACCATAGAGGGTTATGACTTAGATAAGAAATAACAAGGGACATTATAATAGATGGAGTCTAATACATTTATTCTGTTATTCATTGAAGAAAAGATGTCCAGCTATCTTTAGAAATAGGTGCAAATGTGGGGTACCTGGGTGGCTCAGTCGGTTGAGCATCTGACTGTTGTTTTCAGCTCGGGTCATGATCCTAGGGTCATGAGATTGAGCCTTGCATTGGGCTCTGCACTGGGCATGAAGCCTTCTTGAGATTCTCTTTCTCTCCCTCTGCCTTTCCCTTGTTTTGTATGTACATGTATGGTTTTTCTCTCTCTCTCTCTCTCTCCTCTCTCTCTCTCTCTCTCTTTAAAAAAAGGAAGGAAATAGATGGAAATATATCCATAAGCAAGGAAGAGCCACTTCAAAACTGAATGTAAGCAAGATAGGCTGTACCTAGCCTCTTGAAGACCATCAGGCCGATGCCTGTTTGAAGATAGTGAACCTCATAGTCTGTGATGTTCCATTCTGCCTTTGTTTGGTAAATAGCACCTCTGCTTTCCTTAGGAGAACTGTCCTTCCTCCACTCTTGCCCACAGCATTTGGGTGAGATTGCGTCTGTCGGTGAGCACGTGATAGAGGCTAGCCACCTAGGGTATTCTTGCTTCTGGCTTCAGTGATTGATTCTGGAACAGGCAGGGGATCCTGATTGGTTCAGGGAGTCTTGATGCTGGGATGTTTATTAGACTTACGGAGGATGGAAAATTTTGTTTCTGTGGGGTAGCTGATCTGATCTGTCTGGAGCTACTGGAGCCATGCTGTCATCAGCTACTGGGGGCTGCTTGAGCCTGAGCCTCACATGGTAGGAGGCAAAGCTAAGCAAGCTGGGACATGGGAAGCTGTGTGTGTATGTGTGTGTGTGCATGTGCATATGTTTGTGCATGCATGCATGTGTGTGCATGTGTGCATGTGTGTTATGTATATGTGTGTATATGGAAGAAAGAGAGGGAAAGAGAGAAAGGAGGGGGGAGGAAGAGGACGAGAGGAAGGAAGGAGGGGGAAGGTATGGAAAAGGGGTGGAAAGGTGAGGATGAGATCTTTTCCTAATGCTATTGTTTAAATTTTTGGAGGTAGCTGCCCTTGAAGCCAGAAATACCCTTCCTAAGTTGTATTGAAGTTTAACTTATAGATGGAAAAATGTATATAGACTAAGTATATAAATTGATGAGTTTTCGCTACCCAACATGTATGTTCCCAGAACTCAGATAAAAGAAAAAGCAAAAACTTACTAAAACCTAAGCAACGCTCTTGTTTTCTGTTGCAGTCACTGTTCCAATATTCTAATGTATAACATATAGATTATGCTGCCCATTCTTGTACTTTATATGAATGGAAATACTCAGTATGTGTGTCTGGCTTTTGTGGTTCAACATTACCACGTGAGAATCACACATATTCTTCCATTTAGTTGTAGATGGTTTATTCTCACTGCTGTCTAGTATTCCACTCATACATTTTACTGCTGATGGCTGTTCGAGTATTTCTACTATCAACTCTGGTGAGTACAGGTGAACTAGAATGTGGATAGCAGCGCCACATAAACACACGCCCCCCCCCGTTTCCATTGGAACTATATTTAGAACTGGAATAGCTGTGCCATTGGATATACATGTTCAGCTTTGATGCTGTTTTCTAAGTGTTTCTACCAATTTACTTACCACCAGCTGTGTAAAGACTTGTGACTGCTTCACATCCACAGTAACAGTGGGTGATGTCTATCTTTTTCATTTATCCCTTTGCCCCCCGTTCTCATGAATTGTCATGGTATTGTGTGTGTGCTTATGGTCTTTTTCCTTTTTAAGAATTTGTGATATAATTTAGATTCAATAAAATGTACAGATCTGAAGCGTACAGTTTGATGGGCTCTGGCAAATGCGTGAAGCCATGTAACACAAACCTATTAAGATATAGGAGATTTTCTAGGAAGTTCCCTCTTGTCCCTTCTCAGTCAATTCCTGCCCTCTACCCCAGGGGCAGTAACTTTTCTGATTTTTTTCACCACTTTGAGGAGTGAGATTAATGGACAACCTCCAGCTAGTAGATCCTTTAGTGTCCACTTCAGCTTTTGAATTGCGGTCACAGTCTTCTCAGGGCACCCTAGCCAATGACTGAAGAAGGTAGGGATAGCTGAGGTCATGCTATTTGTGGCCTAGTCTTCAGCCAGTGACTGAGCAAGCAGTTGTACAAGGGCCTAGACATTTCTGCCTAAGTTTGTATTCCTCTGACGCACAGTCCTTGATCCAGAGCTCCCTGCTGAGTCGGCAGAGACTTTCTCATATTGGCATGGCCATTTGACTGCTTCCTTATCCCAACTCTGCTTCTTCTCAGCTTTTTCCATAAGGGCTGTTTCCCAATACATATTTTGAATTTCTATCTACATCTCAGTGTCTGCTTCCTAAAGAACTCTAACTGGCCCTGTGGTTCCAAGAGAACAATCCCAGCGGGGTGCCTGTGTGGCTCAGTCAGTTGAGTGTCCAATTCTTGATTTTGGCCCAGGTCATGATCCCAGGGTCATGGGGTTGAGCCCCACGTTGGGCTCTGTACTGAGCGTGGAGCCTATTTAAGATTCTCTCTCTCTCTCTCTCTCTCTCTCTCTCTCTCCCCCCCTCTCCCCTCCTCCCCACCTTTTCCCATCTCCCCCACTTGCATACACATACATACTCTCTAAAAGTATGGTAAGGTAGAGTTTTAGATCGGGGCACTGCTCAGCTGGCAATGACACCCCATCCCAGGTAATCAGTGGATTGCAGACAGGCTCTGGCATAAAGTAGTGGCCCAATTGTCAAAACTTCAGTGTGGTAGTGTAGGAGGATGCCACAGTGTAGGAGAATGAACTGATCAGTTTGATGATCCAGGTGTCTGAAATAGATTGGTGGAATGATAAATATCAGGATAATGGAATTAAGTGGTTGTTACCAAGTTTCATTGACACTATAGATAGATAATAAAAGGCTGAGAGCAATTAATTAGCAAATGAATATTGAATGTTAGAGCCAGACAGTCTCTTTGGTCGGAAACAGAAAAGCTCTTATCTCATGCTGTGAACAAACAAAAATATGAATATCAACCTAAGATCTACTAGAGTGGCTATATTTCAAAGACGTTGAATACTCAACCAAGGCAGGTCTTTTATGCTGAAGTCAAGTCCCTGACTGGGAAAACCTAGGGCTCTGACACATGGGATGGGGACCATCTGGACAGATTCCCTTAAAGGATTTGCCTCCTCAGACTTCTATAAATCTTCTTGTAGATGTGCCCTAAAACTTTCTACTAAGAGCTGCTACCACCACCCCACTGTGTGCTGGGAATACAGAGCTCTTTCTCCCATAAGGCAATAGTTACCCCTTTAGGAGATGATCCACTTCCTCCTGTGGCTGCCGGGCTTGTAACCAGCATTGAGTTGCATCATAATCCAGTAGGGAATGTGCTGAGTCTCAGAAAGAAGGAAAACATTTAACCTAAGGGAATTGAATGTCCCAGCCTAGAGCTGGGGGAACATCTGTGAGACTGGGTTCTGAATGTACTCAACCAGAGCGGCAAGAGCATGAGATTGGATAAGGGATAAAGGGTTCTATATCCTGGAGGGAACCTAGGCATTGGTGCAAAATTATTGTTACAGTGATTCTTGGAAGTTGATAAAAGCAATGGCTCACATTGAATGATGTTGTAATGCCCAAATTTCTGTGGCAGAAGGTACAGGAAGGGATTAAAAGGATCCAGAAATGGGCATGCTGTAATGGATATATTATCTGAGGCTAAAAGACCACCAGGGGATTATATTCTCTCAGAAGGCCTTGGGCACACATTCACTAAGGTCACCAGGAATGCACTTACTAAGAGGTTCAGATATAGCTCTTCTCTGCAGACAGGGACTAACAGTTGGAGAGGCTGTCATAGATTTCTGGCTTACTAATAGCTGTGGAGATGATAGCCCTTCCTTCCCCCACAAAGCTAGAGAAGCCAGGTGGTGGTGCTTAGCTATCAGAAGTGGGTGTGTGGGTGTGGGGTTGGGGGAGCTGCAATGAACATAATGGTTGGCAGGGTTGGAGGGGTAACTAAAAGAAGTTAGCTTGCAAAAGGATGTGATGCTGGTTAATAGAACATGGCATCTCTAGGGCTAAAATAGTTGGGTGGCCAAGGAAGGTACTGCCTAACCTCTATAATCAAGGGAAAAGAATGGAGAAGCAGGAAGCTGATAGTGGTCATTGAAATAAAAAGTTCTAATCTTTTCTCAGTTTCTGGACCTGCAACAATTTTTAGACCTGGAATCTCTTTATTGAAAAGGTCAGACCACCAGGGAAAGGACAGTGCAATACTACATGTAGGCATTGTAATCAACTCTGTACTCTTCCCAAAGGGTCTATGACCATTTCTTCAAGTGACTATAACCTGGAAAAAGGGAAATACCCAAGTATTGGGGGAATTTTGAGTTGATATTGATGCCTCAAGGCCCAAAACTTCATAATTGCTCCCATTTAGAATAGGGCATCCACCATGGAAGAGGTACCACCAATTAGACAAAATTATTCAGCCAGACAATGCTAATTTTGTCTGCGGCCACCACAGTGCTGCTACATAAATGAAGTGGCCTCGGTGGTAGAGAAATTATGGGTATATAAGGCCCTAACCTCACGGAGACTCAATATGGCCATTCTAGCTACGGCTGCCTCTGAATGTCCAATCTGCCAGCAATAGAGACCTATGTTCTGTGGTTGGGGTAGTGCTATTCCCTGAAAAGATCAATCACCCACTTGGTGGCAAGTAGGATATATTAATCCCCTCTACTCTAAAAGAGCCAGAATTTTATTCTTCCAAGAATGGATACCTATTCTGGCTATGAATTCATACTTCCAACCCATAGACCTCAGCCAGAACCATTATCTGTGGAATCCTATACACCATAACACCTGACCAGGAAAACAGCTTTATTGTGAAGGAAGTGTTAAGTAGATACACTTATTAAGTAGTCTATTTATGTATCTCACCAGCCAGAAGCTGCCAGCTTGATAGAATTTTGGAATGGCCTGCTGAAGGTACACCGGGTCAAGATGAATATTCTACATAAATGGGGCACCATCATCTAGAAAGTGGCACATTCATTGAAGCAGAGACTTTTATGTGATGCTGTATCCTCATTAGAAACAATATGAGTATGGGAACTAAGGTGTGGAAACAAGAGTGGCCCTGCTTGATTTCATTGCCAATGACTCACTGGACACATTTGAGCTTCCTATGTGAAAGTCCGAGGTCTGGAGGGTTGGAGGCCAAAAGGGGCACATGTTCACCAGCAAAGGTCCATTGAACTAAAAGCTATGGATGGCTGCCTGGACCCTCTGGGTTCCTTGTATCCAGAGACCAGCAGGCCAAAGGGGAGTTATTATCTTATGACTCCAATCAGCAAGAAAAGTTAAATCTTCTGTCATCCAATGCGGGTAAGAGCTGAGGGCGAAAAGAATTTAGAGTAGATAGTAGAGATGGAAGCTGATGAGTACCAGCTGCAGGCTTAAAACCAACTCTAGTGACAGAGTCTGTAGCTTCTCCCACTATCCTTCTTCTCTTAAGTTTCTTCTTAGGAAGAGAGGCTCACCAGAACTCTGGAGGAAGTGCTCCGTGAACAAGTACAGAAAAGTCAATCTGTTGGCACGAGGGATGGACAATGGTAGATATGGAGGTGTGACACTCAGAGTCCCCCTAAAGAACTTGGTATACAGCTGAGAAGATTTTGGTTACCATCAGAATTTGCCTGTGTATAGTTTTTAAAGTCAGATTATGGAGGTATAATGTCTAGTGGATAATGTATATAATATATAAACAATATATATACGAATACAATATAGCTTATATACTATATATATAACATACAATATAACTTATAATGAAATATACATTAAATTACTATAAACTCTTACTATAAACTTCTCTGGGTTTTGACAAATGCATATAGCCATATATCCACCAATAAAATCAAGATAGAGAATTTTCTATCACTTGAAAAATTTATCTCAGCTCCTCTGTGGTCAACTTCTCCCCATACTTTCATATCCTAAGAACCACTAATCTGTTTTCTGTGCCTATATTTTTTATTTGTAAGAGAAGTTATATAGGGACGAGTTAAGATGGCAGAGAAGTAGGGGGACCCTGGGCTTTCCTCGTCCCTCAGACACAGCTGTATTGAGGTCAGATGACTCGGAACACCCAGGAAATTGATCTGCAGACTGGCAGAAGGATCTCTACTGTTGGAGGGAGACAGTGTGGCAGGTGCAAGATGCATGGATATGAGTTGGGGGAGAGAAAACAGTGGTGCCACAGAGGGGAGGGAACGCTTTCCGTGGAGAGAAGGAGGGGGGTTGAAAAAGTGCAGCATTGAGCTTGCACAAGCGGAAAACCTCTCTGGACCATGGACTGGGGAGCAAGAAGTACTGTGTCCCCCAGCCTTCTCTTCTCTTCTCTTTCTTTCTCTCTTCCTTCCTTCCTTCCTTCCTTTTTTTCTTTCTTTCTAACAGCATTTGGAGTTCAAACTCTGAGGCTTTGGAAGTGGGTGACCCCCACCCCCAACCCAGGTGGAGCTGTGGCACACACTTCTGGTGGGGAGGGAGCTGGCCCTGGAGTACATAGCATGGTGTAGAGATCTCCAGGGCACACTGGGAGAGAACAGTGGAAAGTAGGATAGGTTAGTACTCCCTTCCTGGAGTACTTTTGGAAGAGGGTATATTGTCTTTCCAAGGACAAAAGCGCCTGTAGGTGCCAGCCAAAGGCCTTTCATCAGCAGGCGACATTGGCGCATCCAGAGGCTATATAACCTTTGCTGCTTTTAGCGGTGTTACACCATAAATTTTGCATACTGCGTAGGTGTCGGACTGTTTTTCAGGGACAAAGGACATCATACACAGTGTGGAGAGGCTCTACTCCAGAGGAGGGGTGCAGATCTGCAAGGTGCGGGGTCCTTTAAGACTTTGAGTCTTGAATCCCAGCCAAGCAGGAGCCAAAGAAAAACACAGGAGAGCTGTGGCCAGGGGTGAACTGACTGCCCTCACTATGCCATGAGGGCTGCATGAACAGCAGGGTTGTGACATCCCCTGTCTGGGGATGAGATTGGGGTGGTGCCATATTCCCCCCAACACCAACAAGGCAGGATTTCAGAGAGCAGCACAGTGGCCCCCGGTGGAGGTGGGATCCTCTTAGGCCAAGTACCACCCCTGTGCCTGGCAATTGCTTATTTCCTGGGGCAAGACTGACTCTGAGCCAGCTCACAGGGCCTCGCCTGCAGACCAGCACCACCAGCTCTTGCCTTGCACCAAGTACACTGAAAATCTGGTGCTTCAGAACGACACCTATAGTTCTTCTTCTTATTTTTTTTCTTTTGAAATCAGCCTCATAGTTTCTTGTTGGATTTTTTCATTTCTTTTTCTCTGTTTTGGGGATCAGACTTTTTTATTCTTTTCTTTTTCTTTCTTTTTTCTTTTCTTCTTTTTTCCCCTTTATTTTTCGTTGGAATCAGCTTATAGTTTTTTGATTCTCTGTTTTTTTTTTTTTTGTTGTTGTTGTTTTTATTTTTTTGTTGTTCCCTTTCCTTTCTCCTGTTTTTGGGATCAGACTATTTTTTTTTATTCCCCCTTTTTCCAGGGTTACTTCAACAACAAATCAAAGCATATCTAGTTAAAGGTCCAAACACTCCAGACACTCCTCCACTGCAAGCACGGAGCTCTGCAGAGGACTGACCAGTGGAAAGAGCAGCCAAAATGCAATAGCAGAGGACACACAGCACACACCACAAACACTTCCTGACGTGCCAGGCCCTGGAAAGTGTATGAACATTTTTTAACATAGCAATACTCTCAGGTGCAGGAAACACAGCAAGCTTTTAAAACATGCAAAAGACAGAAGCTTAGCCAAAATGAGAAGATGGAGGAATTCTCCCCAAAAGAAAGATCAAGAAGACATCACAGCCAGGAACTTGCTCACAACAGGTACAATCAATATATCTGAAAAAGAATTTAGAAAAACAGTCATATGCATAGTAGCTGGGCTTGAAAAAAGCATCAAAGACACCAGAGAAACCCTTGCTGCAGAGATCAGTAGACCTAAAAACTAGTCAGGTTGAAATAAAAAAATGCCATAACTGAAATGCAGTACTGACTAAATATAGTCACAATAAGGACTGAAGAAGCAGAAGAGAGAATAGGAGAGAAATAGAAGATAAAATTATGGAAAATAATGAAGCTGACAAAAAGAGGGAGAGGAAATTATAAGAGAAGTCATATAAATAAAATTATACAGTATGTAACTTTCTGAATCTGACCTTTATCACTTAGCATAATACACCTGAGATTTATCTATGCTGTGTTTATCAGTAGTTTTTTTTTTTATTGCTGAGTTGCAGTCCATTGTTTAATAAATCACAGTCTGTTTATCCATTTGCCTTTTGAAGGACATGGGTGTTTCCTGATACTGGGATTATGAAAAAAGCCACTAGCAGTGGCTAACAAATTCTCACTAATGGTTTATGAATGTTCTATTTGCCTTATATTCTCTCCAGAATTTGACATTGTCTTTTTTTTTTTGGTAAATATTAGCCATTCAAATAGGGTATAGTGGTATTTCATTGTTGCTTTTATTCACATTTCCCTAATAATGAATAATGATCAGCATCTTTTCATGTTGATATTTACCATTTGATTATTTAAGTGGCTTGTCTATTTAGATAGCTTTTCTTCTTTTTATTATGGTATTTGGTTTCTTACTGTTGAGTTTTGAGAGTTCTTTATATTTCTGGGTCAACTTCTTTATCAAATATGTGGATTTTCTCCCAGTCTGTGGTTTCTCTGTTTTTTTTCTTTTTAATTAATAGAATTTAATTTTCAGAGCAGTTTTACGTTTATAGAAAATTGAGGATATAGCGCAGAAAATTCCCATATACGCTTTTCTCATTTCATAATTTCTATTTTTAAGGTCTTGATTGAGTGGTACCTTTGTTAAAACTGGTGGACCAGTATTGATACATTAGTATTATAAAGTCCATAGGATACATTATGGTTCACACTGCATTGTACATTCTATTGGTTTTGACAGATGCATGATATCATTTCTACCATTATAGTAATGGGGCAGAAGAGTATTACTGCCCTCAAAGTCCTCTGGGCTCCACCTCTTCATCCCTCTCTTTCTTCTCCAAAACCCCTGGCAACCACTAATTTTTTTTACTATGTGTTAGTTTTGCCATTTCCAGAATGCCATATAGTTGGGAACATACAAGATGTATTCTTTCCAGACTGGCTTCTTTCACTAAGTAATATTTAATTAAGGCTCTACCATGTCTTTTTGTAGCTTGATAGCTCATTTCCTTTTATCACTGAATAAAATATTACATTGTATGGATGTGCCAACCTTTGTTTATCCATTTGCCTTTTGAAGGACATCTTGGTTGTTTCCAGTTCTTGGCAATTAATAAAGCTGCTTAACATTCATGTGCAGGTTTATGTGCCTATTTTTTAATTAGGTAGTTTTCTTTTTTCAGTGTTTATTTATTTTGAGAGAGAGAGAGAGAGAGTGAGCGAGCAGGGGAGGGGCAGAGAGAGAGAGAGAGAGAGACAGAGACAGAGACAACGAATCCCAAGCAGGCTCCGCGTTGTCAGCACAGAGCCTGATGTGGGGCTCGAACTCATGCACTGTGAGATCGTGACCTGAGCCAAAAATCAAGAGTCAGATGCTTAACCCACTGAGCCACCCAGCCTCCCCCGTAGTTTTCTTTTTTAAAATTGAACTTAGCTAACAAAGAATGTTACATTAGCTTCAGATGTACAACACAGTGATTGGACAACTCTATACATTATGCTGTGCTCACAAGTGTCGCCCCCATCTGTCAGCATACAATGCTATCACAATACCATTGATTGACTCTATTCCCTGTGCTGGACCTTTTGTCCTTATGACTTATTCATTCCGTAACTGGAAGCCTGTACCTCCCACTCCCCTTACTTATTTTGCCCATCTCTGCTCCCCCACCTGGCAACCATTAGTTTGTTCTCTGTATTTATGATTCTGTTTCTGCTTTTTTGTTTGTTTTGTTTTTTATATTCTACATAGAAGTGAAATCATGTAGTAGTCTTTCACTTAGCATAAGCATATGCATAGACCTTAGCATAAGCATAAGCATAGACCTTCTAGGTCTATCCATGTTGCTGCAAATGGCAAGGTCTCATCCTTTTTTTCTTTTTTATTGCTGAGTAATATTCCAGGGTGCGTTGTGTGCATGTGTGTGTGTGTATCACGTCTTTCTCCATTTATTTATTGATGGACAGTTAGGTTGCTTCCATATCTTGGCTATTGTAAATAATGCTTCAAAAACTAGGTAGTTTTCATATTGTTGAATTTTTAAGAGTTTTTTGTATATTTTGGATGTAAGTCCTTTATCAGATGTGTTTTAAAAATATTTTCTCCCAATTTTTCTGTGGCATATATTTTTACTGTTTTAACTGTCTCTTTTGTAGAACAGAAGTTATTAATTAAAAAAAATTTTAAATGTTTATGTCTGAGAGAGAGAGAGAGAGACAGAGAGTAAGCGGGAGGAGGGGCAGAGAGAGAGGGAGATGGAATCCGAAGCAGGCTCCAGGCTCTTAGCCGTCAGCACAGAGCCCGATGCAGGGCTCAAACTCGTGAACTTCAAGATCATGACCTGAGCCAAAGTCAGATGCCCGACCGACTGAGCCACCCAGGTGCCCCCAGAAGTTATTAATTTAATTAAATCGAACTTATCAATTTCTTCTTTAATGAATGAATTGTGCTTTTTAGTGTTTTAAAAGTTACCTACATTTTTTCCTATATTCTATAATTTTGTGATTTTGTTTTGCACATCTGTCCATGATCCATTTTGAATGAAAGGTATAAGATCATTTCTAGATTGATTGACTGATTGATTGCATGTGTACGTCTGGTAGATCCAGTACCATTTATTGAAAAGGCTATCTTTTCTCCATTTATTTACCTTTGCTCCTGTGTCAAAGATCAGTTGACTATCTTTGTGTGTGTGATTTTCTGGGGTCTCTCTTATGTTCCATGGATTTAGTTGTTTAGTCTTTTGCCAATACCACACTGTCTTGATTACTGTAGCTTTATAGTAAGTCTTAAAGTTGGGTAGTGTTGGCTATTCTGGGTCTTTTGTCTTTCCATATATACTTTAAATTACTGTTGATACTCACAAAATAATCACTGGGATTGTGATTGGAATTTCATTGAATCTATAGATCTAGTTGAGAAGAACGGACATTTTAGCAATATTGGACCTTCCTATCTATGAACATGGAATATGTTTTTGTTTATTTACATCTTCTTTGATTTCTTTCATCAGGGTTTTGCAGTTTTACTTATATTGATTTTGTACCTATCTTGGTAGATTTATTTCTAAGTTCTTCATTTTTTGTTCTAATGTATATGGCATTGTAGTTTTTATTTTAAATTCCAATTGTTCGTTGCTCTTATATAGAAAGCAATAGATTGTGGTGTATTAACCTTGTACCCTGGAACCTTGCTATAATCACCTATTGGTTCCAGGAGTTTTTTGTTGATTTTTTGAGATTTTCTACACAGACAATCATGTCATCTGCAGACAAAGACAATTTTATTTCTCCCTTCTCATATGTATACTTTTCATTTCCTTTTCTTATATTATTGCATTAGCCGGGACTTTCAGTATGACTTTGAATAGAAGTGGTGAGAGGGGACATTTTTCTCTATTCCTTATCTTAATGGGAAAGCATCTAATGCCTCACCATTAAGTATGATGTTACCTGTAGATTTTTTTTTGTAGGGGGTCTTTATCAAGCTAAAGAAATCCCTCTTTATTACTAGATAATCATCAACCAGCAGCGTGCGTGTGAAGTGGGGGTAGAAGTTTTCAGGGCAAAGATGAGCTATGTGGGGCCTGCCAAGGGCAATCTCCTGGAGTGTAGGTGGGCCACACAGGGCTGGCAGGAGGCGTTTGGGTACTTAAATAGACAGGAAGCCTTCAGGTGCTCTGTAGGGGGGAGGCCTTCAGGTACTGGTACAGGTGGACGGCCCCAGCTGCTGGCAGGCCTTCAAGTGTGAGTGCAGGAAGGAAATCTACAGGGCATCAGTTTCTGTGTCAAGAGGACAGCAGAAATGTTACTGCTAGACTGAGGCCAATGGGTCCACTGAGTGATCACACATTCTGGGCCTGTGACTGGGACAGAGCTCCACTGGAGGCACACACACTTACACACCTAACCTCCTCCCCTTTTCTCCGCTGCATAGCACCTGAAAACCTCAGGAGAGCCCTTTCCTCTACAGCATCCTGCTAGTACATTCTGCTGAGAGAGTTGAACATCGTGTTCACTTTAAAGGAAAAATGCTTAAATGAATTCTGTTGTTGCAGAACATGCACTGAAGGGTAAATTTGGAGATGAGATGCAATGAATTGAAAGCATCACTTTTTTTCTAATGTATTTAATGCTAAAAGTTATGTACAAATAGAGTATCCCATAAACTTTGATATGCTATGTTTTCATTTTCCTTCGAGTCATAATATTTTCTAATTTCCTTTATGATTATGATTTCCATAGTCGTTGGAATCATTGTTCCGTGTAATGCTTTTCTGTAGCTACATTAAGGTTTTTCTATTGCTTTAGTTCTCAGTCGTTTGATGATATGTTTCAGCATGATTTCTCTGGGTTTGTCCTATTTGGGATTTGTTTAACTTTTCCTTTTTTTTCAATGTTTATTTATTTTTGAGAGAGAGAGAGAGAGAGAGAGTGCGAGAGAGTGAGCAGGGGAAGGGCAGAGAGAGAGGGGGACACAGAATCCAAAGCAGGCTCCAGGTTCTGAGCTGTCAGCACTGAGCCCAGTGCAGGACTTGAACTCATGGACTGCGAGATCATGACCTGAGCTGAAGTCATATGCTTAACCGACTGAGCCACCCAGGCACCACTGAACTTTTTGTATCTGTAGGTTTATTGCTTTTGCCAAATAGGAAGTATTCAGCCATTATACCTTCAAATACTTTTTCAGGTATACGCTCTTCTCTCTCTCTGGAACTCTAATGACACAATGTTAGATTTTTTTAATCCCACATATCTCTGAGACTCTGTGAATGTTTTTTCAATCTCTTATCTACCTGTTGTTCACACAGGATAATTTTTATTGGTCTTTGAGTTTACTGATTCTTTCTTCTGTCATCTCCATTCTGATATTGAGGTTTTCAGTGAGCTTCCTTTCATTACCTTGATTGTATGTTTCAATTCTAATATCTCCATTTGATTCTTTATGTCTTCTATATCTTGTTGTGACTTTCTGTTTTTTCATCTGTTTCATGAATAGCGCATTGGTCGCTGGAGCATTTTATAATAGATACTTCAAATTTTTGTCATATGATTTTAAAATCTGTTTTATCTTGATATTACCATGTCCTGGTTTTTGCCCCCTACTAATTGGTGTTTTTCTGGTTCTTTATAAGTTGAGTAATTTTGGATTTTATCCTGGACATCTTGAATATTTTGTGAGACTCTGGGTCTTTTAAAAATCCTATGGAAAGTGTTATTTTTGTTTTAGCAGGTAATTAACTTATTTAGGTTCAGGCTGCATATCCCTGCCCATCTTTAGTGGACTGTGTTTCCAAAGTTAATGGAGTTTTCAAAGCTTTTTCAATGTAATTTGGAGCTATCCCACATGTCTGCCACCTAGTGGTCAGTTTGAGAACTGGACAATGATGTTAGTCCCTTTCTTAAATTCTTTGGTACATTGATTAAAATCTGATTCACACATGTGCAGTTTTGGAGTGAGCTCAGGAATTCATTTAAAAAACTGTGTGGGTGGCGCAGTCAGTTAATCATTGACTTTGGCTCAGGTCATGATCTCAGGGTTTGTGAGTTCAAGCCCTGCATTGGGCTTTGCACCGACAATGTGGAGCCTGCTTGGGATTTTCTCTCTCTTGATCTCTCTCTCCCTGCCCCTCCCTCACTTTCTCTCTCTCTCTCTCTCAAAATAAATAAACAAACTTAAAAAATTATGTAGGTGTCTCTTTCCTAAGCTCTTCCCTTTTTGTAATTTCTTGCCTGCTACTTTGCAGTTCCATGGGACTCCCCTTTTAATCCTTAGGCCAGAATGCTGGGGCTTCCGTTATCCTTCTCTGCCATATGCTTCTTTAACTGCTGCATCCAGGAGCAGGAGGACAGAGAGAAAAAAATTACTGGGAATTTGACCCATTCTCTTGGGACCAGAGCTCCATGGCTTGCAAAACACGACCCCACCCCTGCCCCGCCTCAGAGGTTTGGTTTCTTTGGGCTCCTGTTGCCACCATGAAGCAATTGCTTAAGGCTGGGACACAAGTAAATGGAGGGAAAGAGAAAAAGAGCGTTAGTCTCAAGGATTTCCACAGTTTCTCTGAGCTTTGGGAATTTCTTTTTTTGCTTCGCGAGCTGAACTAAAGGGCTCCCCCTGCAGCTCTTTCTATATTTTGGTGGCCAATTTTGGATCTCAGGGTTTTTTTTTTTTTTCCCTCTTCAGGCTGTTGGAAGGTCAGAGGGGATAAAAAGATCAATTTACCAGCAGTTTGGTGGCACTTTAAATTCTGGTCTTCTTCCCCAGCCTGCCTGCTGTTTACTTTTCATATTTCTTGAGTAACTGCCCCGTGCATTTGTCAAGTTTTATAGCTGCATTCAGTAGGAGAGACAGGGTGAACTGTACTCAGCCTATCTTATCCAGAACTGTAACTCCTCTATTGAATTTTTTATTATAGCAATTCCGTATTTTGTTTACTTTCAAGATGTTCTTATGTTCCCAAACCTTATTTCCTTTGCTTCTTTCTTCTCTTAATAGTACATAATATTAATAAAATTCCTTCAACCAGGTAAAGGCTTACTTATGCAATAGGGTATGAAATCAGATGCCCTTTATAATTTCAAAAATAATGTTTCTTTCCTCTTGAATAGATTTACTACTGTCTTCTTATTTGTATTGTAGTATTTCTGTGGTTTTCTATTTTTTTGAAAGTTAATTCACTACCCCATCTCCTAATGGGACCATAATATTAGAAATGGTAAAAACATTGAAGGTACCTATCTTTTTGCTGTGTACAGTTATGTTTATATCTCATAGATTGTGATATACAGGTTTATAGATTTTACCTTTTCTGTCAAAATAGACTGTTGAGGCATTCTATATTTTCTTGTTATTTAGGAGACTGATGCTTAGTTTGCAGATTTTTGCTTGTATTAGTGTGTGTCATGAGAATAAAACCTATAAAATTTCTTCTTTTGTAAGTGCATTAGAATAGTCTTGGTATCTTATGTTTCTCTTTCTTTTTTGTATAGCATCTGTGGATATTATTAGAAAAACTATGTTTTTTGCACTTCTGGGGTAGTAAGTTGGTATCAGTAAATGATACCTAGATTATTAGCTATTTGATTTCTTTACCTTCCTAACTGGGCTATGATCATCATGGGGCAGTTGCAAATGGCTTCTTAATTTTTATATTCCCATCATCCAGAAGAGCCAGGCAGAATGTGGATATAAGAAACATTTATTCACATTTTCCCATTGTGTTAATTTCTTTGACATTCTGTATGCATCTCAAACATGTTTTCTATTTTACTAGTTGATTTTTCTGCAAAATAAATTCTATTTTTAACCATGTCCAATATTGATTCACGTTGTTCCATAGTGAGATTCAAGTTTATTCTTTTCCTCTTTTGAAGATGCCGTGGAAATAGCTTATTATGGTCTTAAGTTTTTTTTCCTGTTTGCCCAAATGTTCTCAGAGATCAGGTTTCCTAGTAGGAGGTTTTGATGTTCTGCTTTTGTTGCTCATCTACTGGAAAAGCTTGAATCACCCAATTTGGGATTTAGGGTTGGATAATTCTTTTTTTTTTTTTCAATTTAATTATTTTTCTGAGAAAGAAACAGCAGGAGTGGGGGAGGGGCAGAGGGAGAAACAGAGAATCCCAAGCAGGCTACGCACTGTCAGCCCAGAGCTCAATGCGGGGCTCGAACTCACAGCCGGGAGATTATGACCTACCTGAGCTGAAACCAAGAAGTAGATGCTTAACCAGCTGAGCCACCCAGGCGCCCCTGGGGTTGGATAATTCTTACAGGAACATTCTTAATCTTCATGCCCAGCCAGAGTTGAGTGATGCTGGCTTCTTGATATTGCTGTAGTTTGTAGTCTCAGTTTGCCCCACTGAGAATGTTTATTATTTCTTTCTATCTGTTTTGAATATCCAATGTTTCTAAATATGGATTATAGTTATTTTCAATTTTGAATGAGGATCAGAAGAAAAATCCCTCTTTTTGTAATCATTTTGGCAGACTACTACTCCAGTAATAGGATTAGGTTTGGGGACTCAGGCCAGTTGGTCCATTGTCCCCTTAAGCTTCTCAGATGAGATGAAATAGGTTCTCACTAGATTGTGGCCTCAACTGTGAGCTCACTGTTGTGAAATTTCTCAATCCAGTCCTGGTTGTCATGCATATTTTAAGGGGAAATAGGGAAAAGGGGACTTTTATGAATTCCCTCACAGTGCCATTTTCCTGGAATGATGATATATTTTGATCTTAACTTCCTCACCTATTATTTAAATATGAGGATCCTGTCTGTGTCAAGTCTGGTCGCTTTGCAGTTTCCACTTGCATAATTTTTTTGATGAGGTTTCACCTTCTTTGACAATACTGTGAATCATCATTTTTGATCTTGTTTTTAAGTTTACTGTCTCACGTTCTTCCATCTCCTTCTAAAATCCCCTCTGTCCTTTGCCATAATTCAACCATTCTCTTATACAAAGGCCCTAGTCAGGAGATTGACTCTTTTGTTAGCTTCTTCTTTTTTGATGCTCCATATATTTTTCTTCTACAGAGTTATGATCTTTAGAAAGAAGAAGAAAATTAAAATATAATCATTTGCTCTATGTTCTTCATTTTTTCCGCAGGTCTCTAAAATCTCTAGATATGCAGTCAATTTTCTTTTGATTTTATTTGCTCCCAGGTGATGTGGGTGAAATTCATTTTCCATGTACTGGGCACATATCATAAGACTTTCTTGTATTCTGACTCATGTTACAGGGGGATAGCATGTCTGTTATAACAAGGCATGGTCATTGAAGCCAGGCATTTTGGTTATTACTTCCCCCAACTCAGTCAGGCTAGTGTAAGCACTGTGTAAGCACTGAAGATGATATTTTAAAAGGATCTGTAGGAATATTGCAGGAGCATCCAGGAACAAGGAATATAGGAGACTAGAGTTAAGACCTGAGAGAACATCTGGAATCAGGGTTATTCTTTCTGGTTTTTTTCAGAGCTGCCTCATCTCACCTGTGGGCCTCTGTCATCCGTGTGTACCCTCTCCTTTGTGCGTGTGCGATAAGGCCAACGATGGCCTCCTCCAGCTTAGTGTCTCATCACTTCCTAGTTCAGATATATAGCAGAGATTGACTACTATCTCCAAATTCCAAACTCCTGCTGGGAAAATCCAGTGGCCCAGATTTGGTTCAATCAATTCCATCAAACAGGAGTGCAAAGGTACGTCTCTGTGAGTGGGGTGGTAGTTCCCAGAAGAGGAGTAGTCTGTAGGCTGGCAAGAAATCACCAAAGGGCTCTGCCACATCTCTTTCATAAGACTTCACTGGTTACCACGCTGTCCTGGATGTGGGAAGTATAATTTTCTATTCAGTCTGTTCATCTGAGTCTTCCTTAGATGTTGCGATGTTCCTATTTCTCCAGAGTGCCAGGTGCTCAGCCTCGAAGGGCAGGATCCTAAACATGTGGTTTTAGTTTTAAAATGGGCCAGAGATTCTTCCTTTTCGAATCTTTCTCTCTGTATACTAGTTTCCTCATCTATACAAAGTAAATATAATAATACCTATGGCTCTTCAGAAATTAAATAAGCTTATGGATATAAAAGTACCTAGAATTGTATTTGGCATATGAAATATGAGCCACAGTCTCTCATATTCTTGCAGTGGACACTGATTTATCCCTTTTCCTTAAGAATATTTTTCTTTTTTTGTGTTTCTTTAGTGACATTTATGACCACACACTGTTTTTACCAAGCCCCCTGACTGTGGTTTGCAGAGTTCTGCTACTTGAAAATTAGAATAGCATTGGCCCATCTCGTGTCAGAAACTTTCCATCTTACATTAGTTTCCCAAAGATCACTGACAGAAGCTTGTTGATTCCATTTGAAAATTTTCTTTGTTGCTTGAGCTCCAATATATAGGCCAAGAGGTTTGAAAACACTAAGAGAACATGGGTGCTTTTACAATCTCCTAATCAATTTAAGGCTTTTATTCTCTAATGGCGGTTGAATTCTATTCTTCCCAGCCCCAATACTATGCTCTTAGAGCAGACAGAAGCAAAAGGAATGTAAGGAAATTCCCTTTTCATCATCCATCCATAGTTGCAGTTAAACCTATGTTTATCTCTTCCTTGGACTTGGACTTTTCTAGGCTCTCAGAGAAACTGAGAAAGCCTTATTGAGAGTCTCAGCCTTTTGCAAACTGGAGCTCACCCTGGTGCCTGTTTTCATGTTTCCATTCATCAGCTTTGATTACATTTCTCCTATCCATCTTTTGAGTGTGTGTGTGTGTGTGTGTGTGTGTGTGTGTGTGTGTGTTTTACAATCTGAATTAGTTACTGCTCAGTGGGCAGATCCAATGTTTTCTTTTCTTTAGATAACAGTTTGATTCTTTGACTGACAAAATGATTAATTTATTTCACATCTAATTCTGGGAAGGTTAGAGGCAGCTATAGCAGTTGTACTAATCACTACCCCTTGCATTTTAGTTATTTAAAATAGCAGACAGTTGTTTGAGGGCAGGGAACAAGGCTCCTCCTTTTATGCCTTCTTTGCCTAGAATGGAGCCTGGCAAGAAAAGATAACAATAGCTACATCTATTGTGCTTTACTAGGTGCCAGGCACTTTAAATATATTCTCTTATTCAATCATCACAGTAATTCAATGGAAGAAATGCTGTTACATATCCCTTTTTATGGATGAGACTATTGTAATGTAGAGCAGTTAGTTAATAGGCCCTAGATCTCTTTTGTAAAGGGGTAGGGCTAGGGTTCAAATGCCTTTGGCCAAACACCAGTGCCAGGCTCTTAGCCACTATGCCATTCTGGGACCCTGAGCCCGATGGTTGAATGGAGCACTCTACCTTTTCTTTTTCATGAGGGTCATTTACAAATGCAAAACGAAGTCACATTTTTTTTTTTTTTGAGAATCCTCTACCTTCCTAAAAAAGTCATGATTTATAATCCTGGCCATGCTTTCTCTTAAATTTTTGAAACCTGCCTTCCCAAATCTGGTACCTACATTCATCTTTACCCAACGGTTCCTTTCTTTGCTACCATGAGATGATATGATCATTGTCTTTCAAGTCTCTGTAATTTACACTTCATTAACCATTTCTTCTTGGTGGTCAGAAGACAGTCTAAGGTGATGGTTCGTATCACTTCCTTCACATCTTCCACTTCTCCCTCCAATTCAGTATTTTTTGAGTAGGATATACTCTTCCATCGGTTTGTTCCCAACTTGAGTTCCTTCCTGTGAAGACTTGGTGATGTCATATAAGCATATTTCCTATATTATTTTAATTTATCTTCATACGGTATGTGTTTTGTTTGTTGGATGTCAAAAACAATAAGTATGGTTTATTATTGAATCAGTTATTTATTTGAGTAAATCATGACTACTGTTATCATTTGAAAGTCCTAGCTGCTCTCCGTTACAGGCACTTTTATTCATGGATGTATTTAGACATTTCTCTCTTGGTCCTAGACCAATAATCATTTAAAACATTTATCTACCCACCCTTGGATTTTCATGCTGATTTTCCCCCTGTGGGATTACTGAAAACAATTCTGACTACCTATAATTAAACAATTCAAAGATTAAGAAAGATTCTGGCATTGGCTTAGGATTCAGGCTACATGGATGATCCTCTCCTTCCTTCTCTAAGTTGGAAATGGGTAACTGCAAAGTGTCTGGTCACTCAATGGCAGTCCAAATGGTTATCACAAAGTTTATCCTTCAAGCCAGTTTTTCTAGACATCGACATAGAGAAATGCGAAAAAGACCTGTAAGGATTGGGGTCTTATGATGTTCTAAGTTTAAAACCTAATGATTGTGGACATTGGAAAAATACTCCAAAAGATGACTGAAGGTCTGAGATCCATCTGTGTGCTGTGCGTTCAGCAACGAAAATGATGAGGGTACCCCAGTTATATTGTAAGAGAACAGATTTGCCCTGTGTTATGGTGTGTGTGTGTGTGTATGTGTTTGTATGTACATGTGTGTGTCTACATGACAAGATTCTTTGTTCACTGTAGCCATTTCTCTTGTCCTCCACCTTAAGCCCTCTTGCTGAGACCAGCTGGTCTCTGGACACAGGCTTAGGAATTAAGTATCATCATGCCTAAGAGCTCACAATTTTGTTGTCTTGAGTTTTGCTCCAGAAATCCAAATCCAATTAGTTTACATAGTTCCGTGTCCTTCTCTCTTTCCTAAATCAAACCTTCACTGGGAAAATAAGGTAAATTGTAACCCAGGCTTCTAGACCAACCACCTTCCTGTTGCAGACCCTCCCAACTCATGGGTCTTTATTTCTCCTGAAGATCTGGCTCTGCTCCTGTTCTGCCTCTTTAGTGGTTTGGAGGCACATCCTTCTCTAGAATTCAGAGTCCAGTCTATGTCCTCTCCATGCTACTGATGTCAATGTTGAGTCGTAAAGGTCATATAGCTAGTCAGTTAGAGGAGCTGGGATTTTGGTCCAGGTGGACCTTACATCAAAGGGCAGCTGTTTTCATGACCCTCTACAGCTTCCCTATTGGCGGTTCTCACCATTGCTCTATGGAGCTTCGCTATTGCTGTTTCTCCAGGAGACATTCTCCCTAGTGGAGGGTTTCTCTGAATGCACACCTCCATCTGGGCTGACCTTGGAATTTCATTCCTATGTGGGGCAGGTATTAAAAGGATTCTTTGTTTTTTTTTTTTTAATGTTTATTCATTTTTGAGAGAGAAAGAGAAAGAGAGAGAGAGAGAGAGAGAGCAAGGGAGGGGCAGAGAGAGAGAGAGAG
Source organism: Cryptoprocta ferox (assembly GCA_028646485.1). Lineage (NCBI taxonomy): Eukaryota > Metazoa > Chordata > Mammalia > Carnivora > Eupleridae > Cryptoprocta > Cryptoprocta ferox. The sequence continues at coordinate 40,172,328 of CM053561.1, read as the reverse complement.
AGAAAGAGAGAGAGTGACACAGAAACCAAAGCAGGAGGCTCCAGGCTCTGAGCTATCAGCAAAAAGCCTGATGTGGGGCTCAAACTCAGGAACTGTGAGATCATGCCCTGAGTTGAAGTTGGACACTTAGCCAACTGAGACACCCAGGCGCCCCCTGAAGAGATTCTTTATTAAGATACAGGCTTGGGTCCTGCATACTGCCAGGGACAAAGCACATTACTATCTTGCTTTCCATGTTTTCTTTAGAACACATACAAAGTATGTGTATTTTGTCTGAAAGGGGGAGGTGCTCTGTGATGGTCCCATCCCAGTACCTGTAGAATACAGCAACAGACTTGGAAGACAGAGAAGATCAAGATTGTCCCAGAGTGTCCCCTGGTTTACCCAGGGTTTATGTGTCCCTAAAAATGAAACATTTGTGGAAAAGAGCTGGTTTAGGGAGGATGTATAAGTGAAAATATGAGAAAAATTGGCTGTTTGCGGCTCTGTTATGATTTAAAGCTTGGAAAATCAGGAGCCACATAGAAGATTATTCCGATCTGTTTTTTGCTGTGCTTCTATTGGGACAGACCCTCTGAAGGCTGTGCTGTCAGACTTTCATTAAGAATGTCACTGTCACCGAGTTCAATCGGGCCCTGACTCTGGGGTAGGATTGCTTCTCAGGGATATATTCTGAGAAGCTCTGTGGCAAACTGGTGGCTTTAGACACAGCCAAGAAGGAGAATATGGTTTTGTCTGGTGATAAAACGCGATTGTAGCTATCAGGGAAAAAGAGGAAAGGAGAGAATTTCTGATGAGAGTTTTTAGGATGGTGTCAGACCCCTAAACCTACATCCTATAAGTGACTAATTGGATCAACCTCAGGAGTCAGGACATGGCTGGGTTAAGCTCTGAATAATGCATGAGGACAAACGGTTTAGTTTGGCAGTCGTGGGCAGGCTTGCCACATTTTACACATGGAAACAAGGAGAGAATTCAGAATATATGAATCACCTACTGAAGGTACTTGATGCTTTAATTATGTTATTGTATTTAATCTTAAAAAAACCTGTTTGAGAACGAATGCTGTTATTATCATCCCCACTTTATAAAGTAAGATACAGATGCTCAGAATGATTCAGTAATGTGCTTAAAGTCACACAGCTGATTATTGGTGGAACCCAGATCTGACATGGTGGCCCATGATTTGGAGATGGTAGGTCAGTGTTTATTATCTTATACATAGCTTTATCCAATGGTGACCCTTAATATAGGATCTGCTTTGTGACACACATGCACGCACACATGCATGTGCATGCACACACACACACACACACACACACACACAGCAAATAATGGCCTGACAGCATCTATAGAGGCAGTGTGATTACCAGGACACAGATGAGTTTATTGAGAACAAATTTCCAGTTAACCACATTCCTTTTGTTGATAAAGTTACTGGATATAACAGGTTGTGAAGATTGACCTTAATAATTGGTGCCAGGAATGGCAACTGTGATTGCGAGTCACTACTCATGGACTCATTACCCATAGAATATTGCACTGAATCCTCACCTTTGTAAACATGTCCTTACTTCATTTGCCCCTTTACCCCTGCTTGTAACCCTGCTTATGTTCTCACATTCTGACTCTATATGATGTCCCCAGCTCTGCATGCATTGCTGGATGACTGGCTCTGGGTTACACTTTGCTCCTCTTTCCCTCATTTATCACTCTCACAGAGTCCCTCAAATTTTGGATATCCCCTTGCTTTAAATCTTCCTGGAGGGTGGCTTGAGTTTCAGGTTCTTATGTAAACCTGATGACTACCTTGGACAGGTGAGTAGACAAGGGTGGGTTGCTGAGAGGGGAGTGGATGCAATGTGGGGCAGGTGTGGAAATGAGTAAGGGAGTGGAGCTAAGTGTTGTATCTTGAGAGGCAAATAACATTTTGATTCAGAGTGAAGCAAATGAGTAAAATATACCCACACCTGGTCGACAGAGGGAGACAAAGATGGCACCACCTCCACTATGGGAGGATGTGCCCAACCTGGAAGAGACAGCAGCTGTTTTGGTTAATGATCATTGTGTAACAAATCAGCCTGAACTGTGGTGGCTCAAAACAATAATCGATTTAGCTCAACAGCTTGCAGTTTGAGTAGGGCTCAGTGTGGGAAGCCGAAGCTGCTGAATCACCATCAGCTGGAGTGGCTCTGCGGGGGGCTAGGGTCTCCATTTCAGAGATGGCTCATCCACAGGGCTGGCAAATAGTTGCTGGCTGTTGGCTGGGAGCTCAGCTGGGCTGAGGTCTGGGGGCCTTGTTTCCCTCTTCCAAAGGCCTCTTTATGTAGACCCCTCCCCTACTCCCTGACTGCTTATTCCTTCACAGTATGGTGGCTGGGCTTCCAGAGTGAGTATCCCAGAAAACCAAACCCAGTTGCATCACCTTTGATGACCCTAGCCTCAGGCAGCATCACTTTCTTTGTGTTCTGTCTGTGGAGGTGGTCACAGAAACCTGTCCACATTCAAGGAGAGGAAACATAGACCTCAGTTCATGATGGGAGAGGTGTTAACAACACATTGTAAGAAGAGCGGATGGGGTGGAAGACATGCTTGTGGCCATTTTTGGAAAAAAAAAATTCTGCCTCTGAGGCTGTCAGAGACAGTACAAAGGAGAAAAGAGATTATACAATGCATTCCCAGGCTTTGATTGCAGGCTGATCTAACTATCTTGGATGGATTAGTTATTACTAGGAGGTAATTAGCTGATTCTGGGAATGCTCATGAAAAAGGGAGTGTGTTTTGTCCTAAAAGTATTGAAACTTCTTTTTTTTTTAATGTTTATTCATTTATTTTGAGAGAGAGAGAGAGAGAGAGAGGGCGCGAGAGCACACAAGCAAGGGAGGTGCAGAGAGAGAGGGAGACAGAATATCAAGCAGGCTTCATGCTGTCAGCCTAGACCCTGATGCGGGGCTCCGACTCGTGAGCCATGAGATCATGACCTGAGCCAAAATCGAGTTAGATGCTTAACCAATTGAGTCAGCAGGCACCCCGGGGTATTAAAACTTCTGGTGACACAGGTAGCCCAGTTACTTGCTTATTCCTTCCCCGGGTACAGCTTTGGTACAGTTAGTGCCATTTGTTTTCACTCTGGTCTGATCCGAGCGAAGTGAAAGTCTCCTAACCGGAGAGATGGCAGAGGAAGACCTCCTCCAAATTTGTATAGAACATTGTGTGCATGCATCTATGCCTTCCAGAAAGTAAGTGGTACCACAGACCACCTAAAGCATCTATAGACTAAGAGGTATTGTAAACTATAAGCCATTAGGGTCTATTCAACAGTGTGGTGGATTTTGGCATTGCCCAGTCACTGGGACAGAAAGGCTCAGGCCCTGAAGCCCAGATGGCAAAACTGTGTTTTAGACAGAACTTTCTAAGGGTTTACCCATGCTTCTGGGCCTGATGGAGTTTGTTCTGGGCAGAAAGAGGCCTCAGGTAACACCTATTTCCCTTTTGTCTCATCGATCCTCCTCTATATGGATTTAGCAAGCTGTAGCTCCACCAACACGAGGATGCAGTGAGGTTTAAACCTTGTACAATCGTTAACCGAGTATTTCTGTAAAACCTAACTTTGTGTGTGTTTTCATTTTAAATGTAGGAGAAAAGTCATATGGAGAAGAGTATTGGGTTAGAGTAGCACATTGCCATGAGAATGATAAATGTTGAGCGAATCAGTGATTATATGGTCTATTTGTTAAAGGAACTGGTACCTCTCCTAAACGGTTACTATGTCTCAAGGGGAAAAATTGGCTTTCAGGGTGTTAAATGTGTCTGTACCTGTGAGGGCTTGCACCTGCCTGGGATAAATATGTGTGTGAGCAGGGCCAATTTCACTTTAAATATGTGATTTTCTTCCTGAGTCTTAACTACCTGAGAGAGTATGATTCAGTGGTTTTTCAAAGCTGCACTATTTCTGTCAATGAGCCAACAAAATTAGAAAATGTAAGTATATTCTGAATATAAAATAACCTTATAAATCGTAACTTCCTTAAGATTAGGTGATAACCAACTTTACATTTTATTATATTTGTCAGACAATAAATATTGATTGAGAGTTTGCTCTTTTTTTTTTTTTTTTTTTTTGGTGCTGGTTTAGATGTTGGGCATATGGTAGAAGAATAACCATATCGCTGTTCTCCAGGGGCCATGGACCAGTTTGGTGAGAAAATAAACATGTAAATAAATGCAAATATATATGCATATATATGCATATAAATCAGATGTTTTGAGGAATTGGTAAATGCTATGAAAAAAATAATAGAAATTGACTGGAGAAAGGGCAGTTTTAATGTTAACTTGGGTCATCAAGGAAGGTCTCTCTGAAGGGTGACATTTGAGAAGAAAACAACTCTTTGGAGACCTAGCTGAGGAGAATTGCAAGAAGATCTTGATGAGAGGAAGTGGGCAGCTTGGAAGGATAGAAAGAAGGCTCCTGGCTGGTGAATAGAGCAGAGGACCAAGGGAAGGGGAAGGATTTTGGAGAAAGTAACAGGGATAATAATAATAAGGATTTTGAAATGTAGTAACATGGGGCCTTTGGCTACGTTAAGGAGTTTGATTTTACTCTAATGTCAATGAGATGCTATTAAATAGTGTTCAGCAAGGAAATGGTACAGTCTGGTTTGTAATTTAGGATAATCACCCTGGCTGTGTGTGAGGAATGAATAGCAAGTGTGGAAATTAGGAGGCTGCTGCATTAGTCCAGACAGGAGGTGCTGGGGGCTTAGTCTAGGCTAGTCTGGTGGTAGCCACAGAGATGACCAGTAGTGACATGATTCATACTACATTGTGGACATCAAACCAGTTAGATTTATATGAGGTTTGGATGTTTGGGAGAAGGGAAAAAGGATAACTGGTTTTTGGCCTCAGGAGCTGAGTGCATGGTCCTATCATTTTCTGAAAGGGAAATACAGGGAAGGAATAGCTATAGGGGGTGCATGTGGAAATTGTTTGACCAGGCTAAATTCAAGGTGGTTAGTAGAAATCTAGGTTAAAGTGTTGATCTGATGGTTGGATATCTGACTCAAGGTGGAATGAAGGATGGAGTGATAGGTTTGGGAATTAAGTACCTAGAGAGCCCTCACACCAAGGGGACTTGATGAGATCACTTAGGCAGAGAAGGGAGATACAGAGAATAAGAAGGCCCAGAGCAAAACTCAGGGGCTCACTAACACTTAGAGGTCTAGCAGTGGATGAAGAGATTGCAAAGACACTGGGACAGAGCTATTATTGAGATAGGAGGAAATCCAGGCAGGTGTGGAGCTCCAGGAACCGGAGAAGATGTTCCTTCAAGAAGGACTTCAAAATTCAGCACTGCTGAGATGCCTTGTACAAGGAGAACTAAGAATAAACTGTTCAGTTTAGCAGTATGAGTGTCTTAGGTGCCTTGATACGGAGCCATCTCCCAAGAGAATGGGAGGCAGGAAGTGGATCCAGGGAGTGTGGAAGTTTTCTATGAAGGCAAGCCGAGAAAGGAGCAGGAGCTAGAAGGGGATGCATGGTCAAGTGAAATTGTATTATTTTTAAGATGGGTAATATTAATGTATGGTTGGAGAAGATGGTGGGGAGAGGAAGAGAGAGAGGTGATATAGAAGATGAAGATGAATTTAGTGAGGCAAGATGAAATTGTTTTTATTTGATTGCATGCATTTTTCTTCTCTGTTTTGAGGTGAGGTCATCAGGTGAGAGTGGGAACAGGTAAGATGTACTAGGGAATGTAGGAGTCATGACTGTTAAAAGTAGATATTGACTTGTGTTCTGAAGACATAAACCAAAAGCGAGACCAGTGAGCATTATTGTGGATTGTTTTAAAGAATGGTTCGATGCAGCATTTGGCAAATTTCTTCTGTAAAGGGACAGATAATAAACTATTTTTGGTTCTGTGAACCGTACTGTTTCTGTCACACTATTCTACTTTGCCACTGTAGCAGGAGAGCAGAAACAGACAATATATAAATGAAAGAATGTGGCTATCTTCCAATAAAACTATAAAAACAAGAAGAGGTCCACATTCAGTCCAAAGATTGTAGTTTGCCCACTCATAGTTTAGCTGCTTGAGCATGCATGTGAAGGCAGAAGATTTATGGATATTAACAGAAAGATCTTTTTAAAAAAGTGCATACAATAAAGTAAGAGAGGTGTCAGGGGATTAAGGTGTTTACAGAAGATTTAGATAAATGTGTTGTACTGTGGGCTGTAAGTCAGGCAAGGGGAAAAGCAAGGGCATGAGGGCAATGATGACAATACAAAGGGGGAATGATCAACAATCCCAGATCCCAGTAAGATCGGAGAATGGCAGGAGTGGCAGTACCAAAATTAGCGAGCCAGAAAGTTAGGAGGTAGGGCTAGATAGAGAGGGGATGCTTGACATTGAGATTGTTTGGGAGTGGGATAGTTATGGGTGGTTAATAATAGTATGGAAGGAACGATGATCAGAGTGAAGGGTGTCCAGACACTGAGAGGAGAGATAGTTGCCTGGATCAGCTACGTGTATTTCAAGAATAATAATATAAGTAGTGTTGAAAGGGAAGACTAATCCAGGGCCTGAAATCTTCAATAAATGAGGAGAAGTGACCATGGGTCAGCAGATGGCCACAGTCATGAAGGGCACTGAGGGTAAGGTCTGAGGATTTGGATTTCAGAAGAGCTGGAGTTTTTGAGTAAGGGAAGGAGGCATTTCAATGAAGAGAGTGAAGGAGCCTGACCCCACTTCCAGACACAGTGGGGGGAAAAGGCAGCCACCCCCAAGAGAGCTGCAGGATAGCCGGTATGCACAATGAACAAGCAAGGGGCTCCATTAAATTAAGAAAGGGGAAGGAAACCAAGAAAGTCAAAGGCCAAAGCCCTAGGGGAATTTATTGATGATGGAGTAAGAGTTTCAGTGGTTCATAGACGCAGGTCTCTCTTAGCGGATGCTGTGGTTCTAGGGAGTACATGTTGGTGAACCCCTTTCTGGAAATCTAGAGTGTGGGTGGATAGTGTGGCAGCCAGGAGAACAAGGCAATGAAAGCTCTGGGCAACTGTCCCTTCTATGGTATGTAGAGGTACATGTTTATAATTCTTTTTGCTAAAGAAAATAGGTGACCATGTCACATCTCTTCAGAGCCTTAAATTGGGATGACTAGACTCCTGTTTAAATAATTACTTTTTTAAAAGCAAACTTTTTAAAACATTTATTTTTGAGAGAGGGAGAGGGAGAAAGAGCAGGGGAGGGGCAGAGAGAGGGAGACACAGAACTAGAAGCAGCTCCAGGCTCCTCACTGTCAGCACAGAGCCCGACTCAGGGCTTGAACTTTATGAATTATGATATCATGACCTGAGCTGAAGTTTGAGGCTTAACCAGCTAAGCCACCGAGGCACCCAAAAAAACAAACTTTTTAAGAGTTTATGTCTAATTGAAAAATGTTGTGTCTGACTTAAATTCAAGTAATTGTCTCCTCATAACATTTCTGGAAGGGAGTTGAAGGTCTTCCACCTGTATTAGAATTTTCAGCCTTGGTGTGGGGTAAGTCTGACTAGATGATGATAGTTGGGACTCTTGGTCACATGGAGAAAGGTTGGCTAGGTTGCTCATAGCTATAGCTCTTAGGATTTCTCCAAGGGAAATTCTGTGTCTACATAATAGAATGCATTTTAGAAGCGTCTTTGTGCTCAGGAGAGGGGCATCTGTCAGGATCTGGTCCCTGAGGCTGGTTTTTCTTCTACTGGCAGAACAAATCCCCAGTAAGACCAGCAGAATAGGGTACCCCAGGGAGGGGCGCCCAATGACAGGTTGCTGCCAAGTGCATCCTGGGAAGTGAGAGCTGGATTTTGTGTCCTTCTGAATGGATATGTTTTAACTTGGCATTTTCTTTGCTCACAAAAAGAGAAAGAAAAGGAACAATGCCATATGATAAAATTATATGGGACAGTTTGGGAATGGAAATTAGGCCATATGAATAAAATTTTAATTATGTAATTACATTCTTCAGTTGGGCGATTGTTCTTAATTTGGGTGGGAAAATTTTTTATGAGCAATTATTGTGAAATTTTATTTACTCTTTGGTGGGCTGTGGGTGAAGGCAAACTGGAACTTAAAACTATGGATGCAAAGCCGTAGGCTTTAGTGGAAACACTGGCTACTAGATTCTGATAGAATTTGCTAAGAAGTACTAAGCCATTTTAATTTTGTAATTTTCTTTCTGTGCATATATGTGTGCATTTGCTGTATTTGGAAAAGACTCCAGAGTTGCACCAAAGATGACTGGAAACCAATGTAAATAATTCCAGGGAATGGCTGAAGGCAATGACATGTGGAGATGTTTCTAGAACTGCAGAGGTAGGTGGGCTACTCCAGCACCCCTCTGAATGTGACATCAACAGCACCATCTTATTGAAGGGAAACCATTTTCATTTACAATTATAACATATCTGTGATTAGTTTTCTACAAAGACTAGACGTTGCTAATTGGTTCTAAGAAATTGTGAGCTTTGATTAGTTTGAATTTTAAAAGATGCCAGAAAGCTCCAAGAAAATGTTAAGAGAATTTTATAGAAGATGTTTGAAGAGTTAGGTGTATAGCATTAAGTAGCAAAAGGATTGATGCATTAATTCAAGAAATACTTACCATTTATTATAAATTTCTTCTTCTTATCCATTTGCCAAACATCGTTCTAGGGTTTGGGGTAAAGCAGTAATCAAAACAGGTGGATATCCCTACCCTCATGGAGTTTACATTGCAGTGTAGAGAGAAAGACTGTAAACAAAATAAAGAAGAGTGTATAGATAAATGCTATAAAGAAAAATAAAGCTGGAAGGGTGAGGAAGGATTGCTAGGGGTGGGGAGTTCATTTTAAATAGGGTGGTCAGGGAAGGCCTTTTGAGACTGAGTATTTTAGCAAAAATTTCTGGATGTGAGGGAATAAGAATGGTCCAGACAGAAGAAATACCAGTTGCAAAATCTGTGACCATGAAACATGTTTTAATAAGCTCATTCTGGCTAAAACATTGGGAATAGATTATAGGCCAGCAAGATTACAAGCAGAAAGATCTGTTAAGAGACTATTAAAATATCCCAAATAATAGTCACTTGCTACCAAATAAATGTGGAAGGATGTGTCAAATTCTGGGTGTATTTTCAAGGAGAGCTACCAGATTTGCTAAGAGGTTGGGTATGGAATGTGAGAGAAACAGAGGAGTTAAGGATGAGGCTATGCTGTGGGCCTGAACTACTCACAGGATGTAATTGCCATTGGTTGCACTGTAAAGGCTCTGGGAAGATGAAGACTTCAGTTTGCTACTTGCTAACTTTGACCTGCTTCTTAGCCATCCATGCAGTGAGGCCCAGTAGCAATTATAGATGTGAGTCTGGAAATTGTAGAGATCTAGGCTGGGGCTGGAAATAGGAGTGTTGTCATGCAACAATAGTATCTAAATCCATGGTCCTGAGATCACTAAAGGAGGTGTGTAGACAAAAAAGAGAGGGTCGAGTAAAATGAAGACTGAGAATTGACCATTGTTCTTAGCAACCTGGAGGTCATTGTGACTTGGACCAAAGTGGTGGGGGTGGAGAGCCAGATTGCAGCGGATCCAAAAGAGAATTGAAGGAAAGAAATTAGAAACAGCACATCAATACAATTATTGTTACTAGTGTGTTGTAAAGGACAAGCAGAGAAATAGGGCAGCAGTTAGAAGGGGAAGCAGAGTATAGGAAGTTATTTAATTTTTTTAATATGGGAGAAATAACATCACATTTGTGAATAGTTTATTAGCAAGAGATAATGATACAGAAGAGGAGGAGGAGCATTGTCTAGCTGCATTTGTGAGTAGGCGAGCAGGGTGGCCACCGAGTGTGCAAGCAAAGGGGCCGCCTCTAGCTAGGAGTCAGAGCAGTTTCACTGCACCAGCAGGGCTCTGATTCTCGGCGGCACATGGCAGTCTTGGAGTTATTAAGGTGGCTACTGATTGCTTCTCTTAGCTGCAGGAAGTACTGGAGGAGAGTGTAGAAAGAAAGTTGGCTAAATCTGCAGACACTTACTCTCCATCAATGAGCTGTGGTCAGACTAGATCTGATCTAAGATGCTATAAAAGCAATGGACGGGGTTGGTGAGTGTTGGTCTCCTTTGGCATCCAACACCACCTCGCCCATTGCCACCCAGGATCCTGTCACTGATGTGGGCCCCTTGCATCCTAGTACCCATCTCTGCGTTCTTCCTGATTTATGTATTCCAGTCTGAAATAAATCCTGGGACGGGGAGAAGGCTGTTATCTGGAAAGAGCTTTTGTGAATAACAGGCTTGTAAAGTTTTGAGGGTTTTTTTTTGTTGTTGTTGTTGTTAATTAGTGGTTGCCCTAGAGTTTGTAATCTGCATTTACAAGTAATCTAAATTGCAAATTATACTACTCCACAGGCAGTGCGGTTTTCTCGGTTTTCTCCTAAGAGTTTTCCAAATTTCTCCCTCCTGTTCATGTCACTTATCCATAAGTTACTATCACTCAATGGACTGTTGCTCTTATTATTTTGAGCAAACTGTTATCTGTTAGATCAAGTAAGAAGAAGAAAAATGAAAAGTTTTCTTTTACCTTCATTTATTCCTCTTCTAATGCTCTCCCTTTCTCTATGTAGATCTGAGTTTCTGACCTGTCATTTTCCTTCCTTCTGAAGAATTTGTTTTAAAACTTTACAGGTTTATTGGTGATACATTCCCTCAATTTTTGTCTGAGAAAAGTATTTCTCCTTCACTTTTGAAGCAGGATTTCACTTCAGGATACAGAGTTCCAGCTTGGTGTTTTTCTTTCAGCACTGTAAATATTTCCCTGCACTCTTTTGTTTGTGTGGTTTATGAGGAAGAATCCCATGTAATTCTTATCCTTGTTGCTCTATAGGCTAGGTGTCCCCCCAAATCCCTACTTCTTCCCAGATTTTCCCTTTGGCTTTGATTTTCTACATTTTGAATATGATATATGTAGGTGTAGATTTTTTTTTTTTTTTTTTTTGGTATTTGTTGTGTTTAGTGTTTTCTGAACTAGTGGATCTGTGGTTTGGTTTCTGTCACTAGTTTTGGAAAATTCTTGGCCATTATGTCTTCAAATATTTCTTCTGTCTTCTTGCTTCTTTTCTTTTCTTTTCTTTCTTTTTCTTTCTTTCTTTCTTTCTTTCTTTCTTTCTTTCTTTCTTTCTTTCTTTCTTTCTTTCTTTCTCTTTCCTTTCTTTCCTTTCTTTCTTTCTTGTATTCCTACTATATACATGTTACATCTTTTGTAATTGCCCATGGTATTGGATAGTCTGTTCTCTTTTCTCTCTTTCTCTTTTTTTTCAGTCTGGGAAGTTTCTGTTGACATATCTTCAGGCTCACTGGTGCTTTTCTTGGCTGTGTCCATGCTACTGATGAGCCCGTCAGAGGCATTTTTCACTTCTGTTTCAGTGGTTTTGATTTCTAGCACTTCCTTTCAGTTCTTTCTTACAGTTTCCATGTCTCAGCTTATGTTACCCCATATTCTTAATGTGTTACCCATTGTTTTCATTAGAGTTCCTAGCATATTAATCAATAATCTTTTTAAATTCCTAATCCGATAACTCCAAAATATCTACCACACATGAGTCTCATTCTGATGCTTGGTTTGCATCTTCAGATTTTTTTTAACTTTATGTATTTTTTGGCTTTGTAGAATGCCCTGTCATTTTTTTCTTTTTGGAAGCTGAACATGCTGTATTGGGTAAAAGGAAATGAGGTAAATATGCTATTAGTATCAAGTTTTATGTTTCCCTGGCTAGGAGACAGGCTGTTTGTTTACTATGTGCTATAGTTTTAAATGTCTGAGGCTTAAGTCTCCTCTCCAGTGTTCTTGTTTGTGTCCCCTGGGTTTTTTGAGTTTTCCTAGGAAGTCCTTCTGGAACAGACCCCGAGCCTTGCAGTTCTTCTCAGATGAAATCTCCTGCTATAGAGGAGTGCTGGCAAAGTGTGGTTTGTTGTGGGGGAAGAGGAAGCCTTCTAGTTTCTAGGATAAAGTCAGTATTTTGATGGTCCTGTGTTACTATGCTATGACTTTTACAAGTGCATTTCAGCTCCCTCCTTTCTCCCCTTAGGTGACACAGGAAGGCCAGAGGTGGCAGGAAGTTGGGTATTTCCCTTCCTACTTGCTGATTAGGCTTAGGTAAACCCCAGGTTGGTTAGGGTCTGCTAAAATGGTTTCCCTTCAGGGCAGACCTCTGTTAATAAGAACAGGAAGCTTTGGGTACATCTCCAAATGATTACTTTTCCCTCCTTCTGCTGGAAGCATGAGGAGTTATTTTCTGTGATTTTTCACCCTGATTAGCTGGTGGGGTTCCTAGAATTAAAATTCATGAAGGTGGTTCCTCACCCCCACCCCGTCTCCCAAAAACAGGGCCCCAAGGAGATTTTCTCTCTCAAGCTAGTCTACATGAAGCCTCCAGAATTACCTTTTAAGGGTTAATTACCTTTTAAGTGTTCCTACCAGGCTCTGACTGTGACTCCTGCTCCCTGTAAGCCTTCTTTCTTTGTATTTACCCATCTCTCCAGATATGGGGCACTCTGCCCCATGCCCTGCATTTTCTGATGAGTCTAAGAAGAGTTGCTGATTTCTGGTTTGTTCAAACTTTTTCTTGTGAGGAGAGGAGCAACATCTTCCAAGGTCTTCACTGTATATTGGACTGGAGTTCAAAGACTTTTCATTGGGAAATGATTCATGCCAAAATACCTTAGCACAAAGAGAGAAAAGAAGTCAACAACAATTCACTAATTAAAAAAGAAAAGGGGGAACCTGGGTGGCTCAGTCAGTTAAGCTTCCAACTCTTGGTTTTGGCTCAGGTCATGATCTTACAGTTTGTGAGATTGAGCCCCACGTCGGGCTCTGTGCTGACAGTGTGCAGCCTGCTTGGGATTCTCTCTCTCTCTCTCTCTCTCTCTCTCTCTCTCTCTCTCTCTCAATATAAATAAATAAACCTAAAAAAAAAAAGAAAGAAAGAAGATGGTCAGTGCGATGATGAGAAAAGGGAAATAAGGGGGAGACATTGTCAGCTTCTAACAATGGTTTATAATTCTATTTTGCCCACATAAAGAAGATCTCTTTTCTCCCCTTCTCCTTTTCCCCTGTCTCTTCCTTCCCTCTCTTCTCACCCTTCTTTTCCTTCCTTCTCCTTTCCTTCTTTTGTGTTAAGAGTGTGAGAGATTTCCTGTGTGGCTTCAGGCCTGTCAGCCTTTGGCATTTCTCTTAGTGGGAAGGCAACTTATCCCCTTCCAGGCTGGTGCTGCGGGAACATCAGACAGCCACAGAATGTTGGGTTCGCCTTGATGTTCACATTGGAGCCTGTCCTGCATAACGAGTCAGGAGGACTGTTCGGTGATCTTTACTGTACATTTTATTTTTGTGAACAGCAGGGCAGCCATAGGATGGGTTGGGTCTTTTGAACTGTTTCTGGAGGTCCCTATTGAGCCCTCCGGTGAGGATGCTTTACTCGCTTACCAGGTGTGGGAGACAACGTTCTAGGAGGCTGGTTGGAAGGCACCAAGTATCCTCTCCATCCGCCGTGTCAGAGTTTGTGGAAGTGCTTTCCACTGGTTTCGTATGCTTTGCTTATTCTCTTGTGAACTATTTTAGTTCCGTAATTTTCATGAGGCTTTAGCTGTGGATAGAGTGAACGTCTAAGCACTTCTTTTCGGCTTCCATGGGGGGAGTTATCAGGAACAACTGCTCCAGCCTGGAGAGTCAGCAAAAGTCCAGGCTTTCGAAATAGGAATCTCAGGGCCATCTATTTGTGGAGCCTGGCCCAGTGCTGGATAACAGACGAAGCCATAACAGTTTGTCCAGTGACTATAGATGTGTGCCTTGTCAAATGGGTGGTGCTGTTAATACAGAGATATGCATATATTCTTAGAGTCTCAGTTACTGCGGTAACTTTTGTGGGGGGCTATAAACCTAAAAAGGTTAGGGAATTGTTATTTGACGCTTGGACCTCCAGAAATCCCAAGAGTCTAGTTATAAGTCCAGGAATGGCTGTACTTCCACTCAGCGCCAGTCTAGCCTGTTTGCTGAGAGTTTCAAGAAATCTTTAAATGCAGTACAAAGCATGCAAGAGCCTTTAGAAAACAATGAAAAGTGAGGGCATGACATTGACCTTGATTGGAAGAGAGCAGTGGATAATATGTCTTACAAAAGAGTATAATAAGAAGGGCCAGGTATTGCACTCTTGGCATAGCATGTAACAAGGTAGGCAAATCAGGCTTGTGAAGGGGGAAAAACAATGTCTGTACTGATGAGAACTTGGACGTCAGTTGGACTGGAGTCATCTTCAGGGGAAGGTAGCTCATAAGGGAAAAGGAATGGCTGTATAATCAGGCATCTATATCTATATCTGTGTTCACATCTATATCTCAGGCTTAATTGGCTTTAAAGACATTGATTTAGGGGCCAGATGGCTGGGGATTGAAAGCCAGTTCTGCAGCTTACTAGCTGTTTAAACTTGGTCAAGTTACTTAACCATTTTGTGCTTAGAGGTATTATGAGCATGAAATGATTTCATAACTATAAAGCTCTTAGAATACTGGCTGGTGTGTTGTCATGTTGTAAGCACTATTAAGCATATGAATCCTACATTATATAAGTGTCAACTGCTACCTCTGGACAATGATGTAAGTACGGATACATATTGCATGTGTGTTGATGTAAAGTGTGATCCTTTCAGTGAGGAGATTTTCAAAGGTGCAGGACCCAGCAAAAATACCTTATGTGGTTTAAACAAGACCTTTGATAGAGTCTCTTATGAGTTTCCAATGGACAAAATTGAAAAACACCAGTTGGAGGCAGGATGGTAAGAGGACTGTGTTGACTGTCCACTCCACATGGTTTATATTAACTGATTGAGGTCAACTTGGAGAAAGGTTTCCAAGGGCTTTGTGCCTCCTCTGACTACAGCTATCCTGGGGTACATACTTTTTAGTGACTTTGGTGAAGACATAAAGGGCATGCCCATTGGAGCTATGCAGGATGTACAATCATATAGATTGGATTAAAGTCTTCTGATCCCCAAAGGTCTTATTCAGGTCAAGGCCCTTCTTGTTTTCTCTCTATAATTCCTAACATCCTTTCTCTTTCATTGCTCTGTTATGCTGCTTGAGTATTCTTGTACACGCTGTAAATTCCCACCTGTATACCCTTTCCTCATACCATCCTTTCTTCTCACACATTTGGAGCATGCTTTTTTTAGATGATCAGCCCTTCCTCTCTAGGGCACTTTCAAGGCTATCATGCTTTAATCAAAGCCCAGGTAGAACTGCCTGCAGCTCATGGAGGCTCAAGATAGACTCGGGGCTTTGTTGGCAAATCCTGGCTTTGCCTTGAATGCAGGATGGGAAAGGCATCTGCCCCTATGGACTCAGTTGACACATGTAGCTTTATTTCACACTGTGCAAGATGCTGTCGACCTCGTTAAGGAAAGGGACCTTGCCACACTAGCGGGGACTTGCTTGTGTTCTGGTTTGGCCACGACACTTCCCTCTGCACCATCTCCTGCATCAGCAGTGAGAAAGGGGACCTGGTTTATTAAATGGACTGCAGTAGGCAGGGAGCATATGAGATTGCTTTAGTAATCTCCCACACTGCCTTTAAATCTGTTCTGCCAACTCTCCCTTCCCCACTGCAGGATCATATCTAGGGAAGTCCTGCAGCCTTTCTCATCTGTTTCAGATATTAGAATAATCTTGTCTTCAGGTATGAACAGGTGGAGACCAATTTAAATCAAAATCTCCTGCCCATATACAGGAAAGCCTCTCCTCTGCCCCTGCTCAGGCTTGACCCTGCTCACTGATCAATGCTGAGGAAGGGGCCATGCCCGTTATTTCACTCCTCACTAGCCTTGCTCTACCTCTCCCACTTTCACACTGCCTCTGGGTCCTCCCAGATTTGGGCATGGATGAGGGAGTTACTTATTTACTCAACAAATATTCACTGTGTTATTAATTTGTGCCAAGCACCGTTCTGGGCTTTGGGTATGAACCAGTACAATAAGGTCCCTGCCTTCATGGAACTTACATTCCAGCAGGCAAGGCAAAATATAGTAATAAAAATATAATACATTTGAGTATAATAGGGGTGGTAGGGAGAAGTAAAACAGGAAAGGGGAATAAGGATATCTGGAAATGGGTTTGCTCCTTAAAATTTTTAAAATGTTTATTTATTTTTTAGAGACAGAGCATGAGCAGGGGAGGGATAGAGAGAGAGGGAGACAGAGAATCTGAAGCAGGCATCAGGCTCTGAGCTGTCAGCACAGAGCCTGTCGTGGGGCTCAAACTCATGAAGTCGGACGCTTAACCGACTGAGCCACCCAGGTGCCCCAGGTTTGCTAATTTATAGAAAGCAGACATTGAAGGACTTTCTGGTAAAGTAACATTTGAGAAGAGACCTCAGGGAAGTAAGGGAGTAAGCTATGGGGACATATGGGGAAGAACATCAAAGCAGAGGAGACCAAATATCCACCAAGCCCAAGGAGTCCAGTGTGGCTGGGGAAACCAACGAGATGGAGTATAGCTGGTGTTGGGACAGAGGCATTTGGGGGTGGGGTCAGTCATGTTAGGCTTGTTAGGTCATGGCAGGTATTTTAGCTTTTACTCCAGGTAGACTGGGAAGCCACTGGAGGGGTGTGTGTGCATGAAGAATGTGATCTGACTTAAATTTTAATGAGAACTTGGTGGCTGCTAGGTGAATAGACTGTAGAGAATCAAAGTCAGAAGTGGGAAGACCAATTAGGGAATGAGTGCAGTAATCTATCTAGGTGACCTATGGTGGTGGTTTAGACTTGGGAGGCAAATGAGGAATAGTCCTATTCTGGATCTTCTGAAGGTAAATACAACAGAGTTTATTTCTGGATAGGATTTGACATGACAAAGAAGGAAGGGGCTCTGGAGGACTCCACTGGTAACTGGGAGATGGGTCTATCATTGACTGAAATGGGAAAGGCTGTGGGAGAAACAGGGATCATTTGGGGGTTGATGGAAAACAGATGTTTGATGTTTGGAATCACTAAGTCTGTGAAGTGGAATTCAGGAATCTAGGCTGAAGGATTGAATTTGGGCACTGTCATCATAGCTACTCAATATAAAGGAGCAGGAGGGAATCTGGACAGGGCCTGGCACTGCCTACTACAAAGGCTATCTTCTGGGAATGAGTAATGTGCTGGATGTAAAGAAGAGGAGGGACAGGGAAATGTGATTGCAGGATTGCAGCAGCCCTGATGGCACGCTGAGGTTAGTGGTCATGAATTTAAACAAAACTAGTCAGTTTGGTTTTACTTCTGCTACATTCTGCAGCCCAAGTGAAACAGATTTTTTTTTCAAAACATAATTTTCTGGGTTCTTTGGAAACCCGTGTGCAAAGACCTCTGATGTACATCATCTCCTTTGTGACTCCTGTCGGTCCCTATGTGAGGGAACACTCCTGGGATTCTTACATCTTGGTAAACCATCCTCTTGTTCAGAATTCTTTCAAAGTGACTTGGGATTTTTATTTTATTTTTTATTTTTTGCACTTCCCACAACATCTGCCTGCCCCATGGGAGTGCTTACACTCCCCCTCCCATGGAATGGGAAGATGTAGAGCCACTCTTGTCCACTTTCCTTGCCCGATAGTTGTTCAGACTTGTCCGGGTAAGAGTTGGCAAACTCTTTTCCACCAACACTAAAAGGGAGTACTTGTCATGTTCTTTCAAGAACTTTCTAGCCTCCACATTTCTGCAGCCCAGAAAGTCTCTAGCTAGAGAATAAGATGCTAACTTGCTCTCCTCAAAAGTACAACCTCTGATCTCTCTGCATTATTTCCTTTTTAAAAACTCTTTATTTGTAAATCACTTAAAACTTAAAGAAAGACTGTTAGAATAAGAATAGTATAAAGGATATATGTGCACTTTCTATCTTGTTCCATCTTATTGTTCACTTTGTATTCCATGTGCTGTATCATTTGCGTGTTCCCGCTCTGTAGATGGTTAAAGAAACCCCTCTCTCTTTGAATAATTCAGTATATATTTCCAAAGAGAGAGGATATTCTCTTGTATAATTACAACATAGTTCTCAGCTTCAGAAATTTACAGTGATGTAATTATTGCATCTAATCTATCACCCCATATTCCAATTAAATAGTTGATCTATTCCCCTTTAAGGCATTTTCCCTTGAGTACAGGATCCAGTCTAGTATCAGGTGTTGCTTTTAGTTGTTATGCCTATTCATCATTCTTTAGAACATTTTAGGACATTGACATTTTTAAAGAATATATTCCTTCCTTTAAAAAAATAAAACATTTCTGGGGTGCCTGGGTGGCTCAGTAGATTAAGTGTCTAACTTCAGCTCAGGTCATGATCTCGCGGTTTGTGAGTTCTGCCCCTCATCTGGGCTCTGTGCTGACAGCTCAGAGCCTGGAGCCTGCTTCGGATTCTGTGTCTCCCTCTCTTTCTGCCCCCTCCCCCACCCATGCTCTGTCTTGTCTCTCTCAAAAATTAAGAATGTTAAAAAAATAAAAAAATAAAACATTTCTTATTTTGCATTTGTCTAATATTTCCCTGTGCTTAGATTGAAGTTTTTATGTGTTGTTTTTTTAATTGAGATACAGGTTACTTATCATAAAATTTATATTTTAATCTGTAAAATTTAGTACTTTTTAGTATATTCATGAGGGGATGTACAACCATCACCACTATCTCTTTTTTGAATATTTCTGTCACCCCAAAGAGAAACTTTGTATCTATTAGGAGTTACTCCCTATTTCCTACTCCCCCCAACTTCTGGAAACTCTTCATTTACTTTCTGTCTCTATGGATTTGCCTGTTATGAACATTGCACATACATGTAACCATACAGTATATGGCTTTTTTGGTTTGACTTCTTTGAATTAGCGTAACGTTTTCAAGATTCAGCCCTATAGTATGTATCAGTTTTTTTCATGGCTGGATGACATGTCATTGTAAGCATATATAGCCTTTATTCATACATTAGTTGATGGACATCTGAGTTCTCAGTTTGTGGTTATCATGAATAATGCTATTATGAACATTCATGTGCAGGGTTTTTTTTGTGGATCTATGTTTTCATTTATCTTGGGTGATATTTAAAAGTAGAATTGCAGGGTCATATGGTAATTTTATGTTTAATTTTTTGAGGAGCTATCAAACTGTTTTCTAAAGTAACTGCCATTTAACATTACTACTAGCAATGAATGAAGGTTCCAATTTATCCACATCCTTGGCAACACTTGTATTGGATGGCCTTTTGATTATATTCATCCTATGGGGTGTAAAATGGTATCTTCTGGTTTTGATTTGCATTTCCCTAATGATTACTGATGTTGAGTATCTTTTCATGTGCTAATTGGCCACTTACATGTTCTCTTTGGAACAATGTTCAAATTTTTTTTACCTATTTTTAATTGGATTAGTCTTTTTATTATTGAGTTATAAATGTTTTGTTTTTAAACTTTAAATGTTTGTATTTATTTTTGAGAGACAGAGAGCACAAGCAGATGAGGGTGGGAGAGAGAGGGAGACACAGAATCCGAAGCAGGGTTCAGGCTCTGAGCTGTCAGCACAGATGGTGAGATCATGACCTGAGCCAAAGTCGGACACTTAACTGACTGAGCCACCCAGGCACGCTGAGTTAATAAGTATTTCTTTTGTATATTTTGGATACTAGAGTTTTCTCAGATGTATTTTGAAAATGATCTTTCCATTCTGTGAGCTCCTTTTTCACTTCCTTGATGGTATCTTTCGATGCACAAAAGTTGTTACTTTTGATGAAGCTGAATTATCTCATTTTTGTTTTATTGCTTGTGCTTTTAGTGTCATATCTGAGAAACTGTTGCCTATTTCATGGCCATATGAAATAGGCATGTTTTAAGAGTTTTATAGTTTTAGCTCTTTTAGATATTTTAAGGTAAATTTTGTTTATGGTATGAGGTAGGGGTTCAACTTCATTCTTTTACATGTGGATTCCCAATAGTCTCAGTGCCATTTTTTTTTTTGCAAAAACTATTATTTTCCCATTGAATTGCCTTGATACATTCATCAAAAATCAATTGGCTATAACTGTATTGGTTTATTTATGGACTCCCAATTCTATTCCAGCAAAGTATATATCTATCCTTATGCTAGAACCACACAATCTTTATTACTTTAGCTTCCTAGTAAGTTTTGAAATTGGGAAAACAAGTTGTAGTTTTTGTCTTTCATTTTTAAGACAATTTTACTATTCTTGCATTTCACTATGAATCTTAGGATCAGTGTGTCAGTCTCTAAAAAAAAAAAGAGGACACTAGGATTTTGGTAGGAATTATATTGAATCTGTAGGTGAATTTGGGGAGTACTACCATCTTAACAATGTTAGGTCTTCCATTTCATGAACACATGTGTCTTTCCATTTATGCAGGTCTTTAATTTTTTGCAAATATGTTTTATAGATTTTAAGATTCACATTTCTCTTTTTTGATAAATTTATTCTTAAGTATTTTATTTTGATAGTACTGTAAATTGAATTGTTTTCTTAATTTCATTTTTGGATTGTTTGTGGTTAGTGTATAGAAATTCAGTGGATTTTTTTTTTAGATTTTTAGCCAAACCTATTTAATTAATTAATTATTTTTTAAAATTTATAGTTGATTGTCAAGTTGGTTTCCATATAACACCCAGTGCTCTTTCCCACAAGTGTCCTCCACCATGACCATCACCCCCTTTCCCTTTTCTCCCTCCCCCTTCAGTCCTCAGTTTGTTTTCAGTATTCAAGAGTCTCTCGTACTTTGTCTCCCTCCCTCTCCCTAACTCTTTTTCCTCCTTTCCCTCCCGATGGTCCCCTGTTAGGTTTCTCCTGTTAGACCTATGAATGAAAACATATGGTATCTGTCCTTCTCCGCCTGACTTATTTTACTTAGCATGACACCCTCGAGGTCCATCCACTTTGCTACAAATGGCCAGATTTCATTCTTTCTCATTGCCATGTAGTATTCCATTGTATAGATAAACCACATCTTCCTAATCCATTCATCAGTTGATGGACATTTAGGCTCTTTCCATGATTTGGCTATTGTTGAAAGTGCCGCTGTGAACATTGGGGTACAAGTGCCCCTATGCATCAGCACTTCTGTATCCCTTGGGTAAATCCCCAGCAGTGCTATTGCTGGGTCATACGGGAGTTTTATTGATAGTTTTTTGAGGAACCTCCACACTGTTTTCCAGAGTGGCTGTACCAGTTTACATTCCCACCAACAGTGTAGGAGGGTGCCTGTTTCTCCACATCCTCGCCAGCATCTATAGTCTCTTGAGTTGTTCATTTTAGCCACTCTGACTGGTGTGAGGTGGTATTTCAGTGTGGTTTTGATTTGTATTTCCCCGATGATGAGTGATGCTGAGCATCGTTTCATGTGTTTGTTGGCCATCTGGATGTCCTCTTTGGAGAAGTGTCTATTCATGTCTTCTGACCATTTCTTCACTGGATTGTTCATTTTTCCGGTGTGGAGTTTGGTGAGTTCCTTGTAGATTTTGGATACTGTCCCTTTATCCAATATGTCATTTGCAACTATCTTTTCCGATTCCGTCGGTTGCCTATTTTTTTATTGTTTCCTTTGCAGTGCAGAAGCTTTTTATCTTGATGAGGTCCCAATAGTTTATTTTGGTTCTTGATTCCCTTGCCCTTGGGGATGTGTCGAGTAGGAAATTGCTGCGGTTGAGGTCAAGGAGGCTGTTTCCTGCTTTCTCCTCTAGGGTTTTGATGGTTTCCTGTCTCACGTTCAGGTCCTTCATCCATTTGGAGTTTTTTTTGTGTGTGTATGGTGTAAGAGAGTGGTCTAGTTTCATTCTTCTGCATGTTGCTGTCCAGTTCTCCCAGTACCACCTGCTAAAGAGGCTGTCTTTTTTCCATTGGATACTCTTTCCTGCTTTGTCAAAGATTAATTGGCCATATATTTGTGGGTCCAGTTCTGGGCTCTCTAATCTATTGCATTTGTCTATGTGTCTGTTTTTGTGACAGTACCATATTGTCTTGATGATGACAGCTTTGTAGTAGAGGCTGAAGTCTGGGATTGTGATGCCTCCCGTGTTGGTTTTCTTCTTCAGTATTACTTTGGCTATTCGGGGTTTTTTGTGGTTCCATACGAATTTTAGGATAGTTTGTTCCAGCTTTGAGAAGAATGCTGGTGCAATTTTAATTGGTATTGCATTGAATGTGTAGATTGCTTTGGGTA
>CM053561.1:40071868-40149581 GCA_028646485.1 Cryptoprocta ferox | reverse complement strand
CTAAGTGAAATAAGTCAGGCGGAGAAGGACAGATACCATATGTTTGCACTCATAGGTCTAACAGGAGAAACTTAACAGAGGACCATGGGGAGGGGAAGGAGGAAAAGAGTTAGGGAGAGGAAGGGAGACAAAACACGAGAGACTCTTGAATACTGAAAACAAACTGAGGGGGGAAGGGGAAGGGGGAAACGTAATGGGGGGTGATGGTCTTGGTGGAGGTCACTTGGGGGGAAGAGCACTGGGTGTTATATGGAAACCAACCTGACAATAAACTATAAAGTTATAAAAAAAATAAAAAATAAAAATAAATAAAAATAAATAAAGTAAAGGCAGTAACAAAAGATGAAGAAGGACATTATATAATAATTACAGGGTCTCTCCATCAGGAAGAGCTGACAGTTATAAACATCTATGCGCCAAATTTCGGAGCACCCAAATATATGAAACAACTAATCACGAACAGAACCAATCTTATTGATAAGAATGTGTTAATTTCAGGGGACTTTAACACTCCAAAATCAGAACTGCTCCAGAAGTAAGTCACATAAAAGATTTTTCTCACCCTGGTTTTCCTTATCTATTAAACAGAGTCCTTACCTGGGTGTCATAATACTCAGAAACACTTTGCTGTCTCAGAATCTTTTTACATTTCCCCTAGTAGGTATAGAGCACCCATATAATTTGGAGTATTTATCTCTCTATTGATCTTGGATATAGGGGAGGAACAAAAGTGCTAAGATACTGAGTTGGATGTCATTAGTTACAGAGGGTTCATCAGGAGAAGAGGAGAGATCCCTGGAAAAATGTAACTGACCTAGAAGTGAGGATCCCAGGAGCAAACTGTTGTCCCTGGTTGTCCTGGTGAGAAAGCAAGCGGGAAATCAGAGATGCCTATTGAGAATCTGGCCTTCCCAAGGTGTTCGGTAATGTTCCTTCCAAATTCCCCAGTGCTATCCTCTGGCAGGGGGTGGCAGGGGGGCAAGCTCAGAGCTTCTCCTTGCCCCCCACTTATTATCACTCCAGCTTCCTCAGGAATGTGTATTTTCCCCAAGACCTTGCCCATCTTCAGGATTCTAAACCATGGCATGACCCACCCAGGCAGACCTGGGGTCATTGAGGGCTGGAGGAAACTCAGGAATCCAAACTGGCCCTTCTTCAGGGAACACTGGTCCCAGAAGGTAAGAATAGTGATCCTCCAAGATTCATGCTGGGTCCACTGGCTCCCAAGGGTCAATACTGACTCCTCAACACTTTCTTTTTTCGAAGAAAGCTCTGGCATTGGCTGATCCCCCACTGTACCTGCAGCACAGTGCAGAGGAGCCACCAGCACCCCCACCCCTTCTCACTAAGACACTCCCAGCTTAATATTAATAGCCTCATGCAGGAAAGAGAAGAAACTATCCATCAGGCTCCACTGTTCTGGGCACATTTTGTCTAGAATATTGTTCTATGTCTCCTTCTGTCTCCTCTTTGGATAAGGAGGCCTCTCACTAATCCCCCTGATGAGACAGGCTAGAGCAGGAAAGCATCTCGTGTGTGTTAGATACTATGCTAAGCATGTCACATACATTTTCACACTTAATCCTCAAAGGACTCTGTGAGGCTAATCATCCCTAATTTATTTTTTAATGTTTTTTTTTAATTTATTTTTGAGAGAGAGAGAGAGAGAGACAGCATGAGCAGGGGAGGGTCAGAGAGAGAGGGAGACACAGAATCTGAAGACAGGTCCAGGCTCTGAGCTAGCTGTCAGCACAGAGCCTGATGCGGGGCTCGAACCCATGAACCATGAGATGATGACCTGACCTGAAGTCAGAGGCTTAACCGACTGAGCCACCCAGGCACCCCAGATCATCCATAATTTATAAGTAAACAAAGCCTCAGAGTAATTCTCCTATATGCACATGGGTGTCAGAGCTGCAATCCAAGCATGGACACCCCCAACGTTAAAGCTCATGCCTTTTCATTCATCAACAAACAAGTCTTTATTCATCCCTTCATAAGGGCCAGACACTGTTAGGATGTAGTGAGAAACAGATGCACCTGGTGCTGGCCTCATTAAGTCCACTAGAGAAGGTAGGGGAAAAAGGAGAGCTGTAACCTAGCTATGGGGACAAATGGGGGTCAGGGGATTCTGCTCTGAAGCTGCAGTTTCTAAAACACATGGGGCATAATTGACATACCATAAGCTGTGAGTATCCACAGAGTACCATTTGATTAAGTTTGGACAGATGTCTACTCCCATGAACCCACCGCCTCAATCAAGATAATGAATACATTCAACATCCCTGAAGTAGCCTCCTGCTCCTTTATAATTCCTTCCTCCAGCCCTTCCCCACCCTCAGCCAACCAACCACCAATCTGCTTCTCTCACTATAGATTAGTTTGCATTACAAAGCGTGTACTTTTTTTTTTTTTTTTTTGGTGTCAGTCCTTCACCCAGCCTAATCAGGTTGAGATTTATCCATGTCTTTGCATGGTTCAGTAGTTTATTCATGTTATTGCAGAGAGGTATTCCATTATACAGATGTGCCACAATTTGTTTATCTATCCATCTATTGATGGATATTTGAATTGTTTCCAGGTTGGGGTTATTTCAAGTAAAGTTGCTATTGGATCTCTGTACGCACTTAAGTGAGATGAACCCATGGGTTGGAGCCCCTAGTGACCCTGTCAGACTTCTCTCTCATAAAGAACTGTGGTCAGGTGCAGGCCTGTCCATTATTTAATTATTTCCACCAGGCCCCATCCTATCCTGTTTTTGAGTACCTCATATCTGCTTCCCAGCCAGCATGCTTCATATGTGTTATTGGGGACTGTCTACCAGTTGGACGGTCACCAACTCTCATGGTGAAACAGAGCCATGGATCATGGTTTCCTATCTAGCATTGGACAGAGATGCTCCATGGACATCTCCCACTGGGACGTGAGCTCAAATAAAGCAGAGCCCAAGATCAGTCATTAATGTAGCAGAGTCAGGGCAGTCAGGAACCAAAAGCCTAGTGCCATGGAGGTCAAAACAGGGGAGAACTGGCTGCAGGTATTAGGGGCCCAAACCCAGAGTGTCAGGGTCAGGGTCCACTCGAGGCTCTCAGACAGGGAAAGTGGACCCTCAGGATCATCAGACAAACTCACCAGCAGGCTCTAATCAAGGGCTGAGTGCACCCACATTCTGCACCATCCTGTTATATGTCCCTGCGATGTAGTGATCAGACACACTGCACTCATCCCCAGTGACAGAGGTTTACTGCAGATAGCATGGGAAGTCACCTGATTAGCCACAGTCCCCCTGGGTCCAGCTCTCCCATCACTGCAATCTGTCAAACTGGCTTTCTTGGAAGCTGGAAAGAGGTTTCACACCATTAAAGGCAAGAATTTGAGCTCAAGTAAAATTCTGTCTTGTAGCTCACCTAACATATATCCTCCCAAGAGAGCAGATTTGATCAGATCATCAGATCTTACCACTCTGCCAGAACCATCAGAATTATGGTCTAGCCATCATCTCAGAGGTAGTGGGCCTGCCTTCTGCCCATCCCATGCAGGGGTTCTTTTGTGTCCAGTCTTTGTCTGGTCAGCCCCTGGCTCAACCAGTTTAACACAACTGATTTCAATAATATATCATGCAAACATCCCCCTACAGCATATAAGGAAAGAGCTGATTGGGACCACTTCCATAAAAAAAATGGCTCTCGATTGGTCCAGCAAGCCTGTGGTTTCATGGACACTCCCCTGCTGCCCCTCTACAGATCCTTCTGTGTGATATGACTGGTCCCTAAGATGAGCTGCAAGGAGCAGGTAAGTTGGCTCAGCTACTAGAAACAGAGGAATATGGGGCTGGAAAGACCCATCAGATACCCCAAGCTCAGCATAAAGACACCCTAATTCATTTCTGTCACTAATGGATGCTCAAGGTTGCTATATAACTGGAAGGACTCCCTACCACTTACCTGAGCCAAAAAGCCCCTGAATTTTGTTAACCTTCAAGTCCTTCAATGAACATCTGGGCACAGGAGCATTCCAGCCCCAAGCACCTGCCTCTTAATGTTGGCAACGGGTGGAGACATAGCTTCTCTCATATTCCGGTATAATGACTAGGAGAGCTGGTTTCGTACTTAAATTTCAGAGCGTGTCTATACTTGATGGCAGTATCCTATACTCTTTCACCCATGAATGAGACTGACCACAGTGCCTTGGGGATTACAGTTGCAGGTCAAGAGCAGCCTTGCTCAGTGGGTATGGTAAGTGTGGTATAGCAAGAATAGCACAGGCTTGAGTACTGTCTGTCTGGCATTTTATTCCTGGACACCCCTTTTGCTAACTGCATTACTTTGGGCAAGATACATATCCCCTCTGGTTCTTAGGAAAGATAAAAACAAAGATTCCTACTCAAAGACTTTGAGGGTTACACGTGACAGCATGTATAAAGTGTCTACCAAGGGGCCTGGCATCAGCAGATCCTAACTGCCTGTGAATTTTCCCACCCCTCCACCACTTCCTCCTCTTCTCTGTCCTCATATATCTGAGTTGGAACCAGCCTAATGATGTATTCCTGTTATCTTGACTACAGAAAGAAAGATGTTAAGAATTAGGATGTGCTAGACACACCTGATACTCCTCACCAGACAGGTTTGTTTACAGGCGTCCATAGTGCCAGCTCGAGGTAGGCAAAACTGCTTAGGCCTCTTCCCATCTGGCCTGGCATCACAGATATCCTCAAGACACATTACACTGACAAACAGCATGCTCAGAGGGGCAGAGCCAAAATATCAATGCCAAAGATAGGCAAGAATGATAGGATTTCATTAACCCCTGATGTTGCCGGGTGCAGGACCCTTGAAATACTGTGCATCTATCACCGTCAAGGGCAGAGGAGCCACGGGCTGACTCTCAACACCTGTCCTACCTTAATCAAATAAAATAGATTATGGGCAGAGTGAGAAGATGTGTTCCATGCCTGCTATACTAACAAGATTGAGGAATTCAGGGGGCACAAGAAGAAAAATGACATTCGATGGTGAGAGTACATCCTCAACCTCCTTGTATTTTTTCCCTCGTTCCAGCCCTGCTGACTCTCTCAGACCAGCCACCAACCTCCCTCTTTCCCTCCAGTTGCTGTTGTGTCTCTCTTCACAGGGGGCAACAAATTCAGCTGTAATCAGTGTCCAATACTCTTTTACCCATGGAAAAGACTGCCCACAGTGTTTTGGGGATTCCAGTTGCAGGTCAAGGGCAGCCTTCCTAAGTGGGTATAGCAAGGGTGGTATAGCCTGTCATCTGAGTTTGTAAATAAAGTTTTATTGGAACACAGTTATGCCCATTTGCTACTGCATTCCGCATGCCTACTTATGGGCTGCAATGGAAGAGTGGAGTAGTTGCAACAGAGATCTTATGGCCTAAAACTCCTTAATATTTAATTCTGGCTCTTTACAGCAGTGTAAAGCTAAATTTGATCTGTGTTCTCTGGAACACTGTAATTCTAAAAGTTGAATTAGTGTAACATTTTTTTTAAGTCTCAAAATGTAATGAGTTTAGAGCCCTCTGGATTATGCAGAGAAGTTTCTGGAAGAATTCTCAGAAAATATATTCTGCTTATACGTACTATGAATCTCCAGAGGAATGGGCATTTTAGTCTGAGAGTTTTAGCCTCATTTTGAAAAGAAAATGAGCCTGAGGCAGGGGCCTTACATGCTATTACTTTATGAGAAAGATGCAAAGCCAGGGAGCATGACAGAGGGACAAGGGGGAAAGAGCAGGGAAAGCAAAGAGGAAAAATAAGGTTGCACAGCCAAGCTGCCTGCCACCAGACAGGGCTAGTCCTGGCTCCTATGTGTGCTGTGTCTCAGACTACCTGCAGTGAAGGGAGAAAAGGGATACATTTATCCATCAACCTGTGTGGGTTCAGAGTAGGGACCCATGGTGATGGCAGGCAGTGGAGAGTGCAGGTGCATGCTTCAGGTGAGGTGCCCTTGGGTTGTACCTGCCTGCAGTCAGAATCCATGCAGAGCTGTTGGCCAGAGAACCAGGTAGAACAAGAGAAGGGCGAAGCAGAAAATATCTTGGGATGCACATGAGTTTAGAATTCTGGGTCTCTCAAAGCTATTTAACAATGGAGACACATTTTTTAAAAAATTTTAACGTATATTTATTTTTGAGAGAGAAAGAGACAGACAGAGCATGAGTAGGGGAAGGGCAGAGAAAGAGAGAGACAGAATCCAAAGCAGGCTTCAGGCTCTGACCTGTCAGCACAGAGCCAGATGTGGGGCTTGAACTCATGAACTGTGAGATCATGACATGAGCTGAAGTCGGATTCTTAACCAACCGAGCCACCCAGGCGCCCCTAGAGACATCTTTTTTACAAGCCTCCAACTGGCATGTCAAAGAACCCCTACATTCCTCACAACAGTCTTAGACTAACCAGGCTTCACTTGCTCTCTGAACTTCCCCCATCTCCCTCTACAACCTGCAACCTTAAACCTACCTTCTCATCCCTGCACCACTATTGACCCCTCCCAAATCCCTTCAAACCAGTGACCTCATCCCGACATCAACCTACCATCTATAGTTGAGCGCTGTGAAAAGGGCAGACACATACCCTGAGATCAGAGGTCCAAGTTTCAAAACCAGCTCCCCACTCACCAGCTGGGGGAGCTCGAACAGATAACTCAACTTCCATGAGTTTCAGTTTCCTAGCCTCTAGAATGGGGCTGGCAGCACAGGTGACATGAGGAATTATGAAAGAACTCATGAAAAGAGCCCTGCCCACCACCGTTACACACTATACTGTAACTATTCTTTGTATTATTATTACTACTACTGCATTATTTGATATTCTTGGGCTTGCATGCCCATGAACTTGTCTCTTCCCTATATCCCTGTTGTACTATTGTTTTCCCTCACCTCTTTTTTTCTGTCTTTCCAAGTCACCTTATGCTATGGACTGAATTATGTCCCCCTCCTAAATTCATATGTTGAAGCCTTAACCCCTGATGGAACTATATTAGAGATAGGGCCTTTACGGAGGTAATTAAATTCATTAGGTTAAATGGTGGGACACTGATCCGTCTATAAGCCAGGAAGAGGGTTCACACCAGAAACCAATGCTGCCAGAGATTCATCTTGGACTTCCAGCCCCCAGAACTGTGAGAAAACAGATTTCTGTTGTTTAATCCATCTAATATGTGGTACTTTATTATGGTAGCCTGAGTACACTAATATATACTCCCTGCCTCCTCATCCTGCTCTGAAATGGAGGAGTCCTCCATTCTCCCTCTCTCCTGCCCCAATTCTAATCTCATTCCCTCCCTTGACTTTACCAGTGACTCACAAATCCATATCTCCAATTCTGACCTCTCCTCTGAGCTTTTAGAACCAAATTTTGAAATCTCTGTTTGACATCTCCACTTGGGTGTCCCACTGGCATAGCAAACTCATCATGTCTAAAATTGAACTCATCATACTCTCCCTGAGAGCTCTTCAATATCTTTTTCTTTCTGCAGAATCCTTTGTAGAACAAGGCAGGGCATAAAGAGAAGTGGATAGTTGTACAGAAGGGTGGAAAGACAGATGGGCAGATAAAATTAGAGCTAACATCGGAGCCCTTATTCTATGTGCTATATACTAAAAAAATCATTTACATGGATCAGTTCATTAAATTTGTGTAATTACTCCCATTTTACAGGTAAAGAAATTGAGGAAAGGCTAAGCGACTTGCCTGGGATCACAGAGTCAGTAAGTGATAAAACCAAGTTTGGAAACATGGCTTCAACCAGGTCACTGGACTTCACCCGACAAATCTTCTCTCCTCTGTGTGGGTAACCCCATGCTCACTCACAGCTTATCTTTGCTCCTGACATGTAGGAAAATAACAACACATGTTCACACTATTTTACTGCCTGCTCTCCTTCTTCTACCCTTCTCCATCACCGCCCACTTTACCAACATTATTTCCGTAGCCTAGAACAGCCATGCTCTCCCTTGAGAACTGATGTATGTGTCAGTGTGTGAAGCTTCCCCTCATCCCTCCAGGCAAAATTCATTACTCCTTCTCTGTGCTCCCTCCCAGAGCATTTTATTTTTATTGCTATCAAAGCATATATTTCTTGGTATGATAGCAAGTGCTGTGTGCCCTGCTGGCTCACTGGCCCCCGGACAGTAGGGACTTGACTAGTTCATCTCTGTGTGCCCCGTACATAACAGAGCACCTGGCAGAGAACAGGATGTCAGTAAGTGGTTGTAACTGAGGGTGAATTAGCCACAAACCTACGAAGACTCTGGCCACTTGGACCAGTAGCATGAAAAGTTGCTGGAAAGGACCTGTGATTGTGGCCAGGAGACACAAGGGGTACACATGGGAAACGTCCACAAAAGGGGAGTTTTTTTAAAGGGGGAAAACCATATCCAAACTAACCTCACAGACTCATGAAAATAAGTATGCCCATGACAGAAGGGTCCCAGTTTCCTGACCCAGCTTCCCTCTAAAGGCAAAGAGGATTTTTGTTTTCGCTAATGAGCAAGCTGAAACTATGAAGGTTAATGGGCTTCATGGGATCAGAGAGCTCAGTGGTAGGGAGGAGGGGTGGTATAAGGCCATTTCTGCTTTAAGAAACATACACATGACCGCGAAATATTCACATGACAGAGACATACATGGGAATTCCTCAAAGGCATAAGAATATGTACACATCACAGCATGTGAACATGGATCAGTTCTAACCACAAATTTAGAGTTGCAAGAAACATTTATTTCTCGATAATTTATAAATCAAAACAAATTAGTGTGCCACCAGGGTGGTGGAAACTTCCATCTCAAGACCTCCAGGTAGAGATAGGAGATACGGTATAAACATCTAAAGCACCCTCCCCCACAAGCCCATCAAAAACCCCAGCAAAGATCTTTTTGCCTAAAAAGAATAAAATCAAAAAGACCAGGAGAAGAGGAGAGAAGACAACATGTGCCTAATTTTGGAGGCTGGAAAGCAGATGGGTGAATGGAAACCAACTTGGCAGTTCTAAGTCAACAGTCAGGAACACCAAGAAACAATCCAAATAAGAATGTAGAATCATCAAAGGCTTAGGAACTCGCAGTATCCCATATCACCTCTGGAAGTAAGGTAGAATGGTGGGGACAGCTAAGAAAAGGATGAGCATTTGAAAGCTGTATAACTGTCAGATCTCAAGCTGACAGTGCAATATTGTCAAGAGGACACATTAAAGACCCCAACTGCCTGGCTGCAAGTCCCAGCTGGCCACTTACTGCCTGAGAAGATCTTGGGCAAATTCCTTTACCAGTCTATGCATTAATTCCTGCATCTGAAAAATGGGGAATTAACACTTCCTCCCTCTTTATTAGATAAGATCTAATATATATATATATATATATACATATATATGTATATATATGTATATATATATATGTATATGTATATATATGTATATATATATATGTATATGTATATACATATATATATACCAGGCCTTACACATAGTAAATTCCAAATACATATACACATACATATATACAGACAGACAGACAGACATCCCCACTCCCATTATCTATCACTAGACAGTTGCTGGTATGGAGAATTTTTTTCTGGAGACAACAAAAGAGACTGCATGTGAATATAAAAACACCACACAAGGTACTTGGCTGGCTCATTTGTAAGGGTGTATGACTCTTGATCTTGAGGTCATGAGTTCAAGCCCCACATTGGATATAGAGATTATTTGTAAAAATTAACTTAAAAAAAACCACCATGCACAGTTAGGGCAGAGTAGCACAAAGAACACAGGGTAATTAGGGAATTCTGCATCCTAAATACTGACCACCCACTTTCTGCTTGGCCCCCAAAACTCTCATAAGCAGCCTACACCTTCCCAGTGGAATTTTGAAATAGAATTTTTTGAGAAACTAACCAGCCCTGGAGGAGAAAACTAACCACACCAACACCAGAGGTTTGCCAGTAAATATTTCAGGCTAACCATCCTACAGAGAATCTCATAGTCCAGAAGACACACCCAAGTATTCAGAGCTTGTGATCATTTCTTAAACCACTTGATTCCTAAACATGGAAAGACAGCTTCTAATATGGAACACAGACAACTCAACATGAACCAGCAGAAAAGAGCAACTGGCAAAAAAAGAAGACCTTGCATCCAGCAGAGAAAAATCAATAAGGAGAAGGAGGAGAAGGAGAAGAAGGAGGAGGAGAAGGAGGAGGAGGAGGAGAAGGAGGAGGAGGAGGAGAAGGAGGAGGAGGAGAAGGAGGAGGAGGAGGAGAAGGAGGAGGAGGAGGAGAAGGAGGAGGAGGAGAAGGAGAAGGAGGAGGAAGAGGAGGAGAAGGAGGAGGAGGAGGAGAAGGAGAAGGAGGAGGAGGAGGAGGAGAAGGAGAAGAAGAAGGAGAAGAAGAAGAAGAAGAAGAAGAAGAAGAAGAAGAAGAAGAAGAAGAAGAAATAATTCAGAAAAGGAAAAGGAACTTTTAAAATTGAAAACATGATAGCAGAACCAAAGAAAGTCAATAGAAAGTTTGGAAGGTAAATTTCAAATATTGTAGAGAGTGAGCAAAAAGAAAGGAGATGGAAAATATGTTTTTATTTTATTTTTTTAAGTCTATTTATTTACTTTTGGGGTGAGAGAAATGCATGCAAGTGGGAGAGGGGTAGAGAGAGAGGGAGAGAGAGAGAGAATCCCAAGCAGGCTCTATATCATCAGCACAGAGCCCAATGCAGGGCTTGAACTCACAAACCATGAGATCATGACCTGAACCAAAATCAAGAGTTGGACACTTAACTGCCTGAGCCGCCCAGGCACCCCAATGGATGGAAAATATTTTTAAAAGATACAATTGTTAGAAGTTCCAACAACTAAATAATTTGATTTCAAAGAAAACAAATACAAGAAAATGATGAGCAAAATAATTCAAGCATACTTCCAAGAACTAAAGGACATGTGTTTCAGATTTAAAGGGCTCACCAAACACCCAAGAGAATGGATACAGATACACACTCAGATTCAGTATAATAAAATCTTAGAAAAGTGAGAACAAAGAAGATCCCCTAAGTATTCAGAAAGAAAGAGAAGTCAGATGATTTTGGAATCCTGAGTAGCAACGCTAGAAGCTACAAGCAGTAGAGTGATGCTTTTAGACCTTGAAGGAATTTTTTTCAATTCATACTAGAATTCATATGCAGAAAAACTATCAAATATAAGGCTAAGAAAAAGGCTTTTTAAGACACATAAGTTCTCAAATATTTTATATACACTATTGAAGAATGTGCTCCACCACCAAAACAAGAAATGCAACTAACCTTATAATTCACAGAACATCAATAAGGTACTCAGAAAAGTTTTACTTCAGTAGTGGGGGCAACTAGCCCTACACTAACTTCTGATCTGAATGGTCCTGTCTCACAAATAATTAAGCAAAAATAAAAAAGTACCAAACTTTAACTGCGTCCCAGAACAGCTTAAGAACACTTATAGGTCAGCGTTTCTGGGTGGTGCAGTTGGCTAAGCATCCAACTCTTGATTTCACCTCAGGTCATGACTTCACAATTTGTGAGTTTAAGCCCCACATCAGGTCCTGCGCTGATAGTGAGGAGCCTGCCTGGAATTCTGTCTCCCTCTCTCTCTGCCTCTCCCTAACTTGCTCTCTATCTTTTTCTCAAAATAAATAAAGAGAAACTTTGAAACTTTTTTCATGTTTTTTAAAACATATTTAAATGTTTGACAACAAAGTGTAAATGCTGAAAGGAGAAAAATGGAAGCACACTGCTGTAAGATTCTTACACAATACATAAAACGGTATAATATTCTACTTGAAGTAGAATGTTATTGGTTATGAATATATAGGATAAATACAAAAGTAACCATTAAAATAACACAACAGAGATAGGGCTAATAAGATAACAAAGGAAATGAAGAGGGAATTTTAAAAATATACTCAATTTTTTAAAAGGCAGACAAATAAGGAAAGAAAAACAAAGAACAGATGAGAAAATTGAAAGCAAAAAGAAAATTGCTAAATTTAAACCCAATCATATTATTAATCACACTAAATGTAAACGATCTAATACTCTAATAAAAGGCAGAAATGCTCAAATTGGATTTTTTATTTTTTTTTATTTTTTTATGTTTATTTATTACTGAGACAGAGAGAAACAGAGCCTGAGTGGGGGAGGGGCAGAGAGAGAGGGAGACACAGAATCTGAAGCAGGCTCCAGGCTCTGAGCTGTCAGCACAGAGCCTGACGCGGGGCTCGAACCCACGAACCGTGAGATCATGACCTGAGCCTAAGTCTGATGCTTAACCAACTGAGCCACCCAGGCACTACAGATTTTTTTAATTTTTAAAATTTTTAATGTTTGTTTATTTTTGAGAGAGAAAGTGAGACAGAGTGCAAGTGTGGGAGTGGCAAAGAGAGAGAGAGACACTGAATCTGAAGTAGGTTCCAGGTTCTGAGCTGTCAACACAGAGCCCCATGTGAGGCTCCAACCCACGAAATGTGAGATCATGACCTGAGCTGAAGTCAGACACTTAATCGACTGAGCCACCCAGGCACCCCTCAAATTGGATTTTTGAAAACCAGACCAAATATATACTGCCTTTGAGAAATTCACAGAGAGGCTAAAAGTGAAAGGATAAAAAAAATATGCCAGGCTAACACTATTCAAAAGATTTCAGAGCAAAGAATATTACCAATGTTAGATTTCATAATGACAGAAGAGCACTGAGAGGACATAATTCTTCTAAAAGTTTATTCATCTAATAACAAAATTTCATAATAAATGCAGCAAAAGTTGATAGAACTGCAAGGAAAATACAAAAAAATCAAAATTTTATTCAGAGATTTCAACACATTTCTTTCAATAAATTGAGAGAAGTGCACAGAAAATGAGTAAGGATATGGTAAACCAAACAATAGCAACCAATCTGACCTAATTAACATTTATAGAACAGTCCAACCAACAATGCAGATTACACAATCCTTTCAAGTAAGAGCATTTACTAAGAAAACCATATTCTAGGCAATAAAACAAGTTTCAGTAAATTTTAAAGGATTTAAGTCATATACAGTATGTTCTCTGATTATAATGGCATTAAATTAGCAATATCTATAAAATCATTAAATATTTAGAAACCAAGTAACACATTTCTAAATAAACCATGGGTCAAAGAATAGATAAAAGGTATATCAGAATGTATTTTGAACTGAATGAAACTGAAAACACAAGAAATCAAGAGTTGGGAAATGCAGCTAAAGCTATGAAATGAGGCAGCCATTGCACTCCCAGATATTTACAAAGAATTGAAAGTGGCCTGTGTCTATATAAAGATTTATACATAATATATTTTTCTATTATATAAAATTATAGAAAATTCACTCTAGCCTGTAATGATAAAAAGAATATTAGTAGTTGTTTGGGGAGGGTGGGTGTTAGAAAAGAGCAGAAGGAAGGATTACAAAGTAGCCCAAGAAAACTTCTGGGAGTGATGGATATGTTCATTGTCATGATTGTAGTAATAATTTCATGGGAATATTTGGACACCTGGGTACTTATGTGTTTGTTTCTTGTCTAATCAGCATACCATCTCTTCTTGTGAAGGCACTGAAAGCATCTCTTCATGGTCTTTATTGTCAAATGCACCATTTTTAGCTAAGTTCATTATCTCCTCTCTCTCTCTCTCTATCTCTCTCTCTCTCTCTCTCTCTCTCTCTCTCTCACACACACACACACACACACACACACATACACACACACCAGATAGCAACACTCTTATTACTCAGAAGGCTGTGGCCATGGCTCTTTGGAATCTGATTGTATTGAAATAAGATAGATATTTTTGCTCCTAAATTTCCCTAATTCTATTTGTTTAATCCTCATTACATCCTTACTAATGCCTTTACATCATCTATTATATCATCCATGAATACTGGCTTCCAATGACTTTCTTATAAGTTATTACTGTGGTTCATTGTTACTGACCACAGATGCAGGTCTTTTTTTTTTTCGAAGTTTTTTTTTTTAATTTATTTTTAGAGAGAGAAAAATCACAAGTGGGGAAGGGGCAGAGAGAGAGAGAGAGAGAGAGAGAGAGAGAGAGAATCCCAAGCAGGCTCCACGCTGTCAGCACAGAGCTGGACTTGGGGGTTGATCTCATGAACCATGAGATCATGACCTGAGCTGAAACCAAGACTCAGACCCTTAACCGACTGAGCCACCCAGGTGCCCAGTGACCACGAATACAAGTCTTAACCAGAGTGCACGGGAAAACGTGAGAGATCATTTTTTTCTAGTCATGTTTAGTTTACTAGTCGGTATTTTGTAGTGTAAAAGTAGAACACCACTTTTCCAACCATGTCTTCTCTTAAATTCCTTAGGATGCAATAGTCACTGCATTCCTAAAGTGGGATCTCCATCAGTGTTGACCACACATCTGTCCCCCATATAAATAAATATCCAACAGAGGTAGCCAACAGAGAAGCAGGAAAGAGGCCAATGGATAGAGAGAAAAGAGTCATCAGTTTGCACTAGGAATTTCTTCCCCTCATGTTGCATGACTTAAGACCCTCTGGGAGAGCACATCACCACAGCAGTAAAGCACTAAGAAGAGCTTATAGCATTCCAAAGCAATAGTGTTGAAAGTCCTCAGTGGATATAGGCACAGCCAACCCCAGGGACTACCAGTCATAAAGCCTGCAGAGGGGATGGAGTGACTACCTGGTAGACAGGGATGGGGAGATGCACAGTATAAAAGACACTTGTCACTACCCCTGCTGCCCTTGGCTGCCATAGATTGGAGGCAGTATTGAAGCTGGAACACACATCATGACACACACACCCTCACACAGGTCAAACATATCAGTCAAAAGTAGACTCTCAGTAGTCCAGAACCCTGAATTCATTCTGTATCTAACATAAGTGAAGGTCACCAAAAATCAGCATATTGATACCAGTCTGGTGGCCCAATCTCACGCAATCCCATAAAACGAATAACATGATAACTAGCAAGAGTAATCTGCTTTCCAGACCACTCCTTTGGAACATGAGTTTGGCCAGTTAGTCCAGGATAACCCCATAGGTGCAAGGTTGAGGTGAGAGGCTCCTTGGGGCATCTGGTTGACTCCACATACTCTACATTGATAGAAGGCTGACAAGTACCCCAAAAAGGAGACGTAGGGACTGGAACTACCAGAGTCCTGTTCCAGTTTCAGAGCATATCAGCTGATAGTTCCACCAGTTCTGTCCCAGCCAGTCCTAGACACTGGAGGGAGACTTAGAAAATTTCCAGGTATGGGGACACCTGGGTGACTCAGTCAGTTAAGCATCCAACTCTGGATTTCAGCTCAGGTCATGATCTCACAGTTTATGGGTTCGAGCCCCACATCAGGCTCTGTGCTGGCAGTGCAGAACCTGCTTGGGATTCTCTCTCTCTCTCCAGCTCTCTCTCTGCCCCTCCCTTGCTCTCTCTATCTCTCAAAATAAACTTTAAGAAAAAAAAAAACATTTTCAGGTATGCAATTCCAGCACCTGGAGCCCACACAAGACTAGGTGTGCCCAGCCAATCCTGGCAGAGAGGGACACAGACACAGACAATTTCAAGGAAAGCACTCCTCTGAAGCACAGGACCTTGGACAGGGACCCCACTTCCCAGGATTCATGAAGAAAGAGCTTCCCTCCCTACCTCAGTAAGGTTGACACAGACTAGAGCCTCCAGGCAACTTGCAATGACCATGTAATGTGAAAGAGAAATAAATGTTATTGTTTTGAGCCACTGATTTTCAGGGTTGTTACCACAGCAACTTAGCCCATCCTGATTGAAGCACAGGTGACAGCTGTCACCAGGCACAGAACTATCATTCTGGACCAAAGCAACATAATTCAAGAGGAAGATATGTTAAGGGTGGCAGCACTTACATGCCTTCTGTTGTATTCAATTTTTAAATATTTTTGAATTGATAATATTTGGGTGAGCCTAACCCAGATTCTTATGTGTTATTTGACAGGACCATGAGATGATGAAGTTCTTTCATTAGAACACTAATTTCACCTCCACTCAAGTGTTCTTTATCCTAACCCTAAGCTCTAGGCATTGGCCATGTAAACTTAAAATCAGAGAATTGAGAGTACTTTGATCCTCCTGACCATATCCCTGCTGATGCCCAGTGCCTTACTCATACTACACCCCAGCCCCACGCCCCATGCACTACTGAGCCCCCAAAGAGCCTCTCCCACTGATTTCCCCAGATGTGCTTTTAGAAAACCTCAGTGATCTGGAAGCTGAACAATGAACCAAAGGCCCTATTCACCTGATCTCCGCCCGGATGCTTTCATCTGCTAGGAGTAACAATGCCTTTCCTTATCCTATTAATCAGCCTTCACATTTATTTAAATCTAGCTTTGATATAATAAAAAAATATTTAAGGAGAAAAGAAAATTTAATCTCATCCCTTACTGGGGTGTCCTTCCCACCCAAGTTTGCAACAAAGGGACCTATAAATAGTGCTAGTAATACAGCAGGAAAGCCTCCATCTCCCATCATGATTGCTACTGACACCTTTACAGCTCAAGGCCTACGTGGGCCCTTAAGAACCAGCACTACTCCCTCCCTTCCACGGCACAGGATAGGTTGCAGGAGCTTCTACTAAGGCTGAGAATTCCTGCACAAATGGGAATTGTGTGTCTTTCATCCTGGACACACACTGCAGCTATTTCCCCCAAGGTCCTACCGCCTCTACGAAGCTGCCATTAGGCAGTGGGGGGGCCTACACTCACCAGTCCTTCTACTTCTGTCCTGACTTTGACCTCTTTTCTTGGCAGGTGTGTGGAGGGGGTAGGGCAAAAAAAAACCCACCCCTTCTCTCCTTATGTTGCCCTGAAAGGCCTTAAACAATAGTTCTTCAGGGCACCTGAATACCTCAGCTGGCTTAAGCATCTGACTTCAGCTCAGGTCATGATCTCATAGCTAGTGGGTTCAAGCCCCGCATCGGGCTCTGTGCTGACAGCTCAGAGCTTGGAGCCTGCTTCAGATTCTGTCTCTGTCTCTCTTTGCCCCTCCCCTGCTCACTCTCTCTCTCAAAAATAAATGAACAGTAATTTATATATATATATATATATATATATATATATATATATATATTTCCTCAATGTTTCAGACTTTAGGAAAATCAAAGCCCCAAAGTGCCATGCCTTAAAAGGCACTTCTGCTTTGGGGCCTGTAACACACTGTCTCCCTTACTCCCTCCTTCCACCAACCAAATCAGGGACATACCAGTCTGTCTACTTCATGAACTGGTGTGCAAAAGGCAGAGAAATACAGAGGGAAACTCTGAAATTAATGTCCCTGCAAATACAGAGAAAAACAGGGTAGGACTGCCTCACATGAGTACACATAAAATATACACGTGCATAAACAACTGAGGGACCCACACAAACAAGGCTCAGAGAGTAAAGAACAGGCCATTTGCACCTATAACTTTCAAGTGCAATCAAATTCACACAGGATTCCTTGGACTATTTCCTCGGAATCTTTGTAAAGAATCTAAATGCTCAGCAGATGTTCTGGTGGATTTGGAGCATTTAACAGGTACCTCTGATAAGTGCTCCCTTTGTCTAATGTAGTTACTTCCCCAGATCGAATCCCATTTCGGGTCTGTAAAGTGCAGAGCCAACAATGTAAAATGTACCGGCAAAGTGAAGTAAGAAAAAAGGTTTATTCAGGGACTTCTGAGCCGAATTGTCTGTAATGAAACTCTCGTTTCTGCCTCTGCCTGGCCTTGGCTCTGACTCTGGAGCGTCACCAGCACCGCCACGCTCTCTCTCTGCACTTAGGGCTATCATTAGTCATAGCCGTTTTCGCCTCAAGTCCGGCACTTTGTGGGCTTCCTGCATTTCCCAGTGAATGGCTTAAAGAAAGAACATTTTGCAAATTACTACCCTGTAGGTCAAAATTGTCAATTCTTCCTTAAAAACAACTGCAGCACCCCATTTTGAAAATGACTATTGTTATATAGCACTGTAAGGAAAAGACCAACATTATTGAATCGAGCCATCAGGAGCAATTTAGACCCATTTCATGCCTGCCATATTTATCCCTGCTCCTTGGCAGAGCTGTGGTATGTGAGTATTTAACACCCTTTGCAGTGAACAGCATCAGGCTAGCTGTGCATTCTTAATGGGTCTGCCTCTACCGTCTGGGAATGAATGGGGGACCTAATTTCAAGTGCAAGTACTATCTTTGACATATATAGAAAATGAGCTGGTGCAAAGCGGGGCAGGGCCCGGGGTGTGTGTTTTTAAAAGTGTATGTAAATGCATAGAACTTATTCTGTGCATAGAAGTGAGAATAACTCGGCAGGTATGAATTTTGTGCTCAATGGAGCCTGCGGTACACGGAAATGAAGGGTGTATGGGACCATCCTGATGCCATACTTTAACAGTAGCACATTCAACGTAGCAGGCTATTGCACAGACGTGGCTGGTTTGCAAACCACACTCTGCTATGTGCAAAGTAGTCATGTCAGGGACACCCCACAAAAAGTGGGTTAAAAGGAATCTTACTTTGGGGTCAAAGAAGGGTGAGAAAGGATGTTCAATAGCCAGGCCCTTGGGGGGGCACAGGATAGAACCCTCAGTACTTGTTTAATTTTAGGGAGGAGAGCACCATGCATTTGTGATCATGGTAGGTCATCTGGGGTCTGGTTCGCAGGTTCACTCACATGTCTGGTGAGTGTGGCCTGTGCTGTTGGGCACTCATTTCTCTCTTCACATGGCTAACTGGCTTGGCCTGCTTCACAAGTGTACACAAATCCCGTGTATGCAGGTACTGATCAAGGCTATGCTCACATCACATCTGTCGGTGTCCCGTTGGGCAAAGCCAAGGGATGACCTGGGCCTGAGTCAATGGGGGAGAGGTCTATACAAGGGCATGGATTCAGGAAGGTATAGTTCACAGGACTTTTCACGTAACAGCCTACACAAACTGCATGGTGCTGTCTCACCCTGCCTGGGAAGCCCTTTGCAACAGGCCTCATCCTGCTTCTTCCTTACCCTCCAGTGCTTGGACTGTGGTCCAGCTGGCTGGGAAAAGGCAGAGGTTGCTGCAGGAAGCCAGAGTTTTGTCCAATGGGGCTGCACAGAAGAAGCTCTCGGTAATGATA
The DNA here is from genome assembly GCA_028646485.1 of Cryptoprocta ferox. Taxonomy (NCBI): domain Eukaryota; kingdom Metazoa; phylum Chordata; class Mammalia; order Carnivora; family Eupleridae; genus Cryptoprocta; species Cryptoprocta ferox. Next base: position 40,130,427 of record CM053561.1, on the reverse strand, counting down.
CTCTCCTGAGTCCTCTGACACAGCCGCTAGGTAATTACTATGATTAACAAGGAGAGATATTTCTGTGGCATTTTCCCACAGTTGCCTCAAGCAGAAGCACAAGCAGCCTGAGATAACAACCTGCTGCAAAGCCTGTCTCACCAAGGAGGTTCCCCATGCATCCTAAAATATAGCTCGTCAAGCCTTCATGAGGGCAGTCTAGGTACCGTGCTCAGTGTTCATTATTGCACTTGACCATATGCACACAACCCTGTAAAGAAGCAATTATTAAGTCCATTTTACAGATCAGTAACCTGAGGCTCAAAGTACAGCAATTTGAACAAGTCACAAGGCCAGTGATTCCAATGTAAGTATGTCTCTCTCCAAAGCCTGTGTTAGACTGCACACCCTTTGCCTTTAAAAGGCTGCTCTGGGTCTAGATTTCCATCCAAACTCTAAGAATCCTAAATCTTCTAGCCCATGGTCCTGCTGACATTTGGGGCTGATGTGTAAGATAATGGAGTAATTGAAAATGTTGGCGTTTTTTTTGAATGTTTATTTTTGAGAGAGAGAAGGACAGAGCACAAGTAGGGGAGGGGCAGAAAGAGAAGGAGACACAGAATCTGAAGCAGGGTCCAGGCTCCAAGCTGTTAGTACAGAGCCTAATACAGAACTCAAACTGACGAACCATGAGATCATGATCTGAGCTGAAGTTGGACACTTAATCAACTGAGCCACACAGACACCCAGAAAATGTTGGCTTTGAAGTAAGATTGCAAGGGTTTGAATAGATTGCCTCTCATTTGGGGCAGTTTACTAATCTGTAAAGTGGGATCATCATAGTCCTACCCAAGAGAGCTGTTTTGAGGCTTAAATAAGTTAAATGATAGAAAGTTCTCAGAGAAAAGTGCTGGGCACTCGGGAGCACTCAATAAATATTCATGATTATGATTATTATAGGCTGAGTTCTATCCTTTCCCTCAAGAGCAGGTGAGTAGTGTCTTATCCCAGCTCCCAGTGTCTTATCTTTAACTATTGTAATATTTAAAATAGTTCCTATCTTGTGCAGGATAAGCAGTAACCATTCTGAACAGACCTCAGCATTCACAACCAGCATGTCAGCCCCTATTAACAGACTGAACCTGAGTTCTCAAGCTATGGACCTGCCCTAGGGGGTGAGGCGAACAGCTGGAGGGCAGAGCTGCCCCAAGAGGCAGGAGAAAAAGATTCCCAAAGGCCTCTGGAGCTCAGAGCCAGCCCAGTGGAGGAGGGAGAGCTAGGGGCAGAGCACCAGCTCTGAGGGGTGGATGTCATGGGCAGAGAGCCTTGCCAAGGAAAGGATGGAGGCCCCAAAGGAAGACAGGATCCAACACTAACCTGACCAGAGTCTTGAATGGGTCTGGGACTAAGAGTGCAGTTGGAACCACACTAAATGGGACCCAGGGATAAGCCCCCAAGGGACTGCAAATCCTTTATCCTGCCTGGCTCAAGTCTGGATTATCTCAGGAGCCTATCTGCCTACAGAGTCAGGGCATGATGGTGGAGGGATACAGGGGAGTGGGCTTCAGGCTTTGAAAGCCATTGAGGAAACAGGCCTGTCAGATCTTCCCCACTCTAAAGCCACCTGAGACTGTGGACCCTGCCACAGATAGGGACCCTGATCTCTGTCAGCAAAATCACACTGTACTAACAAGAGCAGGGGCGCAATCCCTATCAAAAATAACACCAGCATTCTTCACGGAGCTAGAACAAACAATCCCAAAATTTGTATGGAATGAGAACAGACCCCGAATAGCCAACGCAATCCTGAAAAAGGAAAGAAAAGCTGGAGGCATCACAATCCTGGACTTCAAGCTGTATTACAAGCGATTAGCTGTAATCACTAAGACAGTAGGGTAGTGGCACAAAAACAGACACTCAAATCAATGGAACAGAATTGAGAACCCAGAAATGGACCTACAAATGTATGGCCAACTAATCTTTAACAAAGCAGGAAAGAACGTCCAATGGAATAAAGACAGTCTCTTTAGCAAATGGTGCTGGGAAAACTGGACAGCGACATGCAGAAGAATGAAACTGGACCACTTTCTTACACCATACATAAAAACAAACTCAAAATGGATGAAAGATTTAAACGTAAGACAGGAAGCCAACAAAATCCTAGAGGAGAAAGCAGGCAAAATCCTCTTTAACCTCGGCTGCAGTAAGTTCTTACTCAACACGTCTCTGGAGGCCAGGGAAACAAAGGCAAAAATGAACTATTGGGACATCATCAAAATAAAAAGCTTCTTCACAGAGAAGGAAATAATCAGCAAAACTAAAATGCAACCGACGGAATGGCAGAATGTATTTGCAAATGCATATCAGATAAAGGGTTACTATCCAAAGTCTATAAAGAATTTATCTAACTCAACACCCAAAAAACAAATAATCCAGTGAAGAAATGGGCAAAAGAAATAAATAGACATTTCTCCAAAGAAGACATCCAGAAGGCCAACCAACACATGAAAAAATGCTCAATATCATTCATCATCAGGGAAATACAAATCAAAACCACAGTGAAATACCACCTCACACCTGTCAGAATGGCTAACATTAACAACTCAGGCAACGACAGCTGCTGGCAAGGATGCAGAGAAAGAGGATCTCCTTTGCACTGCTGGTGGGAATGCAAACTGGTGCAGCCTCTCTGGAAAACAGTATGGAGGTTCCTCAAAAAATTAAAAATAGAACTACCCTATGACCCAGCAATTGCACTACTAGGCATTTATCCAAGGGATACAGGTGGGCTGTTTCAAAGGGGCACATGCACCCCAATGTTTATAGCAGTGCGATCGACAATAGCCAAAGTATGGAAAGAGCCCAAATGTCCATCGACAGATGAATGGATAAAAAAAAATGTGGTATATATATATATATATATATAATGGAGTACTACCTGGCAATCAAAAAAAATGAAATGTTGCCATTTGCAACTACATGGATGGAACTAGAGGGTATTATGTTAAGTGAAATTAGTCAGAGAGAGACAAATATCAGAGGACTTCACTCATATGAGGACTTTAAGATACAAAACAGATGAACATAAGGGAAGGGAAGCATAAATAATATAAAAATAGGGAGGGGGACAAAACATAAGAGACTCTTAAATACAGAGAACAAACAGACGGTTGCTGGAAGGGGTTGTGGGAGGGGGGAAGGGCTAAATGGGTAAGGGGCATTAAGGAATCTACTCCTGAAATCGTTGTTCTACTATATGCTAACTAACTTGGATGTAAATAAATAAATAAACAAACAAACAAACAAATAAATAAATAGCGAGCAGGAGCTCCAACATTGCAGCTTCAGAATCCATCCCATCCCCTTCCCTTTGTCCACTCCAACCCTTCCTTCCCCTCCTTACGCATCTCAACTTCCATTAATCGTGTGCTCCTACTTCATCGTTGACCATCCTCAGACTCCTTGGTCTTCTCCTGGAGGCTGGAGTCTGGATGCTGCTCTGCCTCCCCGCCCCCGCCCTGTCAGTCTTCTACATTAGATCATCATGGGGCTGGAGTCACTCTAACGCCTCCATGGGCTCCACCTTCCCAGGCGCACAGCTTCTTGCCAGGAGGGGTGTCACACCTTTGTTTAGGATGAGACTGGGTGAAAGCCTCCTAATCAAGCAGAATCATTTCAACGGTGCTTCAGTCGAGCCCTCTGCCTTCTGCACCCCCCCTTGGTCTTTGATTGGCAGTGCTATGTTTATTTGAGTGCAGAACAGACTTTGCCAAAGAGAAAAAGACACGGGATGGATCTTTGCATTTCTCTCTGGATGTGTTTAGGAAACCCTGCCTTGGATGAGCTGCTTCTGCCGAGGCAAATGCTGATGATTAATGACTGGCAGGGGCAGGAGCTCTTGAAGATCATTCGGCCACTGGCTCCAGGAGAAAATTCAGGGCAGCATAGCCAGAAGACCATCCCCCAGCAAATGCAAAAAGGGCCAACCTCACTCCTCTCCAGCGGAGTGGGATTTGCAGTCCTATCAACCTGAGTTCCAGGCCCAGGCAGTCTGACCTTGAACACATTCCTTAGCTCGGAGCCTGTTTCTTTGTCAGCAAAACGGAGATAAAAATGCCAGCCGCCGCTGCAGCCACCACCACCCCCAGCAAGGATCTGGGGAGGATTAAATAAGATAACCTAGATAAAGTGTCTGTCCTGCAGCTGGTGCTCAATATAGTTTCACTCCTGTCCTCCATCCTCCCTTCCCATCACAGCAGTGACAACAAATCCCTTCCTTTCCCTCCTCAGAGGTGCCGTGGAACTAGAATTTTAAGCAGCATCTCAGGCTTATGCTGGCCAGTATTTCACTGCCCAAGCTATTCATCTGGCTCAACAGAGCTTCCCATCCTCCCTCCTCCTCCTTCCCATTATTTAGCATAGTCTCTATCTCCCATCCAGGCCATTTATACAGTGCCCGTGAGCGCCACTCACCTCCCGAACCCCTCCTAAGCACCAACGTGAAAAGAACTGTCTTTTTTCACTCTCCCTGACCACCTCTGGATGTACAAGTCACTTAGCACCGGGAGAAATAATGAATTTTCTCCTATTCTGCTGAGGTTACCTACCATGGGCCATTAAAAAGATACTCATTTTTAAAATATACTTGACAGCCTGGAAGATATATTTGAGATATCAGAAAACTGAGCCCATTATATGACATTTAGAATATATAGTGTGGCGATATATTCCTAAAATGTGCAATATACCTTATAAATTTATATTGCATACACGGCACTTAAATATTTGTATTATTTTTCCTCTGTGGATTCAGTTTCTAGATGATTTCCCTGTTTGAGCTTCACCTTCTTATTATTGGGCCCCTGGCCAACATAACAGGGGGGGGAAAAGACATGAATGCAGAGTTCAAGGTCAGTCTGTTGTTGATTTCACACCAAATAGCACTAAGGGAACCCAGAGAGTTAAAGTGTTTCCATTTGCCAGGCATACTCAGATACACACTGCCAATGATTACATGTGGTGGGAAGGTGCTAATTTCCCCCATTTTAAAGATGAAAACACTGAGGCTGTAGCAGTGAAGTCACCTGCTCACAGTCATGCAGTTAATGAGGGGCAGAGGAAGGATTATATCCCAGGTCAGCCAATTCACAAAATGCACATTCACCTGCAATACCTCACTGCCTTCAAGGAAGAGCCCCAGGTCTGCAGGCCACTGTCTAATAGGGAAGACAGTGATAATGGAATAGAACTCAAGTCTGAGACACAAAGGAACATAAAAGCTCCTCATCAGGACTTCGGGGGCTGGAAATCACTTTGACTAAAAGAGAGTTGGGGCTCAGAGAAAGTGGAAAGAAACAGACATAGTAGCTAAACACAAAATGCAAACTCTTTCCCACGGCATGCAAAGTCCACTCCAGTCTGGCCCCAAGTTTCCTGCCCCACTGCCTCTCTCCTCTACATCCATATGTGCAGACAGGTCTTCTCATCCCCCAGAAATGTCAAGACCCATGGCTGAGCCTTCTCTGGTGTCATTTCTGCCTCTGTAAGGCATCTCCTCCTCACTCCCTCTTTGAGTCCTGCTCATCATCCTCACTCCTCTGCAGGTCTTCGCTAACCCTCCACCCACAGTCCCAAAGGCTTTTCCACTCAGGCACATCTACACCATGCCCCTGCTGTCTACACTTCACTTCCACACATCAGTGTACCTAACCTTGAGCTCCCACTCACCCACACACCAGACCCAGAGTATGAGCTCAGTTAACACTTAGGAGACGAAATGAGTAAACAGCTGGAAATCAATTGACCCATCTTTGCATTTTGGGTTTCTCCATTTTTTCCCCAGTTGTTCAGAGTCTCTCTCCAGGGCTGCCCAGAGAATGTAGACTTTTGAGAAAAGTCTTTCTTCTCTGGGTAGTAGATTCAACTTCAGTTTCTTCTCAAGATGCGGCAAAGACAGAGACTCTCCTATTGTCCCACAGAGAGGAATCCAAGGCTAATGGAAATGAAGAAGCAGAGGAGATGAAACGCAGTGGGCAAACCTGACTGCCCAGTGTGGTTCTGTCATTCCATGACCATTCCCCAGCCCAGGGCAGCTGCCTCACCCTGCAGAAAAGGAACCCCACCACAAGTCTCCACAGCTCTGAGCTCCCCAACATTCACCCTGTCTTTGATTGCTTATGGATTGAACCCTATTTCATTCGTCCAGCCTCTTCTTTGTTTTCTGTTTTTGTTTTTTTGAATTTTGAGAGAGAGAGATAGAGAGTAAGTGGAAGAGGCACAGAGAGAGAGAGAGAGAGAGAGAGAGAAAGAGACAGAATCCCAAACAGGCTCCACATTGTCAGGGCAGAGCACCATGCGAGGCTTGAACTCACGAATCTCAAGATCATGACCTGAGCCAAAGTCAACAGTCAGACACTTAACCAACTGAACCACCCAGGTGCCCCCAGCCTCTTCTTTGTTACAGACCTACACTGTGGGGTCCCAGGATGTCTCTGGTGTCCCCTGGCTACCTGGGTGACACTACAGCGAACCGTTTTTTGTTGCAGATCTGGAAAATATGTCATAGGACATAGAGGGCACAGGGAAGCATAGCTGTGATGAGCTCACTTTTGAGCTCACTGAGACTACTGGCTGGAACAGAGAAGGGACTCAGACATTTCTGGTAAGTTGATGTCCTGCATTTCCCACGAGAATGTAAGCTCCTTGAGGGGAGGGACTTCAGTGTTTTTTGTTTGTTTTGTTTTGTTGAGAGAGATAGACAGACAGACAGACAGCTGGGGAGAGAAACAGGGGGAGAGGGAGAGAGAGAGAATCTGAGCATGCCGAGCATGACACAGGGCTTGATCTCATGACCCTGAGATCATGACCTGAGCCAAAATCAATAGTCAGAGCTTAACTGACTGAGCCACCCAAGTGCCCCAAGGGACTTCAATGTTTTTCACCACTCTGTGTCTCTAGTACAAGGAACAATACATATCAGGAATTCAATAAATACATCTATTGAATGAATGAATGGAGAGATGGATGGATGAATGGATGGATGGATGGATGGATGGATGAATGGATTGCTTTAAGGGGGGATTTTGAACTGGGGCTAAAGGAGGAGAGAGAGTGTGCAGCAACCCCTCTGTAAAAAGAAAAACAGGTCAAGGCTGAGCACACCCTGGCTCCTGTCCTGGTGGGGGCTGGGGGGAAGGCTTAGGACCAAAAGGTGATGAACTTAGACTCCAAAAATAAGAGGTGTGGGGAGACTGCCAGTACAAGCAATGTTGCTACAGGACCACTGAAAGGTTGAGCAGAGCCTATGGAGAAGGCCATCTCCTATTTCTGCAGCAAAGCAGGGACAAGATGCTGTTCACACCCTGTCAGGACCACACAGAGGCTCTAGCTCAGCCAGGCTGCCTGCCAAAGGGGCCATTTCTCCCTGAGAGGTGCAGGTTTGGGTGAAGCAGTGAGCCCCTCCCTCAATCGTCTGAGGCATCCATCGGAGGCCCAAGAAGAACCTGGGAAATTTATTGCTAAACCCACAAGAAGCAATTCTCAGGCTCCCAGAAATACCTGGGGAAGCAGAGTCACTGAGGGAGGCCTGTGGCCAATCGAGTCAGGGTCCTGGATGAGCAAAGTTCAGACATGCTCTGGGCCCTCTGGCTGGTGGGACACAGGACTTCCAGGATACTCTTACTGTCTGGCCCAGCAGCCCACAGCCAAAGACATGGTGCACAGATCCCAGAGGAAGAGCAGGACTGAGACAGAACCACCCGTGAGCAGAGGCCTGGACTTAGGAAACTTGCTCAGGCATGAGCACAGTCTGGGGGGCACTGCCAGCACCACCTGGTGGTCCTGAGCTCTCTCCACACTTAGCAGAGCGCTTCTACTGGCAGGATGTGGCCATAACCCATCCTTCCCCCCAGCTGCCTCATCCTTGCACCGCAGCCGGGTTATGAGCAATTTGCCCACCAACAAGCCAGGCAGTGTTACAGACAGAAAGTGGGCCTGACAGCATGAGCTGGATAGGGTGAGCCCTGGGTTAAGCCTCCTGGAGTCTGGGCTCCCAGTGTCTCCCCTAGTGGAGGTCTCAGGGTCTGCCCCACCTGGTCCCTGATCAGGGTAGAAGGGGCATCAATGGCTACAGGCCCCTGACAGGGAGATTTCTGAGATTAAGCTGACAGTCTTGGATCCACATATGACTTTCTGATGGCTGGACAACTGTGTCCCCTCAAGACCCCTCTCTCCTACCTTCCCAACACTGGCTCAGTGTTTCTGGCTACCACTAGCACTGGAGTCTAGATCAGACACCAGCTGGCCTAGTCAGGGCTAGAATATCAGCTCAGGAAGAAGATACAGAGCGTATGCTAGGTATATTCACAGAGCGTGTGCTAGGTACCTGTCACAGTGAGCATCATCCCCTCTAATGACCACAACCTTGCAAGCTACAAAGAATTGAACCCATTGTATAGATAGAAAAAGTAAAGCCCAGTGGACTCCCTCAACTAACCCCAGGTCCACACTAGCGACTGTTCAGCTGACACAAGACTGAGGTCCCTCTGACTCCGGCTGTTCATAACCCCTTTCTGCATCTCCATGACCCCAGTCTTGGGCTGGGAGACTGCTAAGAATGCCAGGCAGCTTTAGAGAAGACAGAACCCCCTCCCTGCTACCTCTTCCTTCTTCCTGCTCTGCTATTGTGTCCTTGTGTCTCCCTGAGCCTCTCCAAGTCAGCACACAAGGATCTTTGTTCTCATTCCTTCATTGGTCATCTTTCTGGTCATGTTCACCATGTAGACTGTGCTCTGCTCCAAGAAGCAACAATGCTAATCCATGCCAGGACCTTGATTTCGTGGAGTCTTCCTCATCTCCTTACTTTCCCCAGCTTCAGATACTCCTGCACTTGTCTCCTAAGGCAGTGAGCCTCTATCAGCCCAAGGCCATGTTCTCCCAGGCTGCTTCCCCTCTAATGGCAGGTTCAAGCCCTGCCCTCCAAATTCAATTATTAGAAAACTTGTTTACAAACGCAGTCTGTGCTCTCTCTCCCTGCTCCCCCCGTCCCAGTACTTCTTTTATCAATCCCATTTTCTGCAAGAACAGCCTAAACCTAAAATCCAGCTCCACCAGCTCCTGGTCTCTGAGGCCTACACCTGCCATGGCCACAGCCACAGCCAGAGGAATACTTGAGTCACTGCCATTCCTTGCCCCAGTATTCCCCACTTTGAGACTGTTCCCTAGGCCTAAGTTTGGTTCTACCAGGCCCTATCCAGGCCCACCTTCTACTTGGTTTTATGTGAGAAGAGAGAAAACAGAAGTTTTGCGCTTGGGCACCAGAGTGGACCTCAGATTCTCAATTCAAATGGACCAAGCACCACATAGATATCTCTGCTCTTAGACACAGATACAATTGTCATTTATGGTGATTTCAAGAAATTCCAAATCTTCTGAATATAACATTAAGCCTGAATCCAAAGCTGGACACTTCTTGACCATCTCAACACATAATAATACTAACTATATTAGTTAAAAAATATAGTTTTTTTTTAAAAAAAACTATAGTAACAACAGTAATAATAATACTGAGTCAATGCTAACACTATAATATAGTTACTGTATCAGAATTGAGAATCAGATTGTGAGTGGCTTGCCACAGCTAACAGACCATTTACTGCTGACCAACAACTGTGTGCCAGGCACCCTTCTAGAAGTTGGAGGATACGACAATGAACAAGACAGGCAAAGAGCCCTCAGGGACCTTACATTCCAGGAAAGTACCTGACCCATGCTGCTGCCCCCAGATGGACCCCAAGAAAAGAAGGTGGCAAGTACAGAATGTCTGCTAAGCCCTGGGGGAATGCCAGTCAGGGAGGAAAAGGGCAAGTCTGGGGCCAAGGGCATTCAGTAGGTGGGCCAGAGTCTGAGGAGCCCCAGCCTCTGGGAGCCTCAGGGAGTAAAATGGCTCTTCTGCTCACAGAGATGGCTCTGCCCACACCCACCTCAGCACTCAAAAGGGCCTCCACTCTCAAAAGATTTCCTGCTGCTTTGTCCTTAAAGCACACTCAGCTTCCATTGCTGTTTACAAAGTAAAGCTAAATGCACAGAACTGGCACTCAAAAACTTTCAGGACTTCAGTGCTTTGCAATAGGGCAAGCCTTGAAAAACCTCTGCCACTCCACTCCTCTGAGACTTCAGAAGGATGCACTGTGCTGACCCAGGAAGTCCCATTTTATACCCAAAGAGGAGACGAAGAACGCACAGACAGGGTGACTTGAGCAGCCCCCAGGATGCCTGGAGTTAGGTGGGTTTGACCCACGGGGACTCTGATTCTGACCTGTGGGCTTTACACTCCCAGAGTTGAGCCCTGAGGCTGGTGGTGGCGGGCCAGACCTGAGAGCCTTCCATCCAGTGGCCTTGTTCCCAAGCCTCAAGACTCAAAGTGCAGTATCCTCAGGCTATTTCTTTCCTTTGACTAAGAAAGAAGCGTTGGAGTCTCAGTTGAGCCCAGGAATGGGGTGGGGGGAGGAATCCTATAAAAGCTCCAAAGGAAGAAGCTGAATTTGACAATAGAAGCAGGGCCTTGGAAACAGCCGGAGAAATACCAGGCACAACCACCAGAACAGAAGCAAGACACAAAAGTGAGGTGGGGAACAATAACCCACAAAGCACAAAGTCAAGGAGCTGTCAGGAGTTGCTGAAGAACCTGACGGCCAAGGGGAAATCCTCAGAGCCATCCTCCCAGGGGCTTGTAGTGGGGGACCACATTACTGCCCACGATGTCTGTGTTCTCTGTGCCCGAGCATTCGGGGTCTGGCCTCTTAACCCTGGGACACATGAATGGGTTTCCTAATTAGTGTACTCAGGTTGCATGCCATTTATTTGAAAAAGCTAAGCACATATTTTTATCCTGATCTCCCTTGAGGACAATTTTCAAAGATTATGTCCATATTAATACAAGATTGCTGGTATCATGCCTAACCACAACTCTTACCTACCCACATCATATGTGCCATTGCTTGGGCAAGTCCTACTAAGCTCATGTTGACTGGACCTGCATTTACTCACTCAAAAAAATAGGGAACACTCTGGAAATGTCTGCAAGAGGAGGAGTCAAACTTGCAAAGACTCAGTATCGCCCCATACTTTCCAGTCCTCTGATTTCCACGGATAGGGAAAACAAACCTGGGTTATTTCTGCAGTGATTCAACCTCTTGATTCAGTCACAGAGGCCATGACACAGTGCTGTAAGTTGTATCTCCGCCTTTCATCCGAAGTCTCCCCTGAAAAAGAAATCAGGTGGTGGGAAATGAATGACTGGGTGTTTTGAGTGCACAGTGGATCAGATTCAGTTTTGTAGAGATCTTGTTGGTTCCCAGACTGAGCCTGGGCACTGAGGGCAAGGACAGAGTGAAGAAAGAGACAGGTCACCCAAGGTTGGTCGGTGGTAGGTAGCAGGTTGAATAAGCCAAGGAACTTACTTACGAGGCTTGCTTGGTGGTCACAGGACAAATATAGCTCTGCACTGGCCCCCCAAATCTTAAAGTTTATGTGGAAGCCTTCAGTCACTGCATTCAGACATGTATACCGTCCAATCAGTCTTAAAACCTTACTCTCTCCAACTATGTCCCTGAAACAGCTCCCACCATAAAAATGATGAGAACATACAAACCAAGAATGGAGAAGGTGGGGAGGAGCCAGCTCATGGGTCAACTGGAGGCCACATCCTCTCTTTGACTTCCTCCATCAGTCCTGAATTGGAAATGCTCAGACAATGGGCTTTGGGAAGACAATGCCTTTCCCAGATCTAACAAGCCAGTTGAAGCACATTCGTTTGAAATTTAAGGAGGGTGGGGGGAAATACAGTCTAGATAAAACTAAATCTAAATATTCTGGAGGATAGAAATTTTAAGAGAAAGAAAAACTCACAAATATCTTCCACCAAACTGATAGTGTTTGTTTAAGCAGGGATAGACCCACATAGCTATTTTGTACCTTTTCGTATTACTTGTAAATATCCAAAACATTTCAAAATAAAATTTTAAGAGAAAAAACCATTGAAAGAGAGAAAAATGGGGGAAGGGAAGAAAGGAAGGAATACACGAAAAGCAAGGTTTCTAGGAAACTACCACTGGTTAAAAGATTTGAACAACACACAGCTATGCATTCTTTTTTTTTCTTTTTTAAGTTTATTTATTTATTTTGAGAAAGTCAGAAAGCACAAGTGGGGCAGGCACAGACAGAGGGGGAGAGAGAGGATACCAAGCAGGCTCCTCACTGCTAGCGCAGAGCCCAACGCAGGGCTTAAATCTACAAAAACTGTGAGATCATGATCTGAACACAAACCAAGAGTCAGAGGCTTAACCGACTGGGCCACCCAGGTGCCCTTACCTATGCCTTCTTACTCAAAGTAGGATCCACACCCCGCAATGAAAAGCATTGGTCTACACATGCCAGCAGTTCAACAAACTACAAGTTAAACACAAAGAGATCCAAACCTAGGTATCTAATAAACTGTCAAAAGCCAAACACAAATCGGCAAGGTTGCAGAGTCACGATCAACATACAAAGCTCAACAGCATCTCTGTACAATAGCTATGAACAATCTGAAAATGAAATTAAGAAAATAATTCTACTTACAATGACAGAAAAAAGAATAATATTACTTAGTACATATTATAGACCCAAAATACATAGGGATGCATTTAACAAAAAACGTGCAAGACTTGTACCCTGAAAACTTCAAAATATTGTTTAAAAGAAATTAAAGGTCAAAATAAAAGGAATGACCTTTCACATTCATGTATCAGAAGGCTTAAAAGTGCTAAGTGATGAAGCTCCCAAACTGAACCATAGATTTGACATGATACTTATTGAAATTATAGCTGCCCTTTTGGAGGGGGTGGTGCATAAATTGCCAAACTGATCCTAAAATTCATGTGGAAATGGAAGGGAAACTGCTATGGAAACTTAATTATAGAAATTAAGACGGACAAACTAGTGCTTCAGCAAGGCTTGACTTTAAAGGGAACATAAACAGAACACATTTTTCCATTCCTCATTCTTGAAGCTTCCCCCTCCCCTTGACTTGTTTTTTTGCAAAATCCTTTGTTCCAGGAAGTTGGTATTGACATTGACATCTCGCTGACCTCAATGTATACTTAGTAACGAGACTCGGATGGCCAGTGCCAACACCAGTCAGGTCATTACCTTGAAGACTTGACAACCTCAGCTGGCAGCACATGCCGGATTCCTACCGAAACCACCTAGATCCTGTATTTTCCTATAAAATCCCTCCATCTTTTACCCTAGGCAGGTCTGCAGTCTTGAAGACATTAGCCCTGCTGCAGGCCTTTTGCCTGGCAAAGTAATAAAACTATTGTTTCTCTTTATCCCCAAACCCTGTCTTTGTGTTATATTTCAGCTCTGGAACTTAGAATACCCAAAACAATCTTGAAAAAAAAAAATACAATTGGAATATTCAAATTTCCTGACCTTAGTACTTTCTAAAAAGCTACAGCAATCAAGACAATGTGATTCTGACTTGAGGATAAATGTAGATCAATGGAATAGAATTGAGAGTTGAGACTTAAGGTCAACTGATGCATGACAAGGTGCCAAGATGATTCAGTGGGGGTTATAACAGTCTTCTCAATAACTGGATATCCGCATTAAAAAGAATGAATTCGAACCCCTATATGCCACAACCATATACAAAACAACTCAAAATTGATCACAGGCCTAAATATAAAAGCTAAAGCTACAAAACTCTTAGATGAAAACGTAAGATCTTAGTGACCAGGTTAGTCAATGAATTCACCTTGATTATTTCATGTGAAAGATGCCAGTCATAACTGATCACATCACAGCTTTTAAGATTCCATCTATATGAATTCCCAGAATATGCAAACCTATAAAGATGTAAAGTAGATTATTGTTTTCATAGGCCTAGGGAGAGAGGGGAAGGAATGAGATGTGACTGTGAATGGGTATGGTATTTCTTTGAAGGGTGATTTTGGTTTTGGGGTCTTTTGTTTTAAAATTGGATTGTGGTGATGCTTACACAACTCTGAAAATACTAAAAATTCTTGCATTCTATACTTTAAAATAGGTGAATTATATGGTATGTGAGTTAGATTTCAATAAAAAAACAAAACACAGAAGAGGTTCAAGGTACAAGAGTCTTTTTCAGGGAGATGGCAAACAAGTCACATGGTGGTTCTCTGGGGATGGGGCTTTTGAGGAGTCCAATTCAGTGTGGCCCTTTCAGTGGCTATTAGTGCCTCTGGTTTTTGTAGCTACTATGTCCAAAGCCTCTAGTTTTTAAGGCCACTGTGAATCTGGGGTGAGAGAGCTGGGAACAGGGCAAGGTACCATGTCAAGAGTGTTCTTACTGAGAGTCAGTCATTTTTCTCAAATAAATTTTCTTTAGGTCCTTTCTAGCCTTTGGTTAATTCAAAGTTCTGCAAAAGTTGCTTTTGATGATTTTTATATTGTCTTTGCTGCTTTTATAGAAGAGCAGACTTATAAGAGTCCTCACTCCACCATTCTAGAACTTCTGGCTCCATTTCTTTAAGGCACTTATCACAGTTGAATTTTACACCTTTCTGTGTGGTTTCTTTATGAATGTGTGTCTCCCCCACTGATCATTAAGTGTCACGAGGACAATGTCTACACTGTGGTTATGTTTTATCCTTCCTAGATTCTACCACAGAGACACACAGTAGGCACTCCATATATATGTGTTAAGTTAATCAAAGGTCATTGGCACAGGCTAGTGAACACACAATCTCCATAGACTGGTATCAAGATACAAACCTGTCCATTAGTCTCAAGGGAGCCTTCAATATTGGTCAGCTGGACATTTTTCACTTCTCAGGGAATACACATTCTCACAGTCCTTAAAACTCTGACTTCCTCTCCCCACCACACTCTCTGATGATGATCTTGGCTTATTATTCATTGATAATATCAGACCACAACTTCTTCCACTTTCTACCTCCAAATCTACCAATATACTCATATTGGTTCCTGTATTCTCCTTCTCTCTTCTTCTTACAGGAAAAAGACAGCGTTTCCTGGCAAATCTCAATCCCCATCAACCTTCCTGCTCCTTCAAGAACCTACCCCAGTGATTCTCCCTCTTTTCACATGCATCTTCCAGTTTCCACTATACCAAATTTTTTCCATCTGCATTAGAACACATTTTGTCCCTATCTTTTTGTTTTTTTTGTTTTTTAATATACCCAGCTTGGACTTCACAGCCTCCTTCCAGCAGATGCCTTGTTCCTCTATTTCCAAGCCAAACTTCTTTAAAGATTTGGCTACAAGCTCTGGTTCCATCTCCTTACCTTCTATTTGATATTTACACCATTCTTAGCTGTGCTTTGTGTCCACTAAGAAGCTAAATGTCTCTGATATTTTCATTTTATTCTTGCAACAAGCAAATATTGAACACCCAATATCAGTGCCAAACACTGTTCTAGGAACAAGATACAGAATACAAACAATAAGATAAATAAGACATACATTCTTTGGACATTTTCTTTATAGCTTTCATCTTTATTGGCCTTCCATCCATATGAGGTGCAATTGGCCACCGACTCCTTGTGGAAATATCTTCTCCCTTGACTTCAGAGCACATTACTCCAATCTCTCCAGCCACTACTTTTCAGGCTTCTTGGCTGGATCTTTCTCATAGTTTTTGTCTTTGTGATTGAGGGTTTTTTTTAAATTATTGAGGTAAAATTCACATAACTTAAAACTTGCCATTTAATTCCAGTCTTTAAATGTTAGATTTCCTATGGAATTTTCTTTTCTTCTTCCTCTCTACTTTTTTTTCATAGAGGACTTCATCTGCTCCTTTAATTTTAAGTGCCTTCTATTTGTGTACCCCACACTTATACCTGCAGCCTAAAACTCTCCTAAGTCCAGACACTAATAAACAGCCTTCTCCACTTGGGTATTTAACAAGGACTTTAAACATAGTATTTTTCCCTAAAGTTTGCTCCTCCTACATAGTATCCCTATGGCACCAATATCCATTCAACTGCTCCACTAGAAAACTTTGTAGAGATATTCTGAACACTTCCCTTTTCCTCACAATCCATGTCAACTTTACAAACCAAATAGCTTTCAGATTCATCCATGTCTTCCCATTTCTACCAATGACACTCTAAACTCTCACTTTGCAAGATGTTCTGAACTGTTCTCCTTATATCCATTGTCCTCATCCCCACCAAGTCCGCTCTCCACACAGGAAAATGAATTTTACCCTCCTTGACCAAGTCAGGCCTCTATGTATAAACTTTCATAGCTTCCTCAACATCTTGATTTATTTTTTACTATGGAAATTAGTTAGTCATGATTAGTTTTAATTCTCCCTTTGCCCAGGTGAATGTAAACTCCATGAGAGCAGAAAGAATATTAGCCTTGTTTTCAGCTGTTTGCCAAATGTCTACTAAAATTTCTTAAATAGAATAGGTGCTTAATAAAAACTTGCTAAGATCATAAAAACCATATACAAAAGACCCACCATTAATATCATCCTCAATGGGGGAAAAACTGAGAGCTTTCCTGTTAAGGTCAGGAATACAAAAGGGATATCCACTCTCGCCACTGTTATTCAACATAGTATTGGAAGTTCCCTAGTCTCAGCAATGAGACAACACAAAGAAATAAAAGGCACCCAAATCAGTGAGGAGGAAGTCAATCTTTCACTCTTCTCAGACAACATGATACTCTATATGGAAAACCCAAAAGATTCCACCAAAAATCTCCTTGAACTGATCCATGAATTCAGCAAAGTTGCACGATATGAAATCAATGCACAGAAATTGGTTGCATTTCTATACACGAATAATGAAGCAGCAGAAAGAGAATCAAGGAATCGATCCATTTTATAATTGCACCAAAAACCATAAAATGCCTAGGAATAAACCTAACCAAAGAGGTGAAAAATCTATACACTGAAAACTATAGAAAGCTTATGAAAGAAATTGAAGAAGTTACAAAAAATGGAAAAATATTCCATGCTCATGGATTGGAAGAACAAATATTGTTAAAATGTAGATACTACCCAAAGCAATCTACACATTCAACACAATCCCTATCAAAATAACACCAGCATTCTTCACAGAGCTAGAACAAACAATCCGAAAATTTGTATGGAATGAGAACAGACCCTGAATAGCCAAAGCAATCCTGAAAGAGAAAATAAAAGCTGGAGGCATCACAATCCTGGACTTCAAGCTGTATTACAAAGCTGTAATCACTAAGACAGTATGGTAGTGGCACAAAAACAGATACTCAGATCAATGGAAGAGAATAGAGAACCCAGAAATGGACCTACAAACATATGGCCAACTAATCTTTGACAAAGCAGAAAAGAATATTCAAGGGAATAAAGACAGTCTCTTCAGCAAATGGTGCAGGGAAAACTGGACAGCAACATATAGAAGAACGAACATGGACCACTTTCTTACACCATACACAAAAATATACACAAAATGGATGAAAGACCTAAATGTAATACAGGAAGCCATCAAAATCCTAGAGGAGAAAGCAGGCAAAAACCTCTTTGACCTTGGCCACAGTGAGTTCTTACTGACCATGTCTTTGGAGGCAAGGGAAACAAAAGCAAAAATGAACAATTGGGACATCATCAAAATAAAAAGCTTCTGCACATTAAAGGAAATAATCAGCAGAACAAAAAGGCAACTGATGGAATGGGAGAAAATATATGCAAATGACATATCAGATAAAGGGTTAGTATCCAAAAACTATAAAGAACTTATCTAATTCATCAGCCAAAAAACAAATAATCCAATGAAGAAATGGGCAAAAGACATGAATAGACACCTCTCAAAAGAAGACATCCAGATGGCCAACAGACACATGAAAAAATGCTCAACATCACTCATCATCAGGGAAGTGCAAATCAAAACCACAATGAGATACCACCTCACACCTGTCAGAATGGCTAACAATAACAACTCAGGCAACGACAGATGTTGGCAAGGATGCAGAGAAAGAGGATCTCCTTTGCACTGCTGGTGGGAATGCAAACTGGTGCAGCCTCTCCGGAAAACAGTATGGAGGTTCCTCAAAAAATTACAAATAGAACTACCTTATGACCCAGCAATTGCACTACTAGGTATTTATCCAAAGGATACAGGTGTGCTGTTTCAAAGGGACACATGCACCCCAATATTTATAGCAGTGCTATTGATAATTGCCAAAGTATGGAAAGATCCCAAATCCATCTACAGATGAATGGATAAAGAAGATGTGGTATATATACACAATGGAGTATTACTCAGCAATCAAAAAGAATGAAATCTTGCCATTTGCAATAACGTGGATGGAACTAGAGTGTATTATGCTAAGTGAAATTAGTCAGAGAAAGACAAATATCATATGACTTCACTCATATGTGGAATTTAAGATACAAAACAGATGAACAGAAATAAAGGTAAGCAAAAATAATATAAAAACAGGGAGAGGGATAAAACATAAGAGATTCTTAGAGAACAAACTGAGGGTTGCTGGAGGGGCTGTGGATGGAGCCATGGGCTAAATAGGCAAGGGCCATTAAGGAGGCCACTTGTTGGGATGAGCACTGGGTATTATATGTAGGGGATGAATCACTAGATTCTACTCCTGAAATTATTATTGCACTATATGCTAACTAACTTGGATGTAAATTAAAAAAATAATAATAATTATAAATAAATAAATAAATAAATACTTGCTGAGAATATAGAACAAATGCATTTTCTTCCTCAGCTTATTTCACAACTTACCAAAGAGCACCAATCACTAATAGCCAATTAGGGGAACAAAAGCCCTGAATGTCATCCCTGATACAACTTTCTCCCTCATCCCCTACCTGTAAGCCATCATCAAGGCTTTTATATTTAACTGGAAAAAAATTATGCCTAAAGTCTAACCACAGCTGACCAACTCTACATTCATTATCAGACTCTTTCCTGGACTCCCAAAATAGATAACTCATGCACTTCCTCACTAGCCGCCCTCCATACCAACTCCTATTCAATAGCGAAATATATCATTGCCTCCTTCAAATTCATCGATTGCCTCCCACTGCTCCTAAGAGAAAGTCTAAATCCTCAGGAGACACATGAGGGCCAACATTTTCAGCCTCAACCGGTGTGTTTTTCCTTTTGTTCCCTCTGCTCTCTCTGAGTACTTGGGATGTATAGCCATCCCAGGGCTCTCAGAATCCTCAAGATCCTCCCACATACTAGTGACTCCATCTGAAGTGCTCCCCTCCTGACACCTTTGCCTGATTGTTTCTTTGTCATCCTTCATGTCAAAGCTGAAATGCCACTTCCTTTGGGAGATCTTTCTCCTCCTTCCCAGGCCAGGTGAGTGAAATTATCAGACACTCCTAAGACCTTGTACTTTCTCTTACTGCATTTACCACAACCATCTCCAAATACTTCACTTCTGCATTTATTTAATCTCTTTCTCTTACCCTAAAATGTAACCCCATGTCCATTTAGGCACTATAGTCCACTGGTTAGGAACACAGGCTCGAGAGCTAGACCTCTGAGTTTGATCACCAGTTCTGCTGCTTCCTGGTGATGAGACCACCACCAACTTACTCAAATTTTCCCTTTCTCAGTTTTCTTATGTGTAAAATGAATTAAGATGTAATGATACCTTTCTCAGAGTGTTGTGTGGATTTGAGGATCTAACTCATCTAAAGCGAATAGGATATGCCTAATATTAATATGGTATGTGCTCAAAAATATCACCAACTATTATTGTTTACTATAGTAACAGTAAATACAAGGGATTTAGCCCCAACATATAGTAGTCACTCATTAAATATGATAACTAGTGTGAAAAAGAATAAATCTTGAAGACTTGAAGAATGATACCCATCACAAACAGGAACAACAAAAGCGATTAAAAATAAGTATCTGTATAAAACCCAGAAAAAAATATAAATGACCTATATGCAAAAAATTTACCAAGCATAATGAGGAACATAAAATAAATATTTAAATAAATGAAGAAATATGCTGTATTGGATATTCAGTGTTGTGGATATCAATTAGTAGGAGAGAAAATGTATAAAAACGTACAGGTGAATATATGAATTGGGTCATGGGATACCATGATAAACATAGACCACTTGTTAAGAAAAATGAATGCAGAAGTCTTCACAGAGGCTATAATCCTTGAAGAGTATAAAAAATTCTAACAGAATTGGGACAGAACAGCATTTTGGAATAAAAGCAGAGAGAGCTGAAATGCAATAGTACAAGAGGTCTGAATTGGAAAGGTTTTTAAAGGTCATTAATTCAGCCAGTGAGTAATAGAGAACCTAAATACAAGTAGCTTAAACACAAAGTATATACATTGTTTTACATAATGAAAAATCCAAAGAAGGCGATCCCCAGCTAAACACTGTCAGGGCCCTAGAAGGCTTCCCTACCACTCTCCTGACTTTGCCCACGTGGTCTCAGGATGGCTGTAGTTCTTCAAACATCAAGCTCTCCCAATATCATGAAAGGTGGGAAGAAAGAAGCATTTTTTTTCAAACCACTCTCCCTTCTTATGAGAGGAACACCTTTCCCACCAACTCCCCAGTCAATTACTCCATGTTTCCCATTGCTCAGAACTGTTCACGGGCTGTTCTACTTTCTGTTGCTACTTAATCAACCACCCCAGAACACAGTGACATAGAACAACAATCATTTTCTTTTATTCGCAGATTCTATGGATCAGGAACTGTGACATGGCACTGCTCTAGGATATTTGGTGCCCCAGCTTGGAAGACCATATTGGCTAGGGATGATCTGAAGAGCTAAGGGCTCACTTGGAAGCTTGTGCACTCCCCTGCCTTACACCTGGGCTGGGAAGACTCAAAGTTTGGGCTCGTCTGGGAATGTTGACCAGCACACCCACATATATCTTCTCTATGTGACTGGAGCTTCCTCACTGCATAATACAGGAATTCTAATAGGCAGGATTCGGATAAAATGTTATCAGAGAGTTGAATATATCCTACATGATCTTTTACAACCTAAGCTCAGGAGCCACATAGTGTCACTACCTCAAAATTCTGCCTGTTGAAATGGTCACAACTCCCCAGACACAAAAGGAGAGAACATGAACCTTACCACTTAATGGAAGACACATCAAGGAATTTGAACTTACTTTTTATACCAACCCCTAAACCAACACTGATAGGTTTGGTTTCACAACAAAGAGCACACCCCACCCGAGTCATCAGATCCATCCTCTACAGCACCACCAACTCAAGGCATCAATCCCCTTTTCAAATACCCCTACTTGAATGGTCAACCAGTCTTCAATGACAGGGAGTTCCTTCTCTTCCTAAAATAATCATTTTACATTTGGACATTTGCTTTAGAAAAATCAGTCCATATCCTGAGCAAAATATTTTCGCTCATGTTAGGCCCTTTTGGTCTGAGCTGAGAATGGGAAATGGGAAAATGTAGGAAGGTGAGACAAAATGATGAGTTGCTTGATTAGGGTCATTAGATCATCAAAGGATTTGGACATTCAAGACTTGTGGCTTGGTGGACTGTAGGGTCCTTTCTCTCTGTCAAAACCACATTGTCCAGCGACCTGACACATTTTAAATAAATCAGCCTGGATTTTATTCACTTGCCATCAGTACTGCATTTATGATGTGGCCTTTGAAAAGGCCATCAGTCCCTCCTGGAATCCATTCAGTGCAAGGAGCTGTCAGATTTCCTAGCAAGATCTGGATCAGGCAGGGGAGACACACCAGGCATCAGCTTCCCTCCTCAATTCTCCTTCTAAGTGATTCCTCGGGCATTTGAAGATGTAGAAGTAAGAGCAGAGTCTTACCTGAGTGTCCTGCAGGCAGCCCTTATGGCACGCATTCTAAGCAGAATTCATCATCCACATCACTGAAACTTGCTCAGACTTCAGTGTTTGTAATCACAGTCAGAGGCGTTGCTTTCTAGTTGGTAGCTGAGCCAGAAATTCTGGGGTAGTTCTTAAATTCTCCCTCTCTCCTTACCTGCCAACATTTAATCTTTCACTAAATTTTGTCCAGACTGCTTCAGCAATGTTCCTTGTCCATCCCTGTATTTACTGGTTGGTTCAGGGCATCACTGTCTCCTTGCAGGGCTCTTGCTATGACTTCAGGCCTGGCTTCCCTCCTCCCAGGCCTGCCCCTCCACTCTGCTGCCAGAGGAATCTGAGGTTATTGCTCTCCCATGGACCTCTGCCTGCCCCCACCCCATGCTCACAAGAGTAAGCCCCAACTCTTTAGCTTTTTCCACAAAACCCTTGATGAATGGCCTAGCTGCAACCTACATGACCAGTCTCATCTCCTGATACCCTCAACTCATGGGCCTTCTCACCACTTATCAAATATGCCAGATTTCCAATTATTGCCTTCAGATAAAGCTGTTTATTATCTCTGCCTGCAAATACATATTACCTCTTCTTTACTTTGCACAAGGCTACACATTTACAGACCTAAACATCTTCTTTGTTTTCATTATTGTTATTATAATTGTGTTCCGAATTTATTGAGCACATACTGTTGTCCAGACTGCTTCAGCAATGTTCCTTCTCCATCCCTGTATTTACTGGTTGGTTCAGGGCATCACTGTCTCCTTCTAAGTCTTTTGCTATGACTTCAGGCCTGGCCGCCCTCCTCCCGAGCCTGCCCCTCCACTCTGCTGCCAGAGGAATCCAAGCATTGGATGTGGATTATTTCATTTAATATTTACAACAACGCTATGGGTTATGCAGATGAGGAGCTGAGACCCTGAGAGGTTTGCTTGCTCCGGATCCCACAGCGGGAATCCTGAAGCCAGTGCTTGTAACCATCTGCAAATCCCACTGGAGGCAAATCCAGGGTGCACTTCCTGATGATCTCAGCCACAAATGTTCACACTTCTGCTACAGGGCCTACCATGAAGTATTTATACAGGTTTTATCTTGTTTGCATACTGATTCAAATAAAGTAACAGTTCAGAAACACACATTTATAGGACAATCAAGAAAACTTGAATACTAATTTTATATTTGATGATACTAAGGAATCATTGTTCATGATTGGTACTGTGGTTATGTTTTTAAAAGTCACTGTCATCTAGAGATATACTAGACTATTTAGAAATGAAGTGATATGAAGTCAAGGTTGCCTGAGGAAACAGTATGTAGGGGAAGATAGGTAACATCTTTTGGTATTATGGTGGTAACTATTAAAATAGGAGATTAATATGTGGAGTGTTATTCAATTATTTATCCTACTCTGTGTATGTCTGAAATTCTCTAGAATAAAAATACTCTGTATATTTCTTCAAACAAATGAGCTTATATGTTCACTCCCCTGCTTTTGGATTGATAGAGAGCAGAGGACATTTGAGTCTTAGTCAGCTTTGAATCTGTAGCAATAACAGAATTGAAACTCAGTTAATGTTTCTTGAGTGATGAGGTAGTAACTATATGCAGGTCACTTCCAAATGCACAGAGCAATGCTGCCTATTCCCCATACTATCTGGCTGCAGATCAATGACATCATGGCCACTAGCATTACTGATAGGCTCCCTGGGAGAGCGGAGGCCAGCTGCTAGAGTTGGACACGCCACTCCCATCCCAGCTTCCTTGAGTTTAACCTGTTTCCACACTAAACTGGTCCTCTCGAGTTCCTGCATTATAACCCTTGGAGACCAGATTGGCTACCCTGTGATCCCTGGATGCCCTCAGGAGCTGTGGCTTGCATTGCTCTAAGTGCTTTCCTTGCTTTTCTAAGTTTGTCTTTGGTTCCCAGCCAGGTCCAGCTGACCCCACAGTTTGATAAGCAAGGGATTTGGCTTTAACCCTTAAAATATGACTGCTAGCCTCCTCCCTATAGCTTGGTTTGACCACTGGTCCTATTCTGGATGGGAGTAATTTAAAGCTGGGCAAGTTTTCTTTGGAGTGACACAAATTTGTGAGCAAAAGGCAGAGATGGCATTTCAGGGAATGAACTCATTCAATACCTCTGGCCCCCACTCCTGCTTCTTCCTGCAGATACCTTTGTCAGATGGCCACAGCCTGGCTAATTGGTGTGAGTACCTTGCAAGGCCCACAGCTGAGGCTGCCTGGGGAGCACAAGGCAGCGTTAGCATTCCTCTAACTGTGAAAGGTGAGGCTTTTGCTATGTTCAAGTCACCATGCCCCACGGTCACCAACAGCTGCCCTGGAGAGTGAGGCTGAGGCCCTCCCTGCTTGGGGTGACAGGGGAATGGGAGAGGGGGCAGGGGCAGTAGTGCCAGACTTGCTGGGGCCAGAGAGTGAGGTATTGCTCCAATCCATCAGTCTCTGGGGAGCCTCACAACAACCCCCAAAGCAGGAAGACAGCCTGATGGGGGAGAGGCCACAGCACACCAAGGAGCACTGAAATCAGGCACACAAACCCCAGGCCAGCAAGATGTTTTTAGGGGCATCCATTGTTTGAGGCTCCCATCTCCTGGGTGCTCGGTAAAGAACACATGCCCTGGCTGTATCTGCTCCAAATGTGCATCTGAAAGAGATGGGCAGCAGCTCAGAAATGCCTAAAGTAGAGCCACGTGCAGGGGAGGGTGTTCTAGAAACAACATGGTACACAGGAGTAAAGTAGAGGCCTTGACGCACCACCAGGTCCCTTCAGGAATGAAGGACTTACTCTCCCAACTGCTGGGAGTGCTAGCACCAAATTCCCTCTTGGGGAGGGATTCACAGGAAGGAAGCCACCCCCCTTCCCAGAGCAGCCCATATCCAGCAATGAGGCACACAGTGGTATAAAGGCTCAGTGCTATCTCCCCAAGTGAGGACAGCTCTGAAGACTCATCCCATCTTCCCACCTCCCTGTAGAGTCAGCTGAAGTTTCCATTGAGACTCTTATCACAGACCAACCCACTCTTCTACCCAATCCTGCTCCCTTCCCTCCCTTCCCTCTTTCTTTTCTCTCCCCATCTCTTCCCTTCCTTCCCTCACCTTCTCTCCTCTCTCCCTTCCCTTTCTTCCCTCTCCTTCCTTCCACTTCCTTTCTCTGCCTTTCCCTCTACATCTTTTCCCCCCCTTCCCTCCCTGACACCCCCATCCCTTCCCTCCCGTCTCCCTTTGTCTCCCTTCCCTTCCCAGGTACTGATCCCAAAGCACTCCCTAATAAGCCTTCTGAGTTCACCATCCCCATTCTACATGTCCCCCTGTCCCCTGTGTGCCAAAGACTGTGAACAGAGCAGGTGACAGAGAGTGGTAAGATGCAACCCACACCTTTCCAGAAGCTTACGGCCACACATCTGTATGGCCTTGATTGTCTGGTGCGGAACACAGCATGATGGCTAAGAATAAAGCTTTAGAGTGAGACAGACTTGATCTCAAATACCATCTCTGCCATTTACTAGCTGAGTAATTTTGGAAAAGTCATTTAACCTTTCTATGCTTCAATTTTCTCAACTGTAAAATGTCAATAATAACACCAGCTAAACCGGTTGTCATAGGGATTAAATGAGATGTGTGTATAAAAAGAGTTTGTTACACCGTTTGGCCCTGTAAACAATGTTATACAACCCAAAACTGAAGTACATTAAGGAAGAATGCTGTGTAGACAAGGAAGGTTTAACTCCTTTTCTTTTTCTTTTTATAAATTTTTTGAGAGAGAGAGTGCACATGCGTGAGCGGGGGAGAGGGACAGAGGGAGAGAGAGAGAGAGAGAGAGAGAGAAAGAGAGAGAGAATCTTAAGCAGTCTCCATGCTCAGTACAGAGTCCAATGCAGGGCTCCATTCCATGACCCTGGGATCATGACCTGGGCTGAAATCAAGAGTCGGGAGCTCAACCGACTGAGCCACCCAAGCGCCCCAAGGAAGGTTTAATTCCATCAGAAACAGAAAAGAAAGGCTTCTCAGAGGCAGGGGAGGCTGACCTGGGAAGTGCATTTGTTTATGCAGACATGTAGGGCAGGACATGACAGGGACACTGGGCTAGAATGCCACTGGGCGGCCCATGACATGGCTTCTCTCAATCTGCCATTAAAACCCGTGAGGGGAGGGGAGGGGAGGGGAGGGAAGGGAAGGGGTGAGGAGGGGAGGGGAGAAAAGAAAAGGAAAGGAAAAGAGAAAAGAAAATAAAAGAAAGGAAAAGAGAAAAGAAAAGGAAAGGAAAGAAAAAAGAAAAGAAAGGAAAAGAAGCCTTTCCTGGGAGTCCCTTGCATCTGACTGGTCAGCTGTGCCTCTTGTCCAAGCCATCACTGATAGTAATAGCTTACCATACGTGCATATATTTTTCCCCTTACCTTTTCATGTCTTCGTATACTGAGCTAGCTCATTCTTTTTAACAGTTGCACAGGCCTTCATTAAGGGAATGAAACCAAAATGACTAATATAGACAAACTGAAAACTTCCCGGGGCAGAGGACTGAGTCCATCTTCCCCAAAACACAGACTCCAGGCAGAGGGTGAACACTCTCACAAAAGCAGGAACCTGGGAATCAGGAAGACACTGGTTTAAAAAAAAAAAAAAAGCTAGCTCAAAATATAAAATCGTGGAAAGTTAAGAAGGAAGCGTTACATACGACACACGGTAAGTTACCATTTATGTAAAACACAAACAAAACTCTTTCTGTATATATGTGTGTGTATAAATTTGTAGATGTACATTTGTGTGTGTGTCTCCATAGCAAAGGATGGAGTAAAGCCTTAAATGTCAAGCAAAGGAGTTTAGACTTGAAGAATCATAAAATAAGAAGGAAACCCCTAAAGCAGAACTGAGCTTTCAATTAGTTGGTGCGGAAAGTTGTACAGGGTAAACTGAGGTAATTAAGGCTTGAGTCAAGGTAAGTGAAGGTTGTGAGGGCACTGTATGATGGTAGGGAGGGTTGATAAGACAGACATGGAGGTAGGAGTAAGAATTTTCAGAGAAGAGATCTGGAGTGATTTGGTAACTACATATAACCAGGAAAAAAAACTGACATTATAATAATAACTGGCATTAATTGAAAGTGCTTAGACAGATAGATAGGTAGGTAGATAGAGAAATAGATACTCATTCAAACTTTACTCAGATTCCTAGGCATAAGTACTATTTTTGTCCCCATTTTACAAATGAGGAGACTGGGGCACAAATTAAGCAACTTGCTCAAGGTCACAGCTAAGGAATGGAGTTAGGGGATCAGGTCATTTGAACTGGAGCATTTGCAAATTGAAGGATTTGTCCTTGAAGGGAAGAGGGGAGATGGAAAGGCAGCTCTCCCAGGACTCTTCCAACAAGTGCCCTATATCCAGGAGTTTTGCTTATTCATTTATTTATGTATGTATTTATTCCTTATAACCAAAATATTCTTAAACAATATCCTGCTTCCCAATTGTTCTTTCTGAAGTACATGCAATGCAAACTTCAGAGTGAATTTTCAAGTGTGATCCTTTTTAAGTCTTTTGTGTGGTCTAAATCAGTTCCTCCTTCACGTCCCCATCAGCTCCTCTTTCACTGTACAACTACTCTGTGTTTCAGGCCTTGAGGCTTGTTTTGCTCTCTGTGGACTGTGGATGCTGTTTCCCTTGGGCTCTCACATGCCTCTCAAGGGAGCCAGGCTGTTTCTTTCCCAAGGCCATTCAAGGATTTCTTGCCAGCATCAGGGTAACAAGGAGCCTCACCATCTTGACCACATTGGTCTGACCCAAACAGCCTTAGAGCTGCCATTTCCCACACCTCACCTCTCTCCCAGTCCCCACCTCCCATGCCCAACCCTCACTGCCACTCCCCACTTCCCATGCCCAACCCTCACTGCCACTCATTTTCCATGCCCACCCCACCCTCACTCCCCACTTCCCATGTCCCCACCCTCACTGCCACTCCCCACTCCATACCCCCCTGTCCCCACCCTGCCTACACTTAGGATCCCTGGACAGGAGTCCTGACAGAGCCAACCAAAGGCAGGTGCCATGTTAACCATTTCAACTACTTCCTTACTAATAGTTTCTATCCCTTTGTCATATTACACCTGACTGGCAAGACCCCAGTCCAGAATCCAGTCTACCAGGGCCTGAGTGCAGCTGAGGGGATCCCACAGGCACACAGAGCTGACAGAACAACACACTTATAGGTGCTGCCTCTCTGGGTTCCTTGGTGCTGCCTGGCTGTCCTGTTTCCTGAGTCAAAAAGAGAAGGAGCAAAATTTAGTAGCAAATTCTTTAAATATAAATATGTCTGCTATTAAAAATGAAGAGGGTGACTGGGTGGCTCAGAGAAGCATCCAACTTCGGCTCAGGTCATGATCTGAGGGTTCATGAGTCGGAGCCCTGTGGGGTACTCTATGCTGACAGCTCAGAGCCTGGAACCTGCTTCAGATTCTGTGTCTCCCACTCTCTGCCCCTCCCCCACTTGTGCTCTATCTCTCTCTCTCTCTCTCTCAAAAATAATAAACATTTACAAAAATGAAAAATACAACTACGTTAATTAATTATTAACTTAAAGAGATTTTTTTAATTTATTGATTTAAATTCAAGTTAGTTAACATACAGTGTAGTATTGGTTTCAGGAGTAGAACCCAGCAGTTCATCACTTATATAACACACAGTGCTCATCCCAACAAGTGCCCTCCTTAATGCTCATCACCCATTTAGCCCAGCCCCCATCCAACTCTCCTCCAGCAACCTTCAATTAGCTCTCTGTAGTTAAGATTCTCTTATGGTTTGCCACTCTCTTTCTTTTTATCTTATTTTTCCTTCCCTTCCCTTATGTTCATCTGTTTTGTTTCTTTTTTTTTTTTAAATTTGTTTTTGGTTAACATTTATTTATTAACAAGAAACAGAGAGAGACAGAGCATGAGCAGGGAGGGGCAAAGAGAGGGGGAGACACAGTATCTGAAGCAGGTTCCAGGCTCTGAGCTGTCAGCACAGAGCCCGATGCGGGGCTCGAACCCACAGACTGTGAGATCATTACCTGAGCCGAAGTCGGATGCTCAACCGACTGAGCCACCCAGGCGCCCCTGTTTTGTTTCTTAAAGTCCACATATGAGTGAAATCATATGATATTTGTCTTTCTCTGACTTATTTTGCTTAAAATAATTCACTCTGGTTCTACCCTCGTTGCAAATGACAAGATTTCATTCTTTTGTATTGCTGAGTAGTATTCCATTGTGTGTGTGTGTATTATATATATATATATATACACACATACATTATATATATATATACACATACATTATATATATATACATATATATACATACATACATATACATACATACATGCTACATTTTCTTTATCCATTTATCCATCAGTCGATGGATATTTGGGCTTTTTCCATAATCTGGCTATTGTGACAGCTTTACGCTGAAAACTATAGAAAGCTTGTGAAAGAAACTGAAGTTACAAAAAATGGAAAAATATTCCATGCTCATGGATTGGAAGAACAAATATTGTTAAAATGTCGATACTACCCAAAGCAATCTATACATTCAACACAATCCCCATCAACACCAGCATTCTTCACAGAGCTAGAGCAAACAATCCTAAAATTTGTATGGTATGAGAAAAGACCCCGAATAGCCAAAGCAATTCTGAAAAAGGAAAGAAAAGCTGGAGGCATCACAATTCCGGACTTCAAGCTATATTACAAAGCTGTAATCATCAAGACAGTATGGTACTGGCACAAAAACAGACACATAGATCAATGGAACAGAATAGAAAACCCAGAAATGGACCCACAAATGTATGGCCAATTAATCTTTGACAAAGCAAGAAAGAATATCCAATGGAAAAAAGACAGTCTCTTCAGCCAATGGTGCTAGGAAAACTGGACAGCGACATGCAGAAGAATGAAAATGGACCACTTCCTTACATCATATACAAAAGTAAATTAAAAATGGATGAAAGATCTAAATGTAAGGCAAAAAAAAAAAAAAAACACCAAAGTCTTAAAGGAGAAAACAGGCAGCAACCTCTTTGACCTCTGCCACAGCAACTTCGTACCAGACATGTCTCTGGAGGCAAAGGAAATAAGAATAAAAATGAACTACTGGTACCTCATAAAGATAAAAAGCTTCTGCACAGAGAAAGAAACAATCAACAAAACTAAAAGGCAGCCAACAGAATGGGAGAAGACATTTGCAAATGACATATCAGATAAAGGGTTAGTATCCAAAAATCTATAAAGAACTTATCTAACTCAACACCCCCCAAAAAAAACCCCAATAATCCAGTGAATAAATGGGCAGAAGACATGAATAGACAATTTTCCAAAGAAGACAACCAGATGGCTAACAGACACATGAAATATGCTCAACATCACTTATCATCAGAGAAATACAAATCAAAACCACAATGAGATACCACTTCACACCTGTCAGAATGGCTAAAATTAACAACTCAGGAAACAGCAGATGTTGGCGAGGATACAGAGAAAGGGAAATCCTTTTGCACGGTTGGTGAGAATGCAAACTGGTGCAGCCTCTCTGGAAAACAGTATGGAATTCCTCAAAAAAACTAAAAATTGAACAATCCTACGACCTAGCAATTGCACTAGTAGGTATCTATCCAAAGGATACAAAAATGAGATTTGAAGGGGCACATGCACCCCAATGTTTACAACTTAAAGAGATTTTTAAGAAAACACAGGAAATATAGAAAAATAATAAATCCAAAAAAAATTACCTACTGGTCAGGGGAAGGAGAAAATATAAATAAAACCAAGAGACTGTATTTGGGAAAAGTATTAAAAGAGATACATTTCAGGAAAATCAAATCAAAACAAAATATAGGTGAGTAACCAAAAGTATAAATGAGAAATATGATACAATAACATAAAAAGGATACTTATAAATTATATATAAATATTCAAGTCTATTCTTGCAAATTTGAAAAATGGCAACATTTAATGAGTTGCCAGGAAATAAATAAATTACCAAAATAATTCAAGAAAAGTGAATGTCCTGAATGGGTCATTAGCTATGTAAGAAAATGAGTAAAGAATGAGTCCTAAACAGACTCTAAAGTCATATTTTTAATTTTTTCCCCAAATAAATTAATTCCCTTGTGATTTAAACTATTCTGTAATTGGACATGTTAGAAAGCTAGCACAACTCTGATACCAACATCAGATAAACACAACTCATCAGAAGGAAACATAGAATATGTGGTCATACTAAATTCTAAATTAAGTACTAACTAAATCTCTCTATACAAAGAGAAAGATGACAATAACATGTAAAATTTGCTGTATATATGATTTGATATATAAACTGGAATGTTTTCAAACATGTTTACAAATTTCTTGGCACTCCTATCAAAGGTGGGGTCTGCCTTCCCTCCCTTTGAACCCTGGCAGGTGGCCTGATGTGTCGGCTTCAACAAGTACAATGTGTCAGAGTGATGTTCCGTGACTTCTGGTGCTAAGTCTGAAAAGGCAGTGCGTATTCTTCTGGTTTGTCTTGGGACACTCATTCTGGAAGCCTCCAGGAGAAGTCTGGTTACTCTGGACCCCCATGTGGAGACACCGCACAGAAAGTGAGAGATGCCCACAGAGCCCCAGATGTTCCAACCCCAGTAGTCTGAGTTTCCCCAGCCCAGGCACCAGACATGGGAGCGAGGAAGTCTTCAGGCTGGCTCCGGCCCAGCCTCTCTGTCTGTCTGACTGCAGACACATGAGTTATCCCAACCTAGAACTGCCTCACTGAGCCTGGTCAACTCACAGATTGACTCATAAGGAAAATAGATGGTGGTTATTGCTCTAAGCCACTGCTTTGGAGAAGTTTCTTACACAGCAATAGACAATCAGAACATACCTATTCATTAAACACTGTCAATCAATTAATATAATAATATATGATAATATTTATATGTGACACCTGCAAAAGCATTTGATAAAATTCAATTAACATTCCTTATTAAGAACTCTTAGCAAGTGAGAAAAAGAAAGTCCCTGAACATGATCACACATCTCTGTCCAGAATACAAAGCAACACCGTGCACACTATGAACCATGATAGACATTCATTCCCATTAAAATGTGAAGCACGAAGGGAGGCCTGATTGGCTCAGTCGATTAAGTATCGACTTTGGCTCAGGTCATGATTTCACGGTTTGTGGGTTCGAGTCCCGCTTTGGTCTCGTGCTGACAGCTCAGCTTGGAGCCTGCTTCGGATTCTGTGTCTCCCTCTCTTTCTGCCTCTCCCCTACTCATGCTCTGTCTCTGTCTCTCTCAAAAAATAAACATTAAAATAAATAAGTAAATAAAATCTGAAACAAGAAAAAGAACATCAGAATTACACAACAGTGTTCTGGACATTTAAGTCGATACACTAATAAAGGAAAAATAAATAGGAGGTGTAATATCACCAAGGAGATCAAATCAACATTCATAGATTATACAGTGTCTACCTCGAAAACTTAAGGAAATTAAAATATTATGAAAAAAAGACCAAATTCACATTTATCAAAACCTGTGCACCCTTGAGCCTGTCAAAAATGAGTAAGTGACCCATCACTGTGTTACGCTTATCTAAGACTTCTGCCTTAACACCAAACAAACTAGACAAAGATTTGAATTTGCTTATAAGAAACAGCTCAGGGGATGGGAGAACCCAACAAATAAGGGTCCCTAAGTTTACCAGTATCTACACACCCTAAAAGCAGTGGAAAATTAGGGAGGAAAAAGAAAAGAAAAGAAAAGAAAAGAAAAGAAAAGAAAAGAAAAGAAAAGAAAGAAAAGAAATAGCCCAGGCTGAAAGTGGATGTAGCAGAGTGCTTCTGCTCTGGAGCTAATCTGCGTGGGTTGAGCCCTAGCTCCCCACTCACTCTCCCTAATGACCTTAGGCACATTGTTTAAACTCAGAAGCCTCAGTTTCTTCAATAGCAAAAGGGAGACATTGACCATAACACCTAATGCATATGGTTGTGATAACAATTAAATTATTTTTTATATGCAAAGTATCCAGAACAGTGCCTGGCAGATAATAACCATTAACCATTATTAGAATAAATTCTTAGGCTAGGGTCCCCATCTGACTCAAAGAAGTAGGTCGTGGTTTTCTCCCAGTAACAAACACTAGTGACTTTACAACAAACTAGAAATAGCTGTGCATATATCCATTAAAATTTAAAATACATATAACCTATGCTTAGGCACCTCTAAATTTAGGAATTTATCCTCGAGATAAGTGTGTATGTTTGCAAAATTTATAGATACAAAGTTACTTAGTACAGCATTGTTTGGAATAATCAAAGCCAACCTAAAATGTCCATCAATAGGGGATTTGTTAATTGCATCATAGCACATGCATAAAACAGAATATGTTACAGCCATTAAAAGGAACAAGTAAAATCTCTATGTGCTAATATATGGAAAGAACTCTAATCTGCATTTTTTTTTTTGAAGTTTCAGAATGGATTGCATAATATTTTACCCTTCGGTAAAATTTGCAAATGTATGTGTGTATACATGTGAATCTACAAATTATAATTCACATATATATTTGTACACACATATATGTCACACATATGTAATCATATTTATTCACATATATGTGCACAAATATATATTTCAGCTTACATCTGTGTACAACCTCTCTAGAATATACACTAACAACAGGCAACGGTTGTCTCCTGAGAGGTAAGCTAGTTGGCAGACACATGAAAAGGAGTCTTATTTTTTACTCTAAATCTTTTTGCTCATTTTGAATTTTGAACCCATTTTATATTATAATAACTATTTTTAAAGGCATGTGCAGGGACTAAATAAAGAAAATCACATAGTTTAACCCCATTGGTAAAAGCAAAGAAATGTAAAATTATACAACAATGAAATAATATTTGTCTATAAAAGTGGCAAAGTCTTTTTGATTTGTTTTGTTTTAAGATAAACAGTTTGGGGGTGCCGGGGTGGCTCAGTTGGTTAAGCATCCAACTTCAGCTCAGATCATGATCTCATGGTTTGTGAGTTCTAGCCCTGTGTCGGGCTCCATGCTGACAGCTTGGAGCCTGGAGCCTGCTTCGGATTATGTGTCTCTCTCTCTTTCTGCCCCTCTCTCACTAACACTCTGTCTCTCTCAAAAATAAACAAACATTAAATAATAATAATAATTTAAAAATAATAAAAACAATAAACAGTTTTACCTCAGTGCTCACAAAGCAGCAGAAAATGGGAAATCTCGTGATACTGGTTGTAGTGAATCAGTACAACATTTGATAAAGCAATGAATTCACAGTTTTACATGAGTAACTCACTTCTAGAAA
The DNA here is from genome assembly GCA_028646485.1 of Cryptoprocta ferox. Taxonomy (NCBI): domain Eukaryota; kingdom Metazoa; phylum Chordata; class Mammalia; order Carnivora; family Eupleridae; genus Cryptoprocta; species Cryptoprocta ferox. Next base: position 40,096,234 of record CM053561.1, on the reverse strand, counting down.
CCTATGCCTACAGAGTTAACCAAAATTAGGGGCAAAGATTTATGGGCAAATGTAAAATCTACAGGACTAAATAAGTATTACTTTAAATAATGTTTTTGAAATATATATATAACAAAACAGGTATCATGCTTTGGGGTATTTTGATAACAATAATACTTATTTGTGTTATTTCACCTTATTTTTCATAATAAAATAATACCTGACCAAGTGAAATAATGGGTATTACAGGGGAACCTCATGAGATAACATTAAATAAATAAACAGTATATGAAACTATGCAGTACCATTCTAATTTTTCATATATGTTTATGTAAGCACATGTCTGTTTGTCTTGTTGGCACCAGAAAACTTCATCCCCTATACACACATCCCATAACTATCACCTTGACAATGAACAAAACATGGCAAACCATTTAGATCAAAAAAACCTTAAGGTAATTTTATCAATATAGCATCACAAGAGTAAGCTCTGTCCCTTTGAGAATCTAATGCTAAAAAAAGGGGACACTTGATTAAGGATGCACTACCTTATTACAATATCCTCTCCATTGTCTTAACCTGCTTGATGCCCTCCTTCGCAGCACCTTCCTAGTACTCCCGAGCGGAAAGCCTGGAAACTACATTTCAGAGACTCTCTGGCCAGCAGCACTGTAGTTTGATACGACTGCAGTGAGGCATTTGTATGAGGCATGGAGAAGAGAAGGAGGAGCCATTATTTTGTCCCACAGCAGCTACAGACAGGCTCAGGGGCATCAGCCAACGGCAGATATGTGGATGCACCAGCAGCTTGCAGGTCACCTCCTAAAAATGATTCACACTGCAGCTACAAAGCTGTACAGATTGCAACCTGTTCTCCAAGCAAGCTTCTCTAGGACTCCTGTTTTCTGAATTTCTCAAAAGCCAGCAGCACCCTCCCGGACCTGGACTCTCACGCCCCACTCTTCGAAGGATTCTGTGACCTTCCAGTTCCCCATATACCTTCTCTTTCTGATTAAAATACCCAGAGTGGCCACTCTGTCCCTGACTAACCCCGAACTGATAGGACTTCCAAATTCAGACATCTCATGTCTTCACAACAATCCACATCCTGTCCAAAAAAGCGCCGGCTGGAAAGAAAAATAGCAACACAGCTGTTGCTATTCATGCTTCCAGAAATTCCATTAAAAGGTTTATCTTCTTGATACTTCGTGATCTAAAATATGGCCGATTAAGGGTTTAGGAACTATGGAATTCCTAAAAGCCAGGTGTTCAACAGGACATGTTAAAATAATTGTTCTTATCCAGGAGTGATTTTGCCCCTTCCTCCTCTGGAACATTTGACAATGTCTAGAGACATTTTGGGTTGTCACAACTGGGAGGAAGGGCTTTTGCTACTGGTATCCAGTGGGTAAAGGTCAGATATACTGCTAAACACCCTATAATGCACAGGAAAGCCCATGCAACAGAAAAATCATCTGATCTGAAATGTCCCTGGTGCCAAGGTTGAGAAATGCTGCCTTAAATCTTTTTCATCAATCTTCCAGGACCATTATATCAAAAGCTCAAGTTACACAAATTTTATCTTCCATGTGATAAGGGAAGAGAAATCTTTGTAATTAATTCCAAAAATGGGCCACAGTCAGGACCTGTGATATAGATGAGAGAGAAATGCAAATTGCAGTGGGGGATATCCTTCTTCAAAGTTGCTTTTAACCCAGGTAACAAAGGAACCAGAAGAGGGCTAATAAGAGAACAAAGAGGAGAGAAAAGACTCTCAAACACAAAAATTAGGCCTTCTCTCTCTTCTGCAAAATAATGAGTGTTTATTCCTATGTAACCAATTATGGACACCTTTTCTTTCCCTCTTTACACTCTTTTATATTTTCCAAATTTTATATAATGGTCATACATTACTTCGGTAATTGTAAAAAAAATCAATAAGCATTATATCTAAAATGGACAGAATGAGAATACACAACCCTCTCGAAAAAATATTCTAGTCATATTGCTGCAAGCACTTTACATCATCTCTGCAATCTCATGGGGAATAGAGACAAATAGAAAAATTATGCAACTCCCACCAACCTGATTGTTCTGCTTTATAACTACACACCCTCCCACCAAATTTTACTAACAAGGTTTCTCAAATTTACCCAAGACAGTCAGGAATGAATTGTAAATTTTCCCTCAGCGATAATGGGGTGCAAAGACAAAGATCCCACCCTGTTTGGACCAAGAGACTGCTGTTCAGGGGACACACAGGCCTCATAGAGGAGGAAAGAGGCAATCCCCTCCTCTGTATCCTGGGCAATCAAACTTTCTAAGTGGAAAATTCTGTCTGCTCGGAATTATATGTGTCCACTAATAGCAACATTTTACTGCACAGTGGTATTGGTGACCGAAGGCTAGTTTTTAATCTGTGGATTTCAAGGATGCAGCTTATTCCTGAAATTTAAAGAGCCATAAAATATTTATTTTCTTATTTTAAATATATGAATTATTTACATACCATTGGGCTGTACCTAGAACTGGGCCAACTAGCCCTCTCTCTTCCTTCCAGCAACTTCCTCCCAGCTCTTAGAGGGAGAGAATAGCCATGGCAAGACTTCTCCTTAGCCGTGAGATGGCCCATAAGACCCCTTAAAAGCATCATTCAAATGAAAAGTCACAAGAAGTGGCTTACCTGTCCCCAGAGGGGCAGGGAAGTTGTGACCAATGAACCACCTTGAACTTGGAGTGGACCAGCATCCAGGGTGGCCAGCCTCTCCAATTAGGTGTCCTACCCCCAGTGTACCTCTGACTGATTGAATGAGTACCATGGCAAGAAAACACACTTCTGTTGTGTTATTTACATATGAGATTGTTATTTACAATCTCTCCATTGTCTTCTAAGGAAAATAAACACTAAAAAGCCCCTGTGTTTACTCAGGGGGGGATAATGGGTATGAGGATGCTAGACTGGAAAAAGTAGGAGAATGGCAGATAAATTGCTCACTCAACATATGAAGGTAAATAAAGATGGGGAATGATGGAAGGAAAGAAAAGTGATGCTAGACTGGCAAAGTAGGAAGAAGTTTCAAAAGCATTTAAAAGAGGGACCTTGTGGAGGGGGGAAGATGGTGAATGAGGACAGCTCTACATCAAATGTTGTTATTTTCCCTTATGATCTTTATTAAAATATAGACTTCTTGCTAATGAGCAGGGCCTTGCATATTGTAAGTACTCAATAAATGTTTGCTGAATTAATAAATTAAGAGACAAAGAATCTTTTAATGGAGTTGGGATTTGTTCTTTGAGAGTGCACACAAAGTGCTGAGTCTTTCCTCTTTCAGGCTGTTCCGCTGTCTTCATAATCATGGTTTTTAAGGCTGCATAAATTCCAGTTCGCTGACATGCTATAATTTACTTATTCATTGTAATTTTATTGTTTCTTCTGTTTTTCTATCACAGGCAATGCTGCAATGAACATCTTTGGACACATAGCCTTTTCCCACATACATACTGACAAATTGTTTTCTCAAAGGTGTGGGTCCCAGCAGACACCGACTCAGCTGTGTGGCAGCTGGGGAATCACAATTTGAACCAGATAGGAAACTCAGAGCAGGCAGATTTGGTTTGGGCCCCAGCGCCAGCCAATGGTCTTTACAGATGCTGGGTAGACGCATTTACCCAGGTACTTTTCTGAGGGCACCCCAGGCTGAGCCCAGTGATATGTTCTGAGAATATAGAACTGCATTCAAGAATCTTGGTCTAGGGGTGCCTGGGTGGCTCAGTCAGTTAAGCATCTGACTTCAGCTCAGGTCACAACCTTGCAGTCCATGAATTCGAGCCCTGTGTCAGGCTCTAAGCTGATAGATAGCTCAGAGCCTGGAGCCTGCTTCGGATTCTGTGTCTCCCTCTCTCTCTGCCCCTCCCCTGCTTGTGTTCTGTCTCTCTCTCTCTCTCAAAAATAAATGAACATTAAAAAAATTTAAAGAATATTGGTCTAGTGTGAAAGCAACATGTAGTGATCAAAATGATTAAAATCACCTTAGTGATTAAAATGTAGTAGGATGAGGGCTATTATAGAGGGCAGCTGAGAGTGTTTTTGCCAACACAAGATACCAGTATCTTATCTAACGTGGGATAAAGAGAATAAGGAATGTCAGAAAAGGTCCCTGGAGGAAGTAATGTCCATACTCTTTCTTAGAGGAGAAATCAAAGAATCCAGTTGAGGAATGGGAAGGGTAGTGACTTCCAGGCAAGGAGAAAATCATTCGCAAAGGCACAAGCAAGAAAGAGAATGTACTACAGGGCAAAGAGCATAAAATATCATGTGTAAAATGGGAATTGGAAACAATTGATAGGAATGACTAAGAAGATAAGCAGAAGATAAAATTTAAAGTTTCTTGAAAACATTGCTGGGAATTTGGTCATCACAACATAGGCAAATTGGTAACAAGCCAGAGGTTGACTAGCATGATCATATATACCTCATGTAAAGATCATTGGGTGGGGTGGGGGGGGGGTAAGGAAAGGCTAGAATCAGGGAGGCAGACAGGAGTAACCCAGGATTTAACTGTTGAGGGACGGCCTCAGTAACAGAAGCATCATAGGCAATAATGACCTCCTATCATTTCTCAGGAAAGCCACACCCAGGTTCACCAGAACTGCAAAGCTCAGCCCCACCCACAAATATTGATTTTCTTTACTTCCACAAGGCAAATACCTTCCTCTCACTTTTCTGGTTCAGTTCTAGCAGGATTCCTCAGATTTCCAGTGTTCAAACTACTGGTTCCATTCTCTGATAATACCTTCTCTGGATGGCTCTTCAATGCCACCTTGTTATTCAGATCATGCTCCATCATTATCTACTGATTTCTCCCTGTATCCTGACCCAGAGTAGCTCAGAAGGCTGTCTCTGCTGTACCTTGATATGTGGAGATCGGATCCATCAATGATGGTATCTTCACAGCGTGTTGGGGCATCTACATTACAGCTCCATGTATTCACTCTATAAGGAACTGTATTAGTCTGGGTTCTGCAGAAACAAAGAACTAATAGGAGATGTATATAGATATATAACTGTATACATATATATATATATATATATAACTATATACACATTTCAACTTATATCTACATATTTATCTATACATATGCATACACACACACACACAGAAATGTACCATGAGAAATTTGCTCATGCAGTTATGGAGGGTGACATGTCCTGAAATCTACAGCCAGCAAGCTGTAGATTCAGACACCCAATGGTGTGAGTTCCAGTCCAAGTCCAAAGGCCTAAGAACCAGGAAGCTGATGGTCTAAATGCCAGCCTAAGCCTAAATCCACAGGCAAGAGAAAAACAAAGTCCCAGCTCCAAGACAGCAGAGAGAAAGAATTATTTCTTACTTAGCTCTTTATTCTATTTAGGCCTTCAGTAGATTGGGTGAGGCCTATCCATCCACATTAGGGAGGGCAATTTGGTTTACTCAGTCTACCCTTTCAAATGTTAATCTCATCCAGAAACACTCTCATAGGCATGAACCCAGAATCATGTTTAACCAAATATCTGGGTACCTCATGTCCCAGGAAAGTTGACACATAAAATTAATCATCACAGAAACTAAAAGGACCCCAGCCAGGATTTGGCGGTCTTGCATACACCAATCTCTGGAGCTATGTTCAATAGGGTAGCCACATACTTGAAATATGGTTAGTCTGAATTGAGAAGTGCTGTTATAGCAAAATACCAAATTTCAAAGACTTAGCACCAAAGAAAAGAGGGTAAAATATCTCATGAATAATTCTATATTGATTACATGTTGAATGACAATATTTGGATATACTGGGTTAAATAAAATACATTATTAAAATTATTTCCACCTGTTTCCTGTTACTCTTTTAAAGTGACTGCTATAAAATGTCCAATCATATATGTGGTTCACATTCAATTTCCATTGTCCAGTGGTGCTCTAGAGGGCTGGGTAGAAGTATCAGTTAGCAAGGATTAGTGGTAGCATCAGGGGTCCAGATAAAAAAGTTAAAAATTCAGGATATAAAGGTACCTGGGTGGCTCAGTTGGTTAAGCATTCAACTCTTGATTTTGGCTCAAGTCTTGATCTCATGGCTCATGGGATCAAGCCCTGCATTAGGCTCTGCACTGGCAACACAAAGGCCTGCTTGGGATTCTCTCTCCTTCTCTCTCTGCCCCTCCCCTGCTCGCTCTCTCTCTCTCTCAAAATAAATAAATAAACATTAAAAAATAACAAAACTCAGTATACGGCTTTAATCTTAATAAACACAGATGGACTAACATGGGAACTGAGGCACTGGCCACTGAAATGGGTTGGGCTTGCACAGTAGGGCTGAGGGACCACTGTGGCTCCCTGGGCCTACAACTCCCCTGCTGTAGGCCACCTCAGCTTTGACCTCATGACTCCAGCTGCAATGGACACTGGCCTGGCTCAGCACCCTGCAGTGGAAGGAAGGTGCTGACATGTCTGCTCTCTGCCTTCTTGTTGCTTTGAGTAAGGCAAATTCTACTCTGGAGGACCAGTAACCCTCTCTGAAGCAATTCTTGTTCCCTCTGATCAAATATATTATAAGTTCGTGTTTTTAACTAGATAAAATCCTAAGGCTGCCTGATTTGAGCCAGAGGCCCCAGTGCCCATATCATTGGACAAATAATAAGCCTTCCTTGTCTTCTGTTTGCTCTTCTAGGCACTAAGAGGTAACAGATAGAATTAATTCCTCTTACTGAGAAAATTTCAAATCCATTTGTAAATACTGGTTTGGTTCTTAAATGGTGAATGAGAGGTGATATATAATTAAAGGCTGTTTAGATTTCACTTAAGCAAGAAGCTTCTGAGGCAGGCGAGAGTGATGCTGCTGGAGGTGTGTGTTTACAGATCTTATTAAGGGCTTGAAGCACCTAGCAGTGCCCACCAGGCCTCAGTTGGCAAACGCCCAGAGCATGAAGCAGGAAGCCACACAAAGGAGACTTGTGGGCATTGGGGAGCTTCCCAGAAAAGCAGGAAGAAGGGAAGATTGAACAAATAGCAGGTGAGACTGAAAACAGTCACAGAAAGCCTTGCTCCAGCCCATTTCGCCACCATGACCTCATGGAGAGGTCCCAGCCACGGTGAGCTGGGCATCCTGGGTCCTGCTATAGTGGGACTCGGAGAGGTCAAGTCTCCAAGAAGTCCAAATACTGTGTCTTCCCTGCCATAACCTATCACCAGGGAAGAGACCTCCTTAGCCTCTCCAGGGATCTCCTGTCCCTGCCGGCCCTTCCCTGGCAGGCTTCTGTCCCTTTTCTTACCATTTCATGGGATGAGGTTCCCTTAGCAGAATGTAAGTGATAAGACAGTGACTATTAGCCTGTCAGCATTTCAGGTTTAGCCCCCTCTGAGTTTGCTAAGGAGTCTGTCTCTGTTTCCCCACTCTCCACTTTCCATCAAATGTCCTACTCTCCCACACTGGTCCTTGGGCTTCTGTGATAGAACATGACAAGGAGTGGAGAACGTCAATGAGAAGTGTGTGGGGTGAGCAGTGGAGGAGGCTGAGAAAGATTCTTATGAAAGCCAAGGAGACTGACTGGAGGGCCCTGTGTTGCGAATGGAGCTGGGGTCTCCATGCCACACAATGCCACATGGTGGTACATTACTGGTGGGGCCCGGAGGATGGCCAGGCCTCCTGAGGCTTAGACCTAAGATGCGCATATCTAAATTTCAGATTAAGAATATCAAACTATGTGTGGCTTGAAATTTCCTTTTCTCCAGGAGTGCATGAAGGCTGCATTCAAGGTATAAAGACCTGAGGCAAGCATCAGTGACGAGGGCTTCTGGAATACTCCCAAAGCCACAAGGATACCGTGGAGACCTCGCTAGGATTGGAAGTAAATTTGGGGATTGAGATGTTCAGACTGGCACATTGCACTTGGAGCACCAGAGTCACATGTGTGATAGACAATGCAGTGTGCCTGTCCAAGGTCCATTACCATTACCCCCTTCTCTCTTACTACCAGAATCCTTTAGAGTGACAGCATATCAGATAGGAAATTTCATTCTGCAATCTCCCTCACACCTGAGATCGAGTGCCCATGTGCCAATGAGACGTGAAAGAAAGTCTGCAGTAGATATCTGGGTAAGTCTTATGTTCCCATAGATAGCCCTGCCCCTTTCTCTACTCACTTCCCTGCCTGGGACATAAGCAGGAGGCTAGAGAGGGAAAAGCCACTCTTTTATCACCAATGGCAAGCCTGAGAACAGCAGAAGAGAGAGAGAGAAGGAGGTTAGTTACATGCTCCACCATGCAGTGGCCACCCCACACCCCACACCTGGAACATCCTACACCAGATGCCCAACTCCATGAAAAAGAAATAAGCCCTCCTCCCCCTTTAAGCTATTCCTTTTCAGATTTCTATAGCCATATCCTGACAAATAGACAAGGCACCATGCGGGTTCTGTGTGTGGACTTGATACCCCTCGGCCAAATGATGATATGTGCCAGGGAGACAGAATCCACAAGTTCTGTGAACAGAAACAACGATAACATAAATACAAAGAACTGTTGACTAGGTGTAAAGTAGTTAACTAGGTACTTGAAAGAGTAACAATAGGTAGTTACTGCAGGAAGCAGCTACTGTCACTAGGACCAGAGGAACAAAGGGAAGAGGTTGGAATTATTAAAATTTAGGAAAGCAGAGAAGGAAGCTCTTGAGCTGAAACTCAAGACTCTGGAGTAGCCCGCACCAGCCAGGGACAGGTCTATGTGGCCATGAGGTGTGCTCTGGGGTGCGGACAGAATTCAGCAGCTGCTATGGAAAGGAACTGCGTCTGTTGGGGTGGAGAGGTCTTGCTGGGGAAAGGAGCAGGCTCTCGCCCCTCCTCCAGCCCTGCAACGGCCATCTTGCGCCCCCTACTGGAAAATCCTAGTAGAGCAAAGCAGCTGGCAGAGCAGGAAGGCACCTTGCTGAGTCCCAGCTCCAGCGTCACAGAGCGCAAAAAAAGGAGGAGGGGCTGGGAGCTCCATTATTTAATACCTTGCACAAGGTCCCTGTAGAAGCCACTCTGTGAATAATGTTTGCCTCCTTCTTCTGAAAGATACTAATCAATAGAGACAAGAAAATAGGTCATAGAGGCTCAGAAGCATCTAAACACATTGAGGCGAGGTGGCGGTGGGAGGGGGCGGGGGGAAGGGGATGGTTGTAAGCAGTTGGAAATTAATAAGCGGCATTAGTCTTGATTCCCAGGAACCACCCAGTCTCCCTATTAGCAAACAGAATCAGGACAGAGGAAGTAGGAAAAGGAATGGACTCGTGGCAGGAAGTAGCAGCTCAGGCTGAAGGAGCTCAGCCAGAACCGACTGGAGAAGCCAAAAGAGAGGCCACTAGGGTTTCACACCTCAGAAAGGGAGTTTAGCCATGCATGGTTCCAGTGGATAGAGATAAACTGGTCCTTGGCCAACACCGGTTGAAGAGTTGGCCTTTACTGTGCTTCCAAGGCAGAAGATGGGCCCCCGGCTAAAATCCTGCATGCATGGGCAATGGCCCCCTGGCATGTCCCAGAATTGATTCAGGAGGTGAGGACAGTCCAACTATTGCTTTGGTTGTGACAACCAGAAAGATCAAGTGGTTTCAAGTTCTCAGGGTCCCTATAAACTCCTCACATCAAAGACATTGATGTCAGAGGGGAAGGAGATAAAATGCTTCTTCTCAGCACTACAGGGTTGTTCATCCCCTGGTCCTGAGGTCAGTAACAAGAGTATGAGTAAACTCAGCCAGGCACCTGGAGGATCCCAAAATGCTAATACATATTCAGAGTAAAAGAAGGCAAAGTTGCTAAGGGAGGCTTTTGAATGTGAGCAGGGAGAGGTGACAAGTGCCCTAGGGGATGAAACATCTTTTCATCTTTTGCAAAGTCTATTATATTGTTTAGATGGTGATGGAATAAAAATACTAACTTTATTAATATAATACAGCTTTGCTGCAGCCTCTAACCCATGCTCACTGGCTAGCATTCGGGTCTGGCCCGATGCATTGCCTCCCTGTCTCCATTCTCTGGGGCTCCCAACCTTGCTATACCACTATTAGGGCTTCTGTGTGGGAGAATGGAAAGGAAAAGAGATAGACATGGAGCATGAGGCCCATGGGCGTGAGGACCCATGGCTGTGTTCAGGGGATTGGAAGACCAAGGGCTGCACTGAGGGAGCAATGTGAGAAAGAAAAGGAGAATTTTAAAAGTATTGCCAGAGACCACGCTTTCCCTTTATGGGCCCACAGATGTAAAAGAAAAAAACATAAATTGGTTTGAAATTACTTTTGGCTGTATACACTGTGTTCTTTTAACCACAACACTGCTTTGGGAATAAACCACAGAAGTGGTGGCTCTATAATAGTCATAAAAACCATCTCAAAAGTTCCTCAGAGATATAGGAACTTTCAGAGAATCCCCTAAGCCTTTTCTACTTCAATTTCCAGTCCATTTCTTTGGCCAGGCCAGCTCTGGACTTGGTGGTCTTCCTACTGCTGCCCTTCCAGACTCAGCTCCTTCCCTCTCCTTCTTCCAATTGGTTAGACAGTGTCCCAGGCCCCCCATGCTGTTCCACAGACCAACCCAGAGGCCTTTTCCTGTTTAAGGAATAGACTTGTATCCCTACAGGCATGGATACTGCTTTCATCCCCTAGGGCAGTTGTCATGAACAAATCTCACACACACGTATACACATGTATTTTCCTAGACAGAAGTCTGCTGAACCAACAGTAAAGGGACAATAGCGATGGCTCAGGTGACACCTTTGTCTCACATGGGTCTGTGGCTTCTCTGAGTCCCCCAGCTAGGAGATGAGGCCTTGATGCTCATTAGAACACCATCACTTCCTTATAAGTAGAAAGTATTCCATATCCTCATATGAAATTCCAATCCCATCTCCTGGGAGGAAGAAGGTGCACTTGGGAAAGTACCCTTGGAACAACTGTGCCATTAGGAATGGATGGTTTCTGGGAACCAGGAATAGCAGAGAAAGTGACAGTGCTTGGAAACAAAAATCCAGTCCATACTTCAAGTGTCAAGCATGGTTAACCTCATCTCCTGCTATGCCAGTTACCAATCTATTACCTTTCGGCTCCAGTATCTTGAGATCTTTCAACATCCTCACTCTATCCAACACACTATCATTATGTTCCTTGACCTCCTTACCGTCATTCCCATTCCCATCCCAACCATCTACACAATTGCCATAACTGACTATTCTTCCAGCTTGTATTTCCATATTCATAGGTGTGCTTGAACTCATAAAGACATCCAGTCCCTTAGATTCTTAATTTTCTTCCGATCTATCAGTCAGTCTTCCAAACTCATCTTACTCTCATCATGGACAACCTAAATCATGTTCTTCTTCTAGAATGAGAAGGATTGCCTGGTTTCAAATCCTATCTCTATGTATTCATTACACATATGTGACTTTAGCTAATTTTACTTACTTGGGACTTCCTTTCATTATCTGTTATGTGAATCTAGTATTAATGCTGACCTCCTAAGGTTGTTCAGAAAATTAAACAAAACAATATATGTAAAGAACTTAGATCTTCATGCCAGGAAAATAGCATACCCTCACTCAATGTTAGGTATTATTATCACTATTATTTCCCCACCTTTGCCCATCAAAATCCCAATCCTGGTTCAGCATTACAACAACATATCATCTAGGATCCTCTACCTGGGTAATTGAGTGTTGCTAAAGGAAACATTATAACTCTGAGAAGATTCCATCACCAATTAGACATGATGTTCTCACTGGATTCTCAGTTCCACTGGCATGCCCTGTCTGTGTTTTGCTCCCACATTCATTTCTCCTAATTTTCTCTCCACATCTTCCTAATTTTCTCTCCACATCTTCCTAATTTTTCTCAAGCCAGTTTACACAAGAACTGAGCATTCCCAGAATAAAACTTGGTCTCCTGTTTCATTAAGAAAATGGAGACCCAAATACAATTGCCTTCAACTTCTAGTTCCTATAACCTATAAATTAACTTAGAGGCACACAGAGCCTCCTTTCCTCCAGCTCCTTCTTGCCCAGGACCAAAGGTCCTCTCTGTCCACTGTCTGCACCCTCCAGGACCTCCATCCATTAGTTACCCCTTCCTATACCTTCACCTGCCCCCCCTCTCCCTCCCTCCCTCCTGGGCTTTTTTACTCATTCTATAAATAGGACATATCCTTCTCAGCCTCCTACTCCTAAGAAAAAAAACTCTACTTTTGACTTTATATGCTCTCTAGTAAGAATTCTTCTCCTGGGAATTTCTTACAAGTGTGGTCTCATTCAGTCTGCACACCATTCATCCCTCAACCTCCTACAACCAGACTTCCATTCCACTGCTCCATGTATGTTTGTCCTAAGCTTATGCCAACCACCCTGAGCTCCTGGCACTAATGACCATTCCCTTTTATTCTACCACCTCCGTTCCCATACCCCATTTCTTGCTTGAGCATCCATAACAACACATCCTCTAGATTTTCTTGGTTCCTCTCCAACTTCTCCTGCTCTGTCATGTTCATGGAAATCTCTTCCTCAAATTGTCCTTTAAAGGTTGGGGATTCTAGATTTTTCATTTTGACCCACTGTTCTTCTTATGCTGTATACTCTCTCTGGGTGACTGTATCCTCCTATTTGGCTATATGTTTCAAAATCTCTAACTCCAGTTTTTACTTCTCCCCAAAAGTTTAGAGCTCACTGGTTGTTTGAATTCTTCATCTAGATATCCTAAAGGATATCATCCCTCTCTACATGCATGCCCAAGCCCTCAAACTCAATATTCTTTATCCCAACTGATGACATCACCATCCACATTGCCCCTAAGTCATGAACACGGAGTTTTTCCTTTCCTTCAATCCTAAACCAACCTATTTCATCTCTTAAATATCTCTTAAATATTTTCCAAATCCATCTCTTCACCTCTCTCTCTGCTACCCTAGTTCCAGCTCCCCTCCTCTCTTACCTAAATATTGCCATCATCTGGTTGATTTTTCCACCTAATATTATTATTCTAACCCCCCACTCCTTTGCATGGTCATAGAGGGAAATATCAAAACACAAACAAGAGCCACTTATCAGCCTGCTCAAAACTTTTCAATGCTTCCCATTTTCAAGCACCTTATCAGATGCAAGGACTCATGTTATCTGGTTTTTAAAAAATTGAGATTTTCCTCCTTCTACTCCCTGCCTTGGAGATTAAGTTCCATCTCTACATTGTACACTGCACCTATAATCTGTGCATCCTCTGAGTCCTAGCAGATGGAGTACATCTCCTTTTCTGTGTTCTCTTAGCAACCTTCACATACTGACATCCAAGCTTTTGCCACATATTATATTTGAGAAAATTCTTTATTTTCTAGCTCCCAGACCAGCCTGTGCAATCCGTGAAGGCAGGGCTATGTCTTAGCCTTCTCTGAATGCCTGGTGCCTGCCCAGCCCTGGCCTATGCTAGGTGTTGAGTAAATCTGAGTTGAACTGAATAGACTAAGTTGGCCACTATGCCGTTCATTCTCAGAACTCTCCATCTCTGGCCTACATCAAACCTTGCTGCAACTCCCTCTTCAAAGGCAGGAACATTCCTTCCAGATGAAAGTCTTCTATTCCACTGTCACAAGCTCTTTTCCTAACTCTTGTTACACGAGTTTCCACTTCACTCATATGGTCTCATAACTAGAGATATTTTCTGATTTTAAATAAAATAAAAGTCATCCAACACCCAAAAGTCGTCAAAAACCATCTTTGTGTGATGGAGAAATCACTCAATGGGGCATCAGGACACTCAAATTACAGTCACCGCTCTGTGGCTGATCTACAATCAAGACCAAGGTGCTGTCTCACTAGGGCTCTATTCTCATTCACATAATGACAAAGTGGAGAAAGCTGGGATGGCAGCCATACTGTCTAACATCTCAAAGACCTTCTTTGTTTAGAGCTTACCTGGCATCCTCACAAGCATGACAGTGATAAGACTTGGCTGTCAGAGTGACCTTAAAGCAGGCAGAGGTTGATAAGATGGTAGGTTAAGGGATGAGAAGAGGTATAGAGAACAAGCCATATTTGTCTCATCTAAGGATGAACCCAGGACAAGGAAGCCCTGAAGGGAAATATGGGCCTGAGACACAGGCTCTGCCCTGTTTGCCCTGATGCTTGTAACTCTGCTGGACCCCTCATCTGCCAGACTTATCTCCCTTGAACTTGTTCACTCCTCACTTCCTCTCAACAAGCTCTTTTCAAATAAACACTTTTCTATAAAGATTTCACTTTTGTCTGCTCTATTACAAATGGCCCTAAAGCAGGAAGAACCACAGCAATGAAAAGTCTCTTTCAGTCCCAAATCCTGCGTGGTGCCTGGGCTCTCCTTTGGGAGCCTGGCACATTCAGCACTCCCTGCACGGCTGCCCTGTGTTCTCCCTGACTCGTAAATCTCAGAAAAGGATGAGAGCCTGCCCAGCTCTGCACTCCCAAACTCAGAGAAATTGCAGAAAAGGAGGGAAGGTGGCATTAAAAACAGCTAGCAGCCAGTCGACACTTCATAGCAGGAGTGGAAAGGAGCTGACTTTCAGTAACTCAGCAACCACTTAGTCACCAAGAACGGAGCACATGGTCTACACTATGGGGAGTGTGAAATGATTTCTTTCACACTGCCTTATTGGAACACTCCCCATCGACAACAATCACTCACCCTCCCAAAGAGACAGGCTTTGAGAAACAACAAAGGATGGAGAATATGCAGGATTGCACAGGGATACACAAACACACTATGTTCACCCAGAAATTCAAACATAAATGCCCAGGTGAGCACACACTCAGTACATACACATCCTCGAGGCACCTGTTCACAGAGACACTCAGACATGCACAGAAACAAACCAGCATTCATTCATTTGGAACTATGCAATCTCAAACACACAGATATTCAGTTCCAGACCCAGGCACCCACACACCAGACGGTCCTGGGCACATCACACTTGGGCCCACAGAGCCCAGAGAAATATACAGACACTCATAGAATTAAAAAGAAGAAGAAGAAGAAGAAGAAGAAGAAGAAGAAGAAGAAGAAGAAGAAAAGAGAAGAAAAGAAAAGAGTAGAGATATGCATAGTCACCTCAAACTCCCAACATTCTGGTAGAGGCCGCAAAAGTGTTCCCAGGAGGGGAGTGATGTGCCAAATGTATAGTTCAGTGATCACCTCTAGCGACAGTAGGAGGGTGGGGTGCTGGGGGTTGGAGGGTAGGAAGGGCTTTTATTGCACTAGCTGGGGGTGAGAAATGAGTAGGATTTGAGCTGAGGACTCAAAGGAATGGATTCCAGAGACATTTTTTGGGTCAAAGTGAATGAACTTCATGAAGAATACAATCTACCTAGAAAAGGGGATGAGGAGGCTGTCTCTTGGGCATCTGGCTTGGGCAACAGGGCATCACTCACTGTGATGGGCAGTACTGGGAAGAGGGTAGGGGGACAGCCAGAAGGACCCCGTCAGTTAGGTAAATGATGAACTGAATGTATCCTGAATACCAGCCCCTGGGGCATGGCCTCTGACCAAGATTTAGTGGGCTGCAGCTCACAATCTGAGCCTCAGTGAGCTTTCAGATCCCTGTCCCTGGCATTCTTTCAAAAAAAGATGGGTTCATTGAATTCAGATGACCAGGAGAGCAAGGAGCTTGATGAGGGGCCAGAGGAGCTTTGAAACCACACATAGGTATGACTCTGGACTTTCTGCCAGAAGATTCTGATTGATCAGTTTCCTACAGAACTCCCAATTACTGGAGTTGCCATGAATGGACCATGGTCTAACAGCTTGATCCTATACTTCCTGTTGGACCCAGCCTTCTCTGGAGTCATAAGACACTTTGGGAGGTGAAAGTCACCCTGTTCCTCAGATCTCCCCCAGGGTTTCTTCTGCTTTGGGCAAGAACTCAATGGATGCCACAGGGTCTTATTTTCGCAATCACTTTTAGCCTTAAAAGTGTGCTTATTTTAAAATAAGGGGGCACCTGGGTGGCTCAATTGGTTAAGCATCCGACTTCGGCTCAGGCCACGACCTCATGGTTTGTGAGTTTGAACCCCACATCATACTCTGTGCTGACAGCTCAGAGACCACTCTGGATCATCTGTACCCCTCTCTTTCTGCCTCTCCCCAACTCATGTGCTCATGCGCTCTCTCTCACTCTCAAAATAAATAAACTTAAAAAAAATTTTTTTAAATAAAATAGGGGGCACACCTGAGCAAGGATCTAATAAATACCTAAATGTCACCTGGCCCCAACAAAACAATGGAGAACACTCTGGAACAAGTGAACCACTTCTGTAATGAGTTGTGATGACAAAGACTAAAGGAAAGCCTCTTTGCCAAGGCCATGGCTAAGCTGGCTGCATGTTTAGCATTAAATCTTCCCTGTGAAGGATGAGAGGGAAATCCTTCTCTTGAAAGGCTAATTTCTGAGAACTGGGTGTAACTTTAGTAGAAATCAGATCCCAGCAGAGGAAACACTAGCGAAGTTCTGAGGGCTTCAGATACACTCAGCTCTTCCCAGGAGAGCTGGGTTTCTGTTCAGCATCTCCACGCCCACCTGCCCCACCTCTGGCCCCCTCAGCTGGGAGGGCATGTTGTTCTTAGTACAGGGAAATAACAGAGACCAGCATCCTTAAGATAGCAGCCCTGCAGCAGGACAGCAAGTCCCCAGCTCTGCCTCCAGCCCCCAAAGCACCAGGCGAATTCACCCAGAACGACAGCCAAGGGGAAGAGAGAAGGGACAGCAGACCTGAGGATAATGCTCTGGGAGGTGAGGGGTCCTCTTTCCCCTCCCTCCTCCTTCATTCAGCAGACCTCTATTAAATGACGATAGTGTGATGCACAGGAGACAGAGAGATGCCAGGAAGGGTTGGTGGTCTGCTGGTCCAGGCAGACTTATAAACTAATATTTTGGAAGACAGTGTGGTTAAATGCTAAAAACGATACACACAAGGAGCAATGAAATTGCAGAGGAAATGGTCGACACCTTTGCATTTGTGTATTTTGGGGAGAGGAGTGTTACTTAGACTGTATGGAAGCAGAAGGGAATCTGGGCAGGAGAAGGAATGTGTTGACAAGCACAGTTCGGGAGGTACATGCTGAGGGGTCTGAATATCTGGAGCGTTTGGTTACTAATAGCCAACTACACTGAGAAATACACTTCCCCAGCTCTATCAGGCAGTTTTGGAAGAAGCAGCCATGGTCATTCCAGATTCTTCCCTCCTAGGCCAGGCTGAGCCTTTGAAGCACTTTCCTGGGATATTTGGACTTGGGATGGAAAGAATCTTATAGCTGAAGCTATAAGATAAAAATGGAGGCAAGGAGTCAACCCCATAATAGAGCTCTAATAAGAGGTGGAGGGAGAGGTCCCAACCACATTCAGGTCCTGCCTCCGGTGGTTCCTGAGGCCGCTGCTACCCTGACCTGCTCTGAGATTTGGTTGTTCAGGAGATGCCACAGAATTCTTCCAATAAAGTCTTGTCTTTGATAAACCAAGTTCCAGCTGGATTTTTTCCACTGGCAACCAAGAGGTTCTCAGTAAGGGCCGAGGATGGCTGAGACAGAGCTTAAGGCAACTGCACTGGGATAAAGGGAAAAGGGAATATTCTAGAGATGTGTCTGGGGTGGAAATCAAAGGGTCAGGTGGAAGATGAAGAAGTATGAGATTCTGAAATGATATCATGAAAGCCAAGGAAAAGATTATTTTAAGGAAAAAAATCATAGTGACACTCCCCAAAAAAGGGGGACCAAGAGATCAAATGAGGTAAATATTGGAAAGCAGTGATTTGATTTGGCAATTCGGAAACTCCTAACTAGACAGCAATGGGTTAAGTAGGAAATGTAAGGAAAGGAACTTAAAAAATGATTATTTACTCAGCTTCAAGTCCACTAAAACATAACCAATAGTATTTTCATCCTATAATTCTGGTCTCCAACGTTGTCATGATAATTCAACTTGATGGAAGTGAAATTATTGTACTTTTTGACAGCAGTTTTATGTCTCCTACTTTTGTTTTTTAAAATAAGTTAAATATTTTATTTCATTCAAAGAAAAATGTGCTTTTTCTCATCAGCCACAATAACCTTAAGCTAATAAATTTTTTCTCGATGTATATATTTATTATGTTTTTATTTTTTGAATAGTTAACATGTGCACATGACTTCTTAATAGCTCATAAAGTATAGAAGAGTATGAAGTAAAATGTGAATCTCTTTGTCTCACACATTCTCCCATTAAAAGCAGTTACCAGTCCCTTGCCACTATTTCCAGAAGTAGTCTATGCACAATATAGGTATAGAGGTGGTTGCCAGAGGGGAGGAGGAAGGAGGTGGGGGAAGGGGAGGGGCAGGTACAGGCTTCCAATTATAGAATGCATAAGTCACAAGAACAAAAGGTCCAGCAGAGGGAGTATAGTCAATGTACTGTGATAGTGTTGTACAGTGACAGATGGTAGCTACACTTGTGGTGAGCACAGCATAACATATAACGTTGTAGAATCACTACAGTGTACACCCAAAACTAATGTAACATTGTGTGTCAACTACACAATAAAGAAAATAATACAATAAAGAAAAAACAGTAACTTTATTTTTATTGAAATATAATTGTGTATTGTGTTATATTAGTTTTAGGTGTACCATGTAATGATTATGGAGGTATGATTATGCCTCCAGAATTCAACAATTCTATATATTACTCAGTGCTCATCACGATAAGCGTAGTCCCCATCCGTCACCAATGTTACTACAATCTTCTTGACGATATTTCCTAGGCTGTACTTTTCATCTCCATGACTTGTTTATTTTGTAACTGAAAGTGTATACCTCTTAATGCCCTTTATCAGTTTCACCCGTCCCCTCCCCCACCTCTCCCATCTGGCAACCACCAATTTCTTCTCTGTATTTAAATGTCTATTGTTTCTGTTTGTCTCTTTTTCCTTTGTTTGTTCATTTGTTTCTTACATTCCACATACGAATAAAATCATGTGGTATTTGTCTTTCTTTGCCTGACTTATTTACTTAGCATTATACCCTCTAGGTCCATCCATGTTGTTGTAAATGATATGATCTCATTCTTTTTGTAGTGAATAATATTCCATTGTATATATACCACATCTTTATCCATTCATCAAACACTTGGTCTGCTTCCATAATTTGGCTATTGTAAATAACTCTGCAATAAACATAAGGGTGCACAAGTCTTTTAAAATTAGTTTTCTTTGGGTAAACACCCAGTAGTAGATCCTAATTATTTTTATTTTTAATATTTTGAGCAACCTCCATACTGTTTTCCACAGCATCTGTACCAATTTGCATTCCCAACAGTGCATGAGCATATAAAAGAATGAAACTAGACTGCTTTCTTACACCATACACACACTCACAAACTCAAAATGGATTAAAGACCTAAATGTGAGATCTGAAACCATAAAATTCATAGAAGAAAACATAGGCAGTAATTTCTTTGACATCAGCTATAGAAACATTTTTCTAGATACATCTCCTCAGGCAAGGGAAACAAAACCAAAGATAAACTATTGGAACTACACCAAAATAAAAATCTTGTGCACACAGAAGGACACCATTGACAAAATGAAAAAGGAATCTACTGAATGGAAGAAGATATTTGCAGATGATATATCTGATTAGAGGTTAATATCCAAAGTATATAGAAAACACACAACTCAATTACAAAATGATAAGCAATCCAATTAGAAAATGGGCAGTGGATCTGAATATACATTTTTCAGAAAAAGACATACAGATGATCAAAGACACATGAGAAGATGCTCAACATCACTCATCAGGGAAATGCAAATCAAAACTACAATGAGATATCACCTTATGCCTGTCCAAATGGCTAGAATCAAAAGGACAAGAAAACGTAAAAAAAAAAAAAAAAGTACAGGTATATGCATGTATACACTGCTTTTGACATGTATGTACACTGCTTCTTGCCTTGTTTTTTTCTACTTTATATACCTCTGAGATTGTTCCATATCTGTGCATATGTATCAGCCTCTCTTTTTGAAATGGGTGTGCAGTATTTCCTTGGATTGAGTTGCCATATTTTATTTTATTAGATCTCTATGGATGAACTTTTAGGTTTTTCCTATTATTTTGCTAATATAATCAGGGACGTAATAAGTGTTCTTTCTTTGAACAGATATATAGGACAAACCCCTATAACTGAAACTGCTGAAGTAAAGGAAATGTGTGTTTACAATTTTGATAGGTATGCTCAAACTGCCCTCCCAACTCCACCAACAATTCATGAGAGGGACAGTTACATGACACTCCCGCCCATCAAAATGAGTCATGGTGCTTTTGCTCTTTGAGAATTGATGTTATAATGTGGGAGGTAAAGGGTTAACCTCAGACCTGGGCTGATCCAGGAATGCCTGGGACAAGGGACCTCAGAGTCCTGTTTCTCCAGAAAGTACAAAATTAAGTAAATGTGGAATGTTGTGCCTGCCTCATCTGCAGTGTGGCACTGCTCTTGGCCTAGGGCAACTGAACCAGCACACAAGCTCAGGCCACCATGAATAAAAGGGTATAAAAGAGAGTGTCAGGTTGCTAAACCCCACACAACCCTTGATGCTTACACCCCTAGGAAGTTGCTCCACCTTCTGAGGAGATGAAGATATGTGCAGCTATATGACTTGTCCCTTGCATCCCTTCAGAATCCAAGTGACCTCAGTATTAAAGCCCACCATAACTCATGAATCGATGCAGGTGCACAAATCAGTGGTTTAAATGTATGCTTATTTTATTATGGGTGAAGTTGAGCATTTTTCCTACAAGTTCAAAGTCTATTTTTTATCCACTCTTATGAACTATCTATCATTTTCTTTGCCTACTAGAGAGGTAATGTCTATATTCTTGATTTATAAAAACTCTTTATATGTTACAGGATGGGTCACTTTATCATACATGTTGCAAATATTTTTTCCAGTTTTTCATTTATCTTCTGACCACGTTTATAGTATTTTTTTTACCATGGAGTATCATTTCATTTTTATAGTTCTACATATCCACCAAGTCTCTTAAAACTTGTGGATTTTATAAATTCCTTTCAAAGGTCTTTTTAATTTTAAGTTTATAAAAGTTTTCTTTCATATTTCCTTCTAGTTCTTTTATTTTTTCCTTTTTTTAGTATTCAGTACATCCAGAATTTTATTTTGGTATAAAGAGTGAGGTAAAAATCCAACTTTATTTTTTCCAGATTATTACCTAAGTCAGTGCCTTGGTAATAAAAGCTTTCATACTCTACCACTCTACCACAGGGCACTGTTATAAGCTCTTTTTCAGAGTTAGCAATGCTAGACTTTCAAAATGCTTACAATTTCTCTCAGCAATATAAAACAGATTATGCCAATAGAAAGCTAGAGACATCTAATGCTCTATTCCACCTTTTTATTAACTATTCCTAAAATACACAATATAAACGGATTTGTAAAATTTCAATCAGTATTGAGATTGTAATTTAGGTAAATATCTGCCAGATGTGTAAAGCATTGTCCACTAGCCAATAGAAGACAAAGAAAAGTGCCAGTCCGCCCACCCCCATGCATACCTCTTCCTCAAAAAGAAGAGGCTTTCACTGACCAGATGGGAAGGCACAACCAGAAAGGACAGGAGCCACTCTCTGAGGCTACAATATGTGAAAATATAGTCTTCCTCTCCACATTTGTAGCTTTTTCCCCCCAGAGAGTTCTAGACAGTTTAGTTCAATGACATGATTTCTCAACCACATAAACCAGAGGTATAAATGGGTTTGGTGTTAAGTCTCTACCCATGGTAAAGAGGTCAGCAATAAGCAAGGGCTGAGCTTTGGAGAGCATGGTAGGTAGGATGCAAATAGTATGTACTTAGGAGGTAGAGATGGGAAGTGGTAAGCATGAGATCTTCAGTCCTGCTTTCTAGAAACAAAGCTACATTTTGATTCACATTAAAAAACAACAACAACAACAAACATTTCCTCTTAGGAGTAAATACCAAAGAAATGGAACTAAGACAGTTCCCCTTAGTTCAATAGATTTGCACATCATCAATAATTGCTAAACCCCAGCAAATGTGGTCGGGAGCTGTGCCTGTCAGCCATCCCATTGCTTAGTATCTGGGATGATGATTCTAATGGCAACAAAATAAATGTGAAACAGTCAATGCAAATTGATCCACAAGCTAATGAGGAAACAGCAGACCTGGATAGACCTTTTACCTTCTAAGTAGGCTGGGGAAACATCAGAGTTTATAGGAAGATGTATGATATTGGTCAAGGATCTTGGTTGCATTAAATGGAAAGCAATTGCAATTACCTTAAACAAAACAGAAGACTTAGATATAACAGATGGCTAGGGGATAAGGGTTGAGAAAAGGCAGAAACCACAAAATACAGAGACCTAAAGAGCAGAATGCATCAGGTAGACTCTTATTTAAATGCTACATAAATTGCCTGGCTGATTGAAGTGAAAATAACTTTGCTGGCAGCATCTTGGGGAGTCCCAGAATTGACCGAAAGACTGGAGAATCTGACTCAGAAAATGGTTAGAGTCCGGGAGAAGATGTGACACTAGACATTGTGAATTCTTCCCACAGGATGAGTCTGAGGATAATGCATCTGCCTCAGAAGCTAAACAATGGGTGCCTAAGTGTCGCACCAGCCCCAAGTGACAACAACCCAAAGCTGCTGCCCTGGCACCATCACTTCCACCCCTGGAAAATGGCGATGGCTGTCACCACTACAGACAACCAGTGAATTCTCTACTCACCCAGGTCTTAGCATCACTAGCTCCAGAATCTCAGGTAAGTTCATCTCATTGGCCAAGTCCTGTGTCCAGCCCCTGGTGTCTGGCAGGACCTGACACTTCATATTTGGCTTTTTAGCTTCCATTGTGGTAGATTGACTCAGCACCCCCAATAAGACTATGTACACTGGGCAGTGAAGGAAATGACAAATGACCACTCCATCGACACCCTAACATGAATGCTCTGGGAAGGACATCATTGCCACTCCTGCCGAACACCAATATTGTCACCCTTGGACACCATTGCTACTGCCCCTGAATCTAAAAATCATTTGGAACCAAGTCCTGGCTGCCAGAGGAAGAGACAGAGGGAGCATCAGAACTTCAGGCTTCCAAAGGAAAAAGCAAGCAATAAATAGGGTCACATTGAAAAAAGAATATAGCACCTAAAATTGAGGAAGGAATTTGTTTTATGTTTTAGAAAAATATTTTTTAAACCACATACTTTGGTGAGCATCAGAACTTCAGGCTTCCAAAGAAAAAGGCAAGCAATAAACAGGGTCACACTGAGAAAAGAATATAGCACCTAAAATTCAGGAAGGGATTTTTTTATGTCTTAGGAAAATATTTTTTAAACCACATACTTTGGTTTTTCATTTAAATTAAGTAAAACATGGAGCCTATCAACCAAAAGATAAAGACAGCAGGGGCCTGGTAAAGGGAAGAATACAAAAGTATTAATAAGCGGTACTTAAACAATTTAATATTGTTTTAGAGGTTGCTGAAGAGAAGCCAGTGAAGAGCAGGAAAGGCTTGAAAGTCTTTTGCTTAGTGCACAGAAGAAGAGCAAAGAAATAAAAAGCTGAAATCTACAGGTGCCCTCAAATGAAGAGCCACATAAATATGAGCGATGTACATGAAAGGGAACCTAAGACATTGAAAATAATCATCAGAGATATAATAAAAGAAAACTTCTCTGAAGAGAGATAACAGATTAAAGTTGTTCTCAAGGAACCAAACATAATTAATAAAAAGAAACAACACATAAATAGGTGATGGGGAAGTTAAGGAGGGCACTTGTCATACAGCACAGAGTGATGTATGGAATTGTTGAATCACTATATCATTCACCTGAAACTAATATAGCACTGTATGTTAACTAACTGGAATTAAAATAAAAACTAGGGGCACCTGGGTAGGTCAGTTGGTTAAGCTTCTGACTCTTGATTTCAGCTCAAGTCATGATCTCATGGTTCAGGAGATCAAGCCCCACATCAGGCTCTATGCTGACAGCCCCCTTGGGATTCTCTCTCTCTCTCTCTCTTTCTCTCTCTCTCTGCTCCTGCTTCATGCTCTCTTTCTCTCTCTCCCAATAAATAAATAAATAAATACAAACGTTTTTAAATTTTATTTATAGTTTATTGTCAAGTTGGTTTCTATATAACACCCAGTGCTCTTCCCCACAAGTGCCCTCCACCATGACCATCACTCCCCTTCCTCTTCCCCCTCCCCCTTCAGCCCTCAGTTTGTTTTCAGTATTCAAGGGTCTCAACACACACACACACACACACACATATATATATATACACCAGTGACTTTCAAAATTATAAG
>CM053561.1:39987195-40071768 GCA_028646485.1 Cryptoprocta ferox | reverse complement strand
AGGGAAAATTGATGGTACAAAAAACAGAATAAAATATCAAGCTAGATTCAGACTTTTCCTCTCAATCACACCAGATGACTGCTCTACCCTTGGCAAAACATTTGCTTTACATGTACTAAATCTAAATGAAAATCACACTAGAGGAGGGGCCACGATGGCCAAACAGCATGGAAGTTTTCTGTGTCTCTCATCCCTGAAATGTAGCCAGGTCAACACAAAACCATCTTGCACACCTATAAAACTGATTTGAGGATTAACACAACAATCTACACAACCTGAACCACAGAACACAGCAGGTATGTCACATGGAGAGGTGAGCTGGGGGAGAGAGAAGCAGTGGAGGGCAGGGAGCTGATTTTCCTTGTGGAGAGAGGATGAAGATGAAGGAAGAGCACGGGAAAGCATCCCCCCCACCGAAAGCAGCTGAAGAGAAAAGAAAGAGTATAAAAGGAACTGAGCAAAAAAGAGAGAAAGGAGAAAGGAAAGGTTTTAAATTCCATTAAGACTTTATAAACAAGGGGAGCGCAGAGTCTGAAACTCTGCAGCTTAATACCTGGCAGTGCTCTGGTGGGAAGGGCGAATCCCCAGAGCAGTGAGAGAAGTCCGGGGAGTCCTCAGGCCACATGGGGAGAGATGGTTCCCCTGCTGAGAGGACATTTGGTAGAGGCTGTGTGGCTACCCAACAGGCAAAGATTCCAGCAGACCCCAGAGAACAACCACATTCTCTGGTGCTGGAACAAGGACCTTCAGGGTGAAGCCTGGTGCCAGATGTGTGTTGTGATTTTCCATAATCCCTGAAACGTTGCTGCCACGTGATAGCATGAACTTTTATTGGGATGGGCTGACACCCATCCACGGTCTCTGGGCATCGACAGCAGCAGGGTCCCGTGAAGGTTCCTGGGTATGACTGGAACCCAGCCATTGCTCAGTGAGACCCTCCCCCAGAAGGTCTGAGTTGGTCAAAGCCAGAGTCCCTCGGAAGTGAGGGGTTGGGAAACACAGACATATCTGAGATAAAACTCAGGAGGGAGGTGCCACCTGGCAACCTGATGGCATGGTCACAGACACTGTAAAAGCAGGGAGTGGACAGAAGCCAAAGACAAAGTACAGGAGTGGGATTGCTGACCGGGGAGAACACAGTTCCGATACTAAAGACTGGGTAGCTGGGTGACGCCATTTTCACCCTTCTTGTGCATGCGCATACACACCTACAGGCACCACAATAATCTACCCCAGTAAGCTAAGCAGCGCCGTCTAGTGGAGAACGGACCCGCTACACTAAGCCCCGCCTAACTGGGCCAACCTAACTCTTCAGGAACACAAGTCTCTCCACCTGCTTAGTTTATGGACTATAAAGTGCTTCATAGTTTGACTTCTAGGAGAACCAATGTAATTTCAATCATATTTCAGTCTGTTTGCTGGTCCATCTATTCAATTTTTTTCTTTTTCTTTTCTTATTCTTGAATACAGAAAATTTTGTTTTCATTTTCCATTGTTATTAAAAATATTTTTTATTTTTTTCTACTATATTTTTACTTTTTTGTAAATTTTTTAAATTCTATTTTACTTCCATCATTTCATTTTATTCTAGTTTATTGTATTCATTTTTTCAAATTTTCAAACATTTTCCTTTTTATCTTTTTTCTTTCTTTTTTTTTCTTTTTTCCCTTTTTTTCTTTTTCTTATCTTTCCCTTTCTTCTCTATCAAGCTCCTTTCAACAACCAGACCAAAACACATCTAGGATCTAGCATCCTTTATTTGATTTTTTGTGTGTTGTTTTTAATTTTATAATTTAAATTTTTTACCTTATTAATTCATTTTCTTCCTTCAAAATGATGAAATGGAGGAATTCACCCCAAAAGAAAGAACAGGAAGAAATGACATCAGGGACTTAACACAGATACAAGCAAGATGTCTGTACCAGAATTTAGAATCATGATAATAAGAATACCAGCTGGGATTGAAAATAGATTAGAACCCCTCTCTATAGAGATAAAAGTAAATCTCTAGATAGAGATTTATAGAGATAAAAAGTAAAAGCTAGTCAGGATGAAATAAAAAATGCTATAACTGAGCTGTAATCTCAAAAGAATGCCATGGTGGAAAGGATGGATGAAGCAGAGCAATGAATCAGCAAGATTATGGAGAACAATGAAGCAGAAAAAAAGAGGGAAACTAGGGCAAAAGGGGGTGATTTAAGAATTAGAGAAATCAGTGACTCATTAAAAAGGAACAACATTAGAATCATTGGGATCCCGGAAGATGAAGAGAGAGAAAAAGGGGTGGAAGGTTTATGTGAGCAAATCATAGCAGAAAACTTTCCTAACCTGGGGAAAGACACAGACATCAAAATCCAGGAAGCACAGAGGATTCCCATTAGATTCAACAAAAACTGACCATCAACCCAGCATATCATAATCAAAGTCACAAAATACTCAGGCAAGGAAAGAATCATGAAAGCAGCAAGGGGAAAAAAAGTCCTTAACCTACAGATCAGGTTTGCAGCAGAACTATCCACAGAAACTTGGCAGGTCAGAAAGTAGTGGCAGGATATAGTCAATGTGCTGAATCAGAAAAATATGCAGCCAAGAATTCTTTATCCAGAAAATTTGTCATTCAAAATAAAAGGAGAGATAAAAAGTTTCCCAGACAAACAAAAATTAAAGGAGTTCGTGATCACTAAACCAACCCTGCAAGAAATGTTAAAGGGGACTCTCTGAGGGGAGAAAAGATGAAAAATAAATAAATAAACGACCAAAAGCAACAAAGACTAGAAAGGACCAGAGAACATTACCAGAAACTCCAACTCTACAGGCAACATAACGGCAATAAATTCATATCTTTGAGTACTCACTCTAAACGTCAATGGACTAAATGGTCCAATCAAAAGACATAGGGTAACAGAATGAATAAGAAAACAAGATCTATCTATATGCTGTTTACAAGACACCCACTATAGACCTAAAGACGCCTTCAGATTGAAAGTAAAGTGATGGAGAACCCTCTATCATGCTAATGGTCGCCAACAGAAAGCTGTAATAGCCAGACTTAGACAGTCTAGATTTTAAAATAAAGACTGAAACAAGAGATGAAGAAGGGCATTGTATCATAATTAAGGGGTCTATCTACCAAGAAGATCTAATAATTGTAAACATTTATGCTCCAAATGTGCAAGAACCCAAATATATAAATCAATTAATCACAAACATAAAGAAACTCATTGATAACAATACCATAATAGTAGGGGACTTCAACACCCCACTTACAGCAACAGACAGATCATCTAAACAGAAAATCAACAAGGAAATAATGGCTCTGAATGACACACTGGACCAGATGGACTTATCAGATATATTCAGAACATTTCATCCTAAAGCAGAAGAATACACATTCTTCTCCAGTGCACATGGAATACTCTCCAGAATAGATCACATACTGGGACACAAATCAGCCCTCAACAAGTACAAAAAGATCGAGATCATACTGTGTATATTTTCAGACCACAATGCTATGAAACTCGAAGTCAACCACAAGAAAAAATGTGGAAAGATAAAAAATACTTGGAGACTAAAGACCGTCTACTAAAGAATGAATGGGCTAACCAAGAAGTAAAAGAGGAAATTAATAAATACATGGAAGCCAATGAAAATGATAACACCACAGCCCAAAATGTTTGGGACACAACAAAGGTAGTTATAAGAGGGAAGTATATAGCAATCCAGGCCTTCCTAAAGAAGGAAGAATGATCTCAGATACACAACCTAACCTTCCACCTTAAAGAACTGGAAAAATAACAGCAAATAAAACCCAAATCTAGCAGAAGATGGGAAATAATAAAGATGAGAGTAGAAATCAATGCTATTGAAACCAAAAACAAAACCAGTAGAACAAATCAATGAAACCAGAAGCTGGTTCTTTGAAAGAATTAACAAAATTGATAAACTCCTAGCCAGTTTGATCAAAGAGAAAAAGGAAAAGACCCAAATAAATAAAATCAACAATGAAAGAGGAAAGATCACAACCAACACAGCAGAAATACAAACAATAATATGAGGATATTATGAGCAATTATATGCCAGTAAAATGGGCAATCTGGAAGAAATGGACAAATTCCGAGAAACATAAATACCAAAACTGAAGCCAGAAGAAAGAGAAAATTTGAACAGACCCATAAGTAAAGAAATAGAATTGGTAATCAAAAATCTCCAAAAAACAAGAGACCAGGGCCAGATGGCTTTCCAGGGAAATTTTACCAAACATTTAAAGAAGAATTAACACCTATACTCTTGAAGATGTTCCAAAAAATAGAAATGGAAGGAAAACTTCCAAATTCTTTCTATGAAGCCAGCATTACCTTGATTCCAAAACCAAAGACCCCACTAAAAAGGAGAACTATAGACCAATTTCCCTTATGAACATGGATGTAAAAATCCTCAACAAGATACTAGCCAACCAGATCCAACAACACATTAAAAAAAGTATTCACCATGACCAAGGGGGATTTATAACTGGGATGCAAGGCTGGTTCAATATCTGCAAAACAATCAATGATACATCACATCAATCAAAAAAAAAAAGGACAAGAATCACATGATCCTTTCATTAGATGCAGAGAAAGCAGGTGACAAAATATAGCATCCTTTCGTGATAAAAACCCTCAAGAAAGTAGGAATAGAAGGATCATACCTCAAGATCATAAAAGCCATATATGAAAGACCCACCATTAATATCATCCTCAATGGGGAAAAACTGAGAGCCTCCCCCCTAAGGTTAGGAGCAAGACAGGGATGTCCACTCTCGCCACTGTTATTCAACATAGTATTGGATGTCTTAGCCTCAGCAATTAGACAACACAAACAAATAAAATGCGCACAAATCAGCCAGGAGGAAGTCAAGCTTTCACTCTTCGCAGATGAAATGATACTCTATATGGAAAACCCAAAAGATTACACCAAAAAACTGCTGGAACTGATCCATGAATTCAGCAAAGTCGCAAGATACAAAATCAATGCACAGAAATTAGTTGCATTCCTATAGACCAATAATAAAGCAACAGAAAGAGAAATCATGGAATAAATCTCATTTACAATTACACCAAAAACCATAAAATATCTGGGAATAAATCTAACCAAAGAGGTGAAAAATCCATACACTGAAAACTGTAGAAAGCTTAGGAAAGAAATTGAAGAAGGCACAAAAATTCAAAAAATATTCCATGCTGCTGGATGGGAAGAACAAATATTGTTAAAATGTCAATACTACCCAAAACAGTCTGCATATTCAATGTAATCCCTATCAAAATAACACCAGCATTCTGGGGCGCCTGGGTGGCTCAGTTGCTTAAGCGACAGACTTCGGCTCAGGTCATGATCTCACGGTTTATGTGGGTTCGAGCCCCGCATCGGGCTCTGTGCTGACAGCTCAGAGCCTGGAGCCTGTTTTGGATTCTGTGTCTCCCTCTCTCTCTCTCTGTCCCTCCCCCACTCATGCTCTGTTTCTCTCTGTCTCAATAATAAATAAACACACAAAAATAATTTCAAAATAACACCAGCGTTTTTCACAGACCTAGAACAAACAATCCGAAAATTTGTATGGAACCAGAAAAGAACCCAAATAGCCAAAGCAATCTTGAAAAAGAAAAACAAAGCTGGAGGCATCACAATCCTGGACTTCAAGCTGTATTACAAAGCTGTAATCACTAAGACAGTAGGGTAGTGTCACAAAAACAGAAACTCAAATCAATGGAACAGAATCGAGAACCCAGAAATGGACCTACAAATGTATGGCCAACTAATCTTTAACAAAGCAGGAAAGAACATCCAATGGAATAGACAGTCTTTACAGCAAATGGTGCAGGGAAAACTGGACAGCAACATGCAGAAGAATGAACATGGACCACTTTCTTACACCATACACAAAAACAAATTCAAAATGGATGAAAGACCTAAACGTAATATAGGAAGCCATCAAAATCCTAGAGGAGAAAGCAGGCAAAAATCTCTTTGACCTCAGTCACAGCAACTTCTTACTCAACATGTCTCTAGAGGCAAAGGAAACAAAAGCAAAAATGAACTATTGGGTCCTCCTTCTCCGCACAGAGAAGTAAATAATCAGCAAAACTAAAAGGCAACCAACAGAATGGGAGAAGACATTTGAATATGACATATCAGATAAAGGGTTAGTATCCAAAGTCTATAAACAGTTTATCTAACTCAACACCCAAAAAACACATAATCCAGTGAAAAAATGGGAAAAAGACATAAATAGACACTTCTGCAAAGAAGACATCCAGATGGCCAACTGACACATGAAAAAAATGCTCAACATCATTCATCATCAGGGAAATACAAATCAAAACTACAATGAGATACTACCTGTCTGAATGGCTAATATTAATAACTCAGGCAACAACAGATGTTGGCAAGGATGCAGAGAAAGAGGATCTCCTTTGCACTGCTGGTGGGAATGCAAACTGGTGTGGCCACTCTGGAAAACAATATGGAGGTTCCTCAAAAAATTCCAGCAATTGTACTACTAGGTATCTATCCAAGGGATACAGGTGTGCTGTTTTAAAGGGGCATATGCACCCAAATGTTTATAGCAGCGCTATCGACAATAGCCAAAGTATGGAAAGGGCCCAAATGTCCATCGATGGATGAAGGATGAATGGATATAGGAGATGGATGAAGGATGAATGGATAAAGAAGATGAAGATGTGGTGTGTGTGTGTGTGTGTGTGTGTGTGTGTGTGTGTGTGTGTATATATATATATGAATATAATATGAACTATTACTCGGCAATCAAAAAGAATGAAATCTTGCCATTTGCTGGACTATGTGGATGGAACTAGACAGTATTACGCTAAGCAAAATAGTCAGAGAAAGGCAAATATCATATGACTTAACGCATATGAGGAATTTAAGATACAAAACAGATGAACAGAGGAAAGGGAAGCAAAAATAATATAAAAACAGGGAGGGGGACAAAACATAAGAGACTCTTAAGTATAGAGAACAAATGGAGGGTTGCTGGAGGGATTGTGGGAGGTGGAAGGGCTAAATCGGTAAGGGGCATTAAGGAATCTACTCTTGAAAAACCATCGTTGCACTATATGCTAACTAACTTGAATGTAAATTTAAAAAATAAATAAATCATTTTTAAGAAATCACACTAAGAAATTTAAAACTAGATAAACTAAAATATAAAATATTGGTAGTGAGCAATGAAATTTCATAATCATTGCTTTGTATAAAGACTTGTAAATATGTTAAAAGAATAAAATGAGGGGCACCTGCCTGCCTCAGTTAGTAGAGCATATGACTCTTGATCTCCGGGTCATGAGCTCAAGCCCCACATTGGGTGTAGAGATTACTTAAAGAAGTAAATAATTTTTTAAAGTGAATAAAATGAATAGCAGAATATATTCTAAAAGAAAAGATAAAAATTAACAAAATAATTATAATCTTTTTAAAATGTTTATTCATTAAAAAAATCTATGTCTTTATTATTTTATTTTGAGAGACAGAGACAGAGAGCGAGCAGGGGAGGGGCAGAGAGAGAGGGAGACACGGAATCTGAAGCAGGCTTCAGGCTCTGAGCTGTCAGCACAGAGCCCGACACAGAACTTGAACCCACGGACAGTGAGATAATGACCTGAGTCGAAGTCAGTTGCTTAACCCACTGAGTCACCCAGGCGCCCCAATGTTTATTCATTTTTGAGAGACAGACAGACAGACAGACAGAGAGTGAGTGGGAAAGGGGCTCAAAGAGAGAGACACAGAATCTGAAACAGGCTCCAGGCTCTGAGCTGTCAGCACAGAGCCCATGCAGGGCTCAAATTCACAACTGTGAAATCATGCCCTGAACCGAAGTCGGATGCTTAACTGAGCCACCCAGATGCCCCATTAGATTATTATAATGTCATTAATCAAAATGGCTTTTTTAATTTTTAAGGAACATAAAATTTAAGGGAAAGTAAACATGTATTTT
The DNA here is from genome assembly GCA_028646485.1 of Cryptoprocta ferox. NCBI lineage: Eukaryota > Metazoa > Chordata > Mammalia > Carnivora > Eupleridae > Cryptoprocta > Cryptoprocta ferox. The sequence goes on along the minus strand of CM053561.1, from coordinate 40,063,778 downwards.
CTTCATGCTAAAGTTGAAGGAAAATAGATACATTCAGTTTTTTGATGCTAATTGAAGGAAACTATAATGAGGTATTTTTAATTAAATGTACTTACGCGTAGAATTTAAACCAAGTTGTGTAAATCATTATAAGAGAAAGAAAATTTTAAATAAAACAGTACATATAGGATTGGGAGGATGTAATTAGGAGTTTTAAAATCAAAAACAAGCTGAGACCAACTTGAAAATTCCTTGGGCAGATAAAACCAGTTTAGTTGTGTAAACAAAGCTGAAATCAGCTTATTTTGTAAGACTAACTTGACCTGGGTGACTTCTTGCTTTTGCTTCTGGAAATCATAAGCAAAACTTGAACTGCTTCCCAAGGTTGATATGAAGTAACCACGGACCAATTCCATATCATTTAAGGAAATTCCAATAGTATAACTAATCACTGTTTAGAATAAAAGGTCACTGCTTTCTTGCTATATAAACTTCCTTATAACAATGTACCCCTGAGCCTCACTTCAGGTTTTGGTTTAAGTGCTCCCATTCTGCCAACTGTCTTGTTGGGGTGTGCACTATACACTTGTACTAATTACTGCTTTGGTGATTCATCTGTTTTACTTGTTATTTCTGAACTTGTGACATTCCACAGCATCAGAAGTGAGATCCAAGGAACACCCCAATGACTCAGACTGGTGAGCAAGCAGGTGATGGTACTTGTTTAAAGAAAGTAATTTACATAAATGTAAGTAAGATAAAAGTTTACACTAAGTTCATGGATATTCATTGAATTTCTAAATCATTTCCAAATAAAATAAACATTAAATGCTAAGCATACCTTTATCTACTTTGGGCTTTTTAATTTTTTACAGAAACAAAAGGTATTTGAGTCTACTGATAAACATGTTTTGTGACACATGGAAATAGTTACTACAAGGAAGAAAATACTTTTAGGAATAATGAAATATATGTAAAATTGCTAATCTATTACAGGATACTAAATATGATAGACAGTTCACTATTGTCTAATTCATAGTTTTTACTGGAAAGCAAAGATTACCAATAATAAAAATTTATAACTGATATGTAAAAATAAAACTACTAGGCTAAAAAAGGTTAAAAAACAACTACATATGAAAAGGAAGGAAGGAAAACATTATATGGTGTGGGGGGTTGGATAAGGAAAGATATAAAAGACATGAGTTTTGGGGAGTTTTGTTTGGCTGTTGGGTTCTTTTGGGGGGGGGGACGCTTGGTTTGGTTTTCTGGTAAAGGAAAAAAGAAAGTAATTTTGTCCCAAAGTAAAATGATTGTTTGAAATTAAGAAAGGAAAAAGGACAAAACCTAAATGGATATAGAAAGTTGTAAAAGGTTTGTAGAAAAGGAATCTTCTGAAAGGAATTTTATGCGTGGTCAAGCTAAGATTGGAATGGATTTATTTTTTAAAAAGGGAGAATTTTAATATCAAAAGTATACTGATGCAGTGTAAGAATTTGGTTTTCTCTCTGTTAAAAGGATAACTTTTTAAAATTTTTTTAGATTATTGGTTGCTTTTTATAAGAAATTATAAACAAAGTTTCATTACAGTTACCTATAATGTACTCTGCCTAGGAAACAAAGATTCTGTATTTTATGAAATTATTTCCTGTGCTTTACATTGTCTCTTTCAAGTCTTTGATTGCCTTGAAAAATAACTGAGTCATCTCTATTAAAAGAGCTAAGATTTTTAACAACTACAGAACTTTCTATATCTGCCTTTGAAATCTTTGAATTGTACTTTGGTTGAATGGATAACTAAATCAATTGCCTCTTGGTTTAGACCTTTAACCGTGGCTATTTTTAAGGCTATTTTTTTGTTATTCACTTATTTTTTACTCTTGATTCTTCTCTAAAAGTATTCTTTAATTTCTTTTTTTTTGGGGGGGGGGGAGAGAGAGAGAGAGAGAGAGAGAGCGAGTGTAAGCAGGGAAGGGTCAGAGAGAGAGGGAGACACAGAATCCAAAGACAGGCTCCAGGCTCTGAGCTAGCTGTCACCACAGAGCCTGACGTGGGGCTCGAACCCACGAACTGCGAGATCATGACCTGAGCCCAAGTCGGACGCTTAACCGACTGGGCCACCCAGACACCCCTCTAAAAGTATTCTTATCAGTTACAAACAAAAGTGCTTTATCCTCAAAGAGATTCACAGAAAGGACCCTACCAAGTACTTTAAAATGCAAGTTTCTGGTGACTTTAAGACTATAAAATTGAACTGCGTAAGAATTTTAAAACTTTAATGGAAAAGTGATTCATAATGCTGCTAACCTAAGATGAAGCAAAACAAGAATTAATTATGTAACACTGAATGAACTGATGAAGATGATTATAATTTTTATGACTTCATTTAAAACAACTGCTGGTTCTCTCTGTGATAAGAACCTTTTCACAGATCTGTACTGAGCTCCATGAGGATAAGAAACTCTGAAGGAGGGGAAAACAAGCAAATGAAACAAAGAAGCAAACAAAACAAAACAAAACAAAAAAACACAAAAAAACCATTGCTAATTCTTTAATGTTTTGTTTTCCAGATATAAAGAATTCTTTTTTTATCTATATCTATAATGTACAATTTGGCAGTGTATCTTTGCAACAAAGGTTAAAACATTTATCTTTTGCTCCCTACCTGACCCCTCCAGAATTTGTAAACTCTTACTGTATTCTCTTGTTTTTCATGACAATGTATGCGTTTGCACTAAGTTCAGTAAGAATTTTTTGTCCTTGTAATGAGACACAATTGTATAAATCCTAGGCTTGGCTTCCTAGCTTCAAGAGGATTTTGAAAGTCCAATCTGAAATTCCTTATGAAAGTCCCAGCAAAGTAGATTTACTTGTTTTTAATATTTTAATGTTTATTTATTTTTGGGAGAGAGACAGAGTGCAAGCGAGGAAGGGCAGAGAGCGGGGGAGACAGAATCTGAAGCAGGCTCCAGGCTCTGAGCTTTCAGCACAGAGCCCCATGCAGGGCTTAAACTCATGAACTGTGAGATCATGGCCTGAGCTGAAGTGGGACGCTTAACCAACCAAGCCACCCAGGTGCCCCAAACAGATCTGAAACAGCCTATATGGTCAATCACTATTCTTGCTGCCCTTTTATAAATATCCAGGCCAACTTTATCAAAACTAGACTTAATTTGCAAACAAATTAGTCTTACTCTGGTTATTTTTCATAGAAACGGGGGTGATTATAAAGAGAAAAATTATGTTTCAGTATTACACCTTTGTAGATATCCAGATTCTAGTGCTGTTAATTGTCTTTGAGCTTTTGTTTTCTACCTATAAACTGGACTAAATCCTGAATTCTTCCAAGTTTTCTGCAACATTTGGCTAGAACTCTACAAACTAACATTTTCCATTTTCTCTGACTCTTTTGACTTGGAATCACTATACAACTAAAACTGTCCTTTTCCTGAAGCCATGAAACTAAAGCTGGAGAACTTGATATACACTTCAAAGAAATCAGTACAACAGCTCATATGTGGACAATCTCTGTGCCTGTTGCTATGCAGCCACTCAGAGCTCAACAGAGACACTCTCACTGCAAACCAGGAATATGTCAGATTGCCACTGCCTGCCCTCACTCCATCTAAAGATGCTTAGAACCTGACATCCAGAAATCTTCTCAACTGGCTGCTCTCCAAACACAGAACTGAATTTTTAATTTGCTTGAACTATTAACCTTTGTTTTTCTTCTGTTTCCATAGAAATGCCTCTCATTAAATCACCTGATTGCTCACATCATAATGAGACCTAATGCAAATGAAAATTCACCTGTAACATTGCCTCCTGAAATAAAACATCCTCATATCAATACTGTCCTAAGTAATCAAGAGGATATGTGTTTGCCAAGACATTATGTTATTCCTATAATGCACTTGAGTTATTTAATTGGTTAAATCTTGGTGCCTAGAGTCTCAGCTCTGGGAAATTTCTCAATCCGTGGCTATTGTTCTCCATATAGTCATCATATTAACCTCTCTAGTGTATTCTATACTCTCAAGGTTTTAAACGCCTGTCAGTCCCCACTCACATGCCACATGGTATCCACAAGGATTAGACAACTGGATGAAATCAGCAATAACCACATAAATAATTACGACAGTGACTACATAGCCCTCTGGCCTGACTACTCAACTAATGGAAACAGCAGATATGTGATTCTTCAGCCTGACTACATCAACAGTGGTAAGGAGAATAATGGTATACCACTTGGTCACACTTTCAACCTGCTGAGAGAATGACTAAAAGGGAGGGAATTATCAAAACCAAAACCAAACCAGAGATGAGCCTTGAAAATTCTCTTAGCAGACAAAACCAGGTTAGTCATAAAAACAGAGCTGAAGTCAGCTTATTTTGCAAGACTAACTTGACCTGGGTCATTTCCTGCTTTGGCTTCTAGAAATCATAAGCAAAACTTAATCTGTTCCCCAAGGTTGATATGAAGTAACCACTGACCAATTCTTTATCATTTAAGAAAGTTCTAATATTATAATCCCTGTGAAGAATAAACAGTCACTGCTTTCTCACTATATAATCTTCTTATAACAATATACCCCTGAGCCCCACTTCATGTTTTGGTTTGAGTACTCCTGGTCTGCAAACTGTCTTTTTGCTATGTGCACGGTAAACTTTTACTAATTACTATTTCAATGATTAACTGGTTTTACTTCTGAATTTTTGACAGGAGCTTGTATTAAATGCTGAGGTTCAGGAGTGAATAGTCAAGAAAGAATTCTTGAAACATCTTTGATGCAAAAAGGGTGGTTTTATTAAAGCACAGAGACAGGACCTGTGGACAGAAAGAGCTGCACTGGGGTTGTGAGGAGTGACTAATTATATACTTTTAAATTGGGAGGAGGTTAGGGATAGCGTAAGTTCCTAAGGAATTTGTAAGCAAGGTTTCCAGGACCTTGAGGGGCTAGCTGTTGTTAGGATAAGGTCATTACTACTGTCTAGTAAAACCTTAGTCATGAGACCCTTCAGGTGTACATCAGTGGGCCATATGCTTAGAGGATGATTGCTAACATATATCTTAGGGGGTAGAGGTAAAGTTTCAAAGAGATTTTTTTGTATGTTAAAGAAGACTTACAGGATCCTGGAGGTTGGGCTAAGGTCAGGCTAAGGTGGTTTTTTGCCCTTAGCAAAGTACTAATATCAAGGCAGTTGAGTTCTTGGAGGAAAGTCACTCTGTCTGTCTCAAGGACTTGTCAATGGGCTGTAAGTTGTAAGGAAGTTTTAAATTTTTCTTTTGCCTTTGTTCTCCACATCAGAGCTATGAGTAAGTTTTTGGCAAAATAAAAAAACAAGATGAAGAAATGAGATTAAAATGGCAGCTTGACAAAACTGTAAATCAGTTAAATACCTTTCTAAAACAAAATGACTACCTAATGCATATCAAAATGTAAGTGCACCTACACCCTACTTTCAAAAATCTAAAACAAAGTAACACAGAAAGTTTAAATGTGAAAGATTGGACAAAAGTAAACTAGACAACAAAAGTAGAGCCATGGTGTTCATATTAGACAATGTAAATTCCAAACCAACAAAATAGGATTGTATTACTTGTGCTGAACGTATATCCTACAATGACATTCTGATATAAAAAGAAAAACAGTTTATATGCCAGGTAACACAGCATTAAATATAAAGAAGTAAAATCTGTTGGAAATAAAAGATGTCCAAAAAAAACCCAAAAAACAAAAAACACTTTATTACATTATATTAGGTTCTATATCACTTAGAGTTTTTAGAAGATAAAATAGAAAAGAAACAAATAAGGCTTAAAGTAGTGGTTTTCAAACTGTCTCTAGAGTGTGTATGGTCAGGGACAATAAAAGATATTGAAAAGGCAGTTTGGACCATCCATCCTGCATCTATCAGCGTTCCACAGACTTTGCATTTGAAAAACATAGCCTTGAGAAGGCTATGGGGTTGAATGTGTTTCATTGTTTTTAAAAATCACCATGACACTGATTCAAAAGTCAGGTTCTAAATTCAGTGTATGTCAGTGTTTAATTTTAATGGCTACCCTGGTCAAAATGCTACTTACAAAACCCCACAGAACTACATCAAAGAATCAAACTGTTGCCTCTGCTCTCTGAATCTATTATACAAAGGGTTCCTTTTTTTTTTTTTTTGCTAAAATTCTGTTAGTAAAGTTCCATTATCCCAGCTGTCAATCAGTTATTCATGCCAAATAATTGGAAGATGATGTAGTTTGTTTTAACCAAGTAAGCTCAAAAACAACTACATCTTCGAATGATTTTTAAAGCAAGTTAGATTTTCTTTGAATTCTGAGGTTTTTGGGTAAGCATATTTGAGAAGTATTACAGTGACATATATTGTCTTCAGCTACAAAATCACATAAGGATGAAACATTCCAGACACCTGCTTTCAAAATGCTCTTTCCTTAGCACAGGTTTCTGTCAAAAACCTGTTTCTCAACTTGTTAAAACATCACCTCAACCTTGAACGGACACATTAAATGGGTTAGTTTCTTCAAAAATGTCTGCCTGGTCACCTGAGAGAAAACAAATCATCGAATTTAGAATGCTTACCTTCCTGCATGAGAAAAAATGTGTTTCAATCTATCTTTAAATGTGATGAATCTTTGAAACATTTTACCATGAGATAACCACCTCTCCTCTGTGAGGGACAAATAATACCCACGGTCACGGCCCTTCTCTTCTGAGTATGTTATAAAGATTCTGCCACTTTTTTTGGTAAACTATATCAAAAACACTTCTGGCTTCAATTTGGTGTATTTCCTTATCCATGATAGAGCCAATGGATAAATTTCAGGAAGGACGCAATCCGTGACTCACCCTAGGACCCATTTTATTCCAATAGAATCGGCTGCTCCATCTGTAACTACACACACTCTGTTTTCCATTCCTCTCCTCCATAAAACAGTGGGGTTTTAAAAACTGTTATTAAAGAAGTAATGTACTGTTGAAAAACTATCTTTTCTAGCACACACTTAGAGAGTGTACTAGAGTGGCTCACCGAACATGCACAATGTGCTTTGCGCATTTAATTACTGAAAGATCATCTTGGAGACATTCTCAACCGAGACATCTGTACTTTCATCCAACTGTATTTAGAAAACCTCCCATACTGATATGTGTTAAACTTTGTTTCTTCAGATGTATAACCATGGATTTTACCTGTTTTCAAACACGTTTTGCTAATAAAGGAAAACACTTTTACGTTGTTGTGATGGTGTTTTCTGGGTATAATGTCAGCGACTTTTACCATGAAAGGAAGAACAAGTGGATTCCCTGTGATGTGTGGCTTCTTGTCTTTTATTATTTCAAACAGAAATCTCAAAACAGATTTTACATGTTTTAATACATTTGGATTGAATACCATATAATTTAAATATGGCTTAAAAATACAGACACTTGTCTCCAGGCCCTGAATCCTTAGTTTTAAATGCCTTGCTACTGGGAGGGATTCACATGACTTGTAGATAGCATTTCACAGTCTAGTATATATTTAGACTCCTTGCAAGATCTGATTACATCATGGTTACTTTGACCTCTTGGTGTGACTGATAAAGACTTATAGTAGGAATAAAATGTTGCTCGGCCACTTTGGAAGTTTTGTGCATTTTTTACTATTGTTTACTTGTATTAGGGTCATTTTTGCAAGAAACTTTATAATCCACTTTCCATTTGGGGGGGCCGAATTAGTTTTGTTGAAACTAGAAAGTTATCTTTAAACCTACCTAGCTGGGAACAGGTAAATTGTAATGCATCACAACATGCTAAAAGCTAATAAAAACAGGTTGAAAATGTCATCAACTCTCCTGTTTGGAAATGTCCACAGATCTTTTAGGAAAACTTCCTTACAACACATGGCATGTAACTTTCTGGCATCAAATAAAACTATGTAACAAACAACCACAAAACCCTAATGACATACAACAACAAACACTTCTTTCACTCAGAAATCTGAGAGCATCCTCTGATTTGTGTGGCTGGGCTCACTAGTTCATGCCTCTGAGATCAGCTGTGGCTCAGCTAGGGGGTTCTGCTGATCTTGGCTGGGCTTGCTCTAGTGTCTGAAGGCTGGCTGACTGTCAGCTGATCTAGGGTGGCTGGGATTATTGGAGCAGCTTTGATCTTTTCCACTTCTCATCTTCCAGTAGGTATGCCCATGGTAATGACAGAGGGCAAGAGTGAGCAAACCCAATCCTGTAAGACTGCTTACATTATGCTTGCTTCCATCCCATTGGGTGAAGCAAGTCATATGGCTGAGCTCAGAATCAGAGTGGAAGAGTAGCAGCGGTGTGGGTGTAGGGAGGGGTGAAGAACTGGACTATCCTTATAATCAATCTACCACAATCAGAGTGGCCATATCAAGAGTACCATAAATATTAATAAAACTTAATTTGTTTTATTAAAATAAAGACAAATAAATGTCTTATTATTTACTTTCTAAAACCTGTGTATACTCTGATATACGTACAAACCACTTCTGATATTATTGGTTCTCAAGGGCCTAAATAATTTAATGATTTAGTAGCTACATTGATTTTTTCCCTACTGACAATCCTTCATATTTTTAAGACCATAAATTAGATTTCAATAAATGCTAAAGAATAAAAATTTATAGACCACATACCCTAGCCACAAAAAAAGGACCTGAAAATTAACAGTATTCCTTTTAAAAACAAAAAGAAAGGGGCGCTTGGGTAGCTCAGTTGGTTAAGCAGCCGACTCCTGATTTCAGCTCAAGTCATGATCTCTCAGCTTGTGAGTTCGAGCCCCACATCGGACTCTGTGCTCACAGTGCTGAGCCTCCTTTGGTCCTCTGTCTCCTCTCTCTGCTCCTGCCCCACTTCTGCGTGCATTCTCTCTCTCTCAAAAATAAATAAATGTTAAAAATTTTTGAATAAAAAGGAAAGACTTGTTCATTTTAAAAATAACTTTTTGAAATAATTACATGGGGTCAAAAAGAAACTCAAAATCCCCATTATAAGCTATTTTTAAAAACAATACAATGGAGAATATTACACATACATACACAAGGGAGGTGGTCAAATCTATCATTCAAATTTACTGCTTTAGAAAAGAAGGGATAGGGGCACCTGGGCGGCTCAGTAGGGTAGGTGGCCAGGTCAAAATCTCATGGTTTCCAGGTTAGGGCCCCATGTCAAGCTCTATCCTGACAGTGTGGAGCCTGCTTGGGAGTCTCTCTCTCCCTCTCCCTCTGTCTCTCTCAAGATAAATAAATAACCTTAAAAAAAAACTTTAAGAAAAAAGGAAGGGAAAGATAAATGAACTATCTGACTTACGAAATCAGAAAAAAATATTTTTAAATAAGGAAATAGTAATGATAAAAATAGAAAATAAGTATTTATAAAACAGAAAACAGTAGAATTAACCAATACATTCAAAGGCCGAATTTGAGAAAGAATAAAAATCTAGAACATGCAATTTAAAAAAAGAGAAAGCTCACATGCACAGTATTAGAAGTAGTGAGAAAAAGACCAAAAAAAGATGGGAAGTTTTTTAAAAAGTAAAGAATTATATATATATATATACTTTTAAGTGTACATACATAGATTTAAAATCTTAAAGGAATGGGACACTTTAATAAACAGATAGAAATTATCAAAACTAGCCCAAAATTAAATGAGAACTTTGAAAATTTTCAGGCAGGGAAAAATTTGAAAACATCAAAGAATTGTCAAAAAATTAAGTCCAAAACAGATCATGGCACAGATAGTTTTCCAGGTAAGTTCCTTCAAATCTCTTAAGAGATACTTCAACTACCTGCTAAATGCCTGGAAAAGGAGCACCAAAAAAAGAAAAACCATAAATCAATTACAAATATAAATGTAGGGGCACCTGGGTGGTTCAGTCAGTTGAGCATCTGACTTCAGCTCAAGTCATGGTCTGGTGGTTTATGGGTTCCAGCCCTGCCTCAGGCTCAAGGCTGTCAGTATGGAGCCCATTTCGGATCCTCTGTTCCCCTCTCTCTCTGTCCCTCCCTGCTCACGTGCTCTCCCTCTCCCTCTCTCTCTCTCTCTCTCTCAAAAATAAACTTTAAAAAAATCTTAAAATATATATATATTTAGGGGTACCTGGGTGGCATAGTCGGTTAAGTGTCTAACTTCAGCTCAGATTATTATCCCACGGTTCAGGAGTTTGAGCTCCAAGTAGACTCTGGGCTGACGGCTCAGAGCCTGAAGTCTGCTTTGGATTCTGTGTCTCCCTCTCTCTCTGCCCCTCCTCCAACTCATGCTCTGTCTCTCCTTCTCTCTCAAAAAAAAAAAAAACATTAAAAAAATTTTTTTAATATATCAATGCAATTATCTGTGAAATTAAATCCACAAAATATTCAAATAAATATACAACATAACTATGTAAAGAAGCATCCATGAATAAAAGAAATATTTAATATTCGGAAACTTATTAAAATACTGTGGCACATTAATAGGTTATTTTCTAACATCTACATTATTACCTGGACAGAAGTAGGAAAAGTGATTAAATTAATATCTTGTTTATGCTGAGGGTTCAGTGTGGATACCCTCTTAGTAAAGTCAAAAATTAAAGCATATTTCTTTAATGTGTCAAAAATGATATATGTTAAGCCAACGCTAGGCATTGTTCTTTATGATTCAATTTTTTTATTTTATTTAAAAATATTTTTTTAATGTTTATATATTTTTGAGACAGAGAGAGAGTGTGAGCGGAGGAGGGGCAGAATGAGCAAGACACAGAATCCAAAGTAGGTTCCAGGCTCTGAGCTGTCAGCACAGAGTCTGACACAGGACTCGAACCGGTGAATCCCAAGATCATGACCTGAGCCAAAGTCAGACATTTAACCGACTGAGCCACCCAGGTGCCCTGATTTATGAGTCAATTTAAAAGCATATCCATTAAATTCAGTGGCAAGAAAAGAATGTTTGCCATGGTCACCATTATTTTGCCACTGTTTAGGATTTCTATTCAGCAGAATAAGAAAAAGGAAAAAATAAAATAAAAATAAATAAAAGACAAAAATAAATATAATAAGTAAAAGCAAAAATAAAGTGTCACAGATAAATTATAAATATTGTATATAAACATATATATAATTTTTATTATTTTGAAAGATCAACCAAAACCTATTAGAACCAATAAGAGAGCTCACAGTAAGACAGATTATTACAAATAAATATGCATAAGCCATTAGGTTTTTAACCATGGGAAAACACCTCATAATTTAATGTGGAAAAAAATTCTTTCATAATCATAACAAATAATGCAAAACACTTGATATTTGATTAACCAAATGTGGAGAAATTTATAAATATATTTGTAAAAATAAAAGAAAGCTATATCGTAAACATACATGAAGAATTAAAAGTAAAATTATTTTTAAACCTTTTTAAAAAATGTATTATTATTATTATTTTTAGTAATCTCTACACCCAAGGTAGGGCTTGAACTCACAATCCTGAGATCAAGAGTCACATGCTCTTCTGACCGAGCCAGCCAGGTGCCCCAAAGAGCAAAATTATTTATTTTATTTTTTTTAAATATAATTTATTGTCAAATTGATTTCCATACAACACCCAGTGTTCATCCCAACAAGTGCCCTCCTCAATACCCATTACCCACTTTCCCCTCTCCCCCACCCCCCATCCACCCTCAGTTTGTTCTCAGTATTTAAGAGTCTCTTATGGTTTGCCTCTCTTCCTCTCTGTAACATTTTTCCCCCCTTCCCCTCCCCTATGGTCTTCTGTTAAGTTTCTCCAGATCCACATATGAGTGAAAACATATGGTATCTGTCTTTCTCTGATGGACTTATTTCACTTACCACAATACCCTCCAGTTCCATCCATGTTGCTACAAATGGCCAGATTTCATTCTTTCTCATTGCCAAGTAGTATTCCATTGTATATATAAACCACATTTTCTTTATCCATTTGTCAGTTGATGGACATTTAGAGAGAAAAATTATTTTTAATTTTAATGGGATGCTAATCAAAATTTCAATGAAGTTTTTTAGTGTCTCGCTAAAAGAAATACATTTTATTATATTAAAGAAAGGAAAGTATCTACATTTCTTAAAGCAGAGTACGATGTATTTCCAGCCACAAAACTGTAGCACTAACGAAGAATTAAGTTATTAATGAGGGGAAAAATTGACAAACTCTCAGAAAATGACCCAAATATGTATAAATACTGCTTATATAAGAGGGGGATTTGGAACCAGAGAGTCAGTACAAAACAAGAGTTTTATTTAATAAATAATGAGAAAATTATTTAGGCATTTAAAAGTAATAAATTAGATTCCTACCTCATACCACATACTAAAATAAATTCCGAACAATCAGCTGAATCTAAAAAAGTAAGTCATTGAAGGAAATAGAAGTGAATAACTATCTGATCTTAGAATAAGGAAGGTCCTTGTAATCATAAGAGCAAATGAAGAAACAATAAATGGAGAGTCTGACTGATTTTACCACATAGGAGTTTTAAACATCTGTACATCTAAAAATGCCATAAACAAAATTAAAAGACCTCTAACAAAATAGGAAAGATATGGGTAACCTACACATTAGATCAAGAGTTAATACGTTTCATATATAACAGAATGAGAGAGAGCTCCCAAAGGTTGGCAAACGCTCCAATAGACAAATGTGGAAAGAACCTAAGTCAATTCATAAGATCAGAAAAGCAATGGAAAATACAGTTAGTCCCTCCCTAACTAATATATCCCTCCCTCCCTAATATATCTCCATGGAGATATATTCCAAGACCCCCAATGGATGCCCAAATTCTCAGATGGTGCCAAACTGTATATATACTGTTTTTCCCATACATAGGTATCTATGATAAAGTCAATTTATAAATGAGACACAGAAAGACATTAACACAGTGATTCACAATAAAATAGAACAATTTTAACAATATACTATAATAAAAGTTACATGAACATGGTCTCTCTCTTTCCTTTCTCTTTCAAAATATCTTACCGTACTGTACTCGCCCTTCCTGTGATGAAGTGAGATGATAAAATGCCTACGTGACAAGATGAAGTGAGCTGAATGACCTGGGTCTGTGACATAGTGTTAAGCTACTACTGAGCTTCTGATGATGTGATTCATCAGGAGGATCATCTTCCAGACTATGGTTGACCACCGTAACTGAAGCTGAGCAAAACCATAGATAAAGGGGCTACTGAAAACACTAGATAAAACAGTCGATCTCCTGTGAAATCACAGAAATGTAACACAACACAGTGATGAGATGACGTGGTTCAGACAGTAAAGTGGCAATGTTGCTTTGTTTGCTTTTGCTTTGTTTTGTGTTGTTTTGTATCTGAGTTCATGAAGTACAGCAGAATGGCCATCAATCTCTGATGAGAATGTAAACTGGTTCTGTGGTTCCAGAGGTCTATTTGGAACCACAGATCCAGTGCCTTTCATCAGGTGATGCTTTTCCAGAAACAACTCTAAGGAAATAATTAGAGATGCACACAGAGATATTTGTACAATGATGTTCATCATGGTGATATTTATCATACAAAAAATAATTAGCAGCAACCTAAATATCCACAGCAATAGGGGAATGCAGTGATAAGAGACAGGTTAAGTAATCTGTGGCACATCTACATAGTGAAATAGCTATTAAAATCACGAATGGAAGATTATTTAATGAGGTAAGAAATTCTTCGTAATACGGTATCAAATAAATGAATCCAACCCATGCATGCAGTATGATCACTAATTAGTTTATGAAAGAAAGACTTAGAAAATGAAAGAATATGCTATAATTTTAATTTTGATGATAGTTTTCTTTTCTGCATTTCTAGTTTTTACAACAAACTTCTATTAAATTTACAAATCAGAGGGGAAAGAATAAATTTTCTAAATTTACTCATTCAACATTTTTAAAAGGACAATGTTTTGCAAGGTTAGCATCTTAGCAACTCTCCTAAATAATCCATTGTTCCTTCACATAGATTGAAGTCATCTGTCTGGAATTCTGAAAACTGACAACAGCCATTTCAGACCTTCCAGTGTTCTTTCTTTCAGATGTAATAGACAGAGATCATCATGTACAATAATGGTAGGGGAAAAAAAGTATACAATGGAAGTTTGGATTCACATTTTGAAAAAGAATATGTAATGAATAGAGTCAAGTGGCAAAGAAAAAAAAACCATACCATTAAAAAATTTCTTAATCTCACACTACCAATAGGCCCATCATATTGGAGGTAAAAATTCTTTTTAAACCTGTTTGACAGATATTTTAATGCAACCTACAGAAACAGATAAAGTGAAAGGCACCCATCGATCCCCAGAGGGGTCTCTCAGTCTGAGAGAGCCACTAGGAGACAGGATCCTAAGGCATGAGGAGCTGCTCTGCTCATTTTAGATTCCATGGGGGGGGAGGGCAGTGGGGGGGCAGTCAGCTCTCAGAGCAGCAAAGCCCCAGTTATTGGGAAACTGTTTGTCTAGAATCACCAAGATGTGAACCGCTCTGAGCCCAAAATGGGGAAAGGAAGAGGCTTTGAGGGGAAGATGAACCCAGATGGGTTGGGTGGAAGGCGGACTCTGAGCCCCACACCAAATCATGCCTTGGGTGTGCACACACTGACAGGGAAGGCTTACTCTCATTATCTCATTAAACCCCCTCTACCCGCTCTGAGCGATCAAGAGATGAGACAGAGTTGAAAGCACTTACTCAAAATCACAAACCAGGAACCAGGGAGCAGGACTTGAATGCAAATCTGTTCGGCTCCCTCACCCCGGCTTATTCGGCCTCACTCTCAGTGGTGGCAATATAAGTGATGCCTGGCAGTGAGAGTCCATGCAGGCACCGCCCACCCCCACCCCCACTCCCACCTTCACAGGGTGACGCAGGCTTATGGAACAACTTTCACCTTTTGTCTTTTTTCTCCTCTCCCACCTCCTCTCTGCTTTACTGCAAGAGTCTCGTGTCTCCATCTTGCCTTTTCACATCGCCCTTGTCTGGACAGCTGCCCACCTCCTTTCTCCAGGCTGTGTAACTCCTCCCATTGACCCAGATCTGCTGACCCCCATGGTCTAGACCCTTGCCCTCGACCTCTCCTTCTTTGTTCCCCATGTACCCTAACAAAGTTCTGAGCTGTAAAATATATACAGCTTAGTTGTAACACAGAACATTTCAAGAAAAAGATTAAAAGACCTAATCTCACTCCCAGGAATGAACTACATACACAATTTACCAAATGAAGGAGACTAATAAAGAATACAGCTATAGAAATAGAGACCATCCAAAACAAGGAGAGCTCCCGAGATCAAATAAATTTAGCAAACAGAATATACTCTCTCTTGTTCACAGTGCATAAGAGCCTTAGGCTTTGAATAGTCTTTCCATTAAAGGGCCATTTTTAACCCAAATTTCTTTGAACACAGAAGCCCTTTCATAGGACACATGTTAACATTTCATAGACCACTAGTTACATGGTAATAAATTACAGACACAGGTTGAGAAAGGCTGATACTTGCTGATATGTTTAATAGTGTAAATCACAGTAGGTTAGAAGAGGCTGAGCAACACTCCTGTTCTACCATGTTCTCACTTTCTGGTCGGCCTGTCCCACCAACACCCACCTCAGAGCTACCCCCACCTGTGAATGGGCAGGGAGGTTTGGACTGCATAGACATGGATTCAAACCACTGTGCAGGACAGATCCACTAACTTCTCCGGGCATCAGATTCCTTGATAGTCAAATGAGCATCATGCTACATAAGTTTTAACATACCTGGCATGGCCTGGACCACAAGAATATCTCCCCCCACCCCACCTCACCCCATTCTCTCTCTCTCTCTCTCTCTCTCTCTCTCTCTCTCTCTCTCTCTCTCTCACACACACACACACACACACACACACACACTGATCTATACTGAATTGGTCTCTCCCCTCTATCAGGGTCGATATACTCATTGCAGAGACTCTTCAAATTGTTTAAAATTGCTTCAAGTTTAGCCTTGCAAGCACTACATTCAGCAAGTGGAAGTCTATTTCTTGAGCTATTTCCATTTTCCATTTGTTAGTGACAGATGCCTGCAATTACTGGAACTTCAGGAACACCACTTCCTTCCAAATCACTCTGCAAATACCAGAGACAGAACACCTTCTCTCAGCTGCTACATTGGGGTAGAGGACCGGGGCTGTTGACGTTCCACCTTTGATATACGAGAACTGTTTCCACGCTCAATGTTCCTGAAAACTTCCTCGTTTCTTGGGATTTTTCTGCGCTCTTTGTGTCCCATGTCACTCTCAAACCCTCCTTCTCCCCACCAATTAGTTTTATAGCTGTGCCTCTTGCCTTACTGGGTTTGCCATGTCATCCTTCTGTGGCCAGGGGTCCTGGCACACCTGCCCCATCTCACGACAGGACCAGGCAGCAGTCAGTTCGCTCGCAAAGTGCAGTAACTGGTTTGCAAACCAAATCCAAAGAGTCACCGTCTGATCTTGGAGGCTATAACACTGTGAGTAATTATCCAGAGAGACTAGAACTTGGAAATACAATTAATTTTCCTTGTTACTTATTTGAACTGTTTCAGGCTCTCCTGTGTCCTCAAGTCCTGGCAGTTTCATTCCTGCCGAGAGTCGATGAGCACCATGGCATGCTCTTCTTGCTCTGGAATGAGGAAATAGCATCTCCTGACATCAGACTCAGGTTTGAAAACTCCCATCAGAAGGAAAACTCAAGGAGGAGGTATGCAGGAACCTGCTTGAATGAGCCCCTGGGACCTCAGCGTTGACAGTTTTACTGCAAAATGGAATTGTAAGCAGCCACCCCCACCCTTCCCCATGGAGGGCTTGGTCCCGGCCTTCTGGTCAGAGTCATGGTGAAGCATGGGCTTGAGAGACAGAGACCTGGAGGAGAATGCCTGCCCCGCTGTTTACTGACTATGGGGTCCTAAACCAGCATGGCTCCAGGAGGAATGGACTTAAAATGTCTGGGCCCCTCTTCTCCCTTACCATTCATGGGTTACCCAACACATTCAGCCACTGCCACCACAGGAAGTGCCTATATGGTCATTACAAGGGGATAAGTTCTTGTCAATCTGTGCCTTAACCTCTGCATGACCTACCAAGGCCCCAGGAGAGGCCTGGAATAGCAGAAAGGGCATCCTCTAATGGGGTGCTGACCCAACCTCCCCTCGTATTCCCTCGAGGGTACCTTTCACTCGGCACAGAAGGACAGGCAGACTGGACAGAGAGAGGGAAGAGCCAGGGAGAACCAGGTCTGGAAGAGGGATTAGTCACACCTGTGGCTGGGCTTTGCCTATAGAAATGAGGCTCCATCTGATAACAATGGTTCCCCTTAGGAGTAGCTTGTGAATTATTTCCTTTAACGTCCCAACCGTCATTCTAATCCATTCCTTTCTCCCCACACTTATTGCAAAGTCACCCTCTGAACCCCTAAGTAATTCCTTAACTCCAGCCTCACCCCTCCCCAGGCCTTTCCCCTCAGCTACCAAAGTGAAATTTCAAAACTAAGAATCTGGTCATGCTAACACTGGTGTAGGCCCCTTATCTCCCACAGGAAATAACACAGTAGTCTTCCCCAAGAAGACTTCCCCATTAGGTCTTCTCTTGCTCTATTCCATAATCCACATTCCACACAACAGCCAAAATGATAAGCTGGAAAACAAAAATAAAGTCACGTCATTTCCCAGATTAAACACCATCATGCTCCGAAAAGAACTCCAACCATAGGACCACATATACCCTCCCTTCCTACTGCTCCTTCCATTCAGCCCCTCACCTCTGTGCTCTAGCCACATGTGCCGTCTTCCATTCAGAAGACCCACCACGTTCATTTCAACCTTTGCCCTGTCACTTTTTGGGACCAGAATCCATTTCCCTCATGTGAACAGAGTAACTCAGCTTCTCCTCAGCCATTAGGGATCCTCCAGAAAAAGAAATGCTTCTGGAAAGTCTCCACTCCCCAGAACCCAAGTACATACTCCAAATGGTGGATCGGATGGGGACTTTTCTTCCACAGAGGTGATCAACTCATACTATTCAGCATAGGAGAGTGGTGCATAACATATATGGAGCCGGACTCCCTGGGTTTAAATCCTGGCTCACTGCTTACTAGCTGTGCAACCTCAAACAAGTTACTTAACTTCTCTGAGTTGCAGTTTCCCCCTCTGTGGAGTGGAAATACTAATAATAGTATAGCTGTGTTCTCATAGGCTACTGTAAGAATCGAATAGATTGCTAGAAGGAGAGCATTTGAAAACTGGGATGGATAATAATAGTGGTTACTCCAGCAGCAATAGAGATAAGACCATATAGTCCCATGTCAAGCATTGTAAACAACTGGGTGCCCTGAGTACCCAAAACAGTACCTGACATGGAAGGTATTCCATCTTCCCTTGGCCATCCCTGTCCTACCCATTCCCAATCCCAGCCCTAACCTTAGGGGCAAGCAAAATTTTGGATGCTCTCAATGCTTTTGAGTAACATTGACTCAGCGGTTAAAGGGCTGTTACTGATCATTATTCATCTTTTCATTACTGTCATATATTTTATTGATTTTGCATTGAAATATGTTTTCAACATTTTAAAATGAGACTCTTGCTTCAGCGGACCCCAGATCCTAATACCTGGTGAATTACAAGCAATTGTGTGGGTTTCTTTTTCTTCTTAATTTTAATTTTAAAAATCAGTAAGTAATCTGTGATGCCTTTAAAATATATTAAATAACACAGTCAACTTGGGTTTTATTATGAAGATATTTTCAACAGTGGCTGTACAAAATCACAGGATTTGTAAGACCTGGAGGTGCTGGGCTTTCTAGAAAACTTCTCATTAAGATCCAGAATAGAATTGGAAGGGCCCATGGAGAGCACCCAGGTCATCAAATTTTAGCAAGAGAATGAAGTCAAGACAAATTAACATATTTACTAGAAATTACATTCAAAGTAGGAATACCTTTTGAAATAGCTTTGTCATAATCCTAACTTTACCTACTATTTAGTGAATAGCAGAACATCAATTAGAATACAATGTTGCTTTTGGCCACTAGAATGTTTGTATCTAGGTAGTGGGAAAAGAAACAGAGGGAAGGCAGCTGTCTAATCCCTGGCAATGTTAACAGTGGTGGCCACATGCAGAAGCCATGCGCCTGAAGGTAGGCAGCTCCTCTAAGGAGTTGGAGGTATGGTGGGGGATGACGGATGGGGGGGGCAAATCAAGTCTGAGGCTTAGAGGCTTGGAGAAGCAGGTGTCTCACCAAGTTGTTTTTGTTTTTGAGAGAGAGAGAGAGAGAGAGAGAGAGAGAGGGCAGAAGTCCTGGAGGTGCAGGGAGAGAGAGAGAATCCCACAAGGGGCAGAAAGGGGGCGGGTAGAGAGAATGAGAAGCGGGGCTCGCCCAATGTGGCGCTCATGTTTTCACCCGAAGCAGGGCTTGTGCTCACCTGAAGGGGGACTTGAGCTCACCCAATGTGGGACTCGAACTCATGAGCAGTGAGATCATGACCTGAGCCGAAGTCAGATGCTTAACCGACTGAGCCACTGAGCACCCCTCACCAAAGTGTTTAAGCATCAGGAACAGAGACAGAACAGAGCCAGCCCTCCTGATTTGCTGCCCAGCACCCTTCCCATATGCCATGCTGAAGGTAAAACTCAGATGCTCCTTCATCCACCAGCCAGTGATAGGAATGCTGCTCCCAGAAGCCCCCTGGGGCTGACTGACTCTGTCAGTGACTCAAGCTCAGGGCTGAGTCCAGAAGCCCCTTGAGCTCCCCACAAAATACAGGTTGTCTCTGTAGATTCAGTGAATTCAGGGAGCTCCTTCTCTCCTGGCTTCCAGATTTGAAGACAGGGGAAACGATGATACACATGCACTCACAGTTTTGTTTAAATCTGGCTCTGCCACATCGCTGAGTGACCCTTTTGGACCCTATAGCCCTCTCAACTGTACACAGGGCAGGATAACAGGTGGCCTTCTACCGCTGTTCCAGCTTCACTAACCCATCTCCCACATCAAACACAGCCTGAGACCGCTCACTAGCTTGCCCCTATATAGTACCTTCCCCTTGACAGACTCCTACCTTCACCCTAGAGTTTACGTTCCTCCACATCAGGCCAAGGAAGGGAACTCAGTTCCCCCAGCATTGCCATTACCAGGCCAGTGTAGGAGTCACCAGCTGTTCCTTGGTAGCTGAGACAACACTGCCATCTTGTGGTCAGAAATTCTGCCTGCCGCCAAAGCCACCCAAAGCTCACCAAGAGGAGCCCATCTGAGCCCTACGGGTAGGAGTGGGACAATCCTGTGAGCACCCTGCCTGCAGGAGGTTCACGGTCCAGCAGGTCACCCAAGTAACCCACAATGTACATACACTGGGTGACACAGTCCATGACAGCCTCAAACCTGCCATACACAGGGATTCCCACCCAGTCAGCAAATAATCAGTGTGCAATACTCCAGAACCGGGTAGTAATAAGAGCCATGTAAGCAATTACAACCCAGTGAGAAAAGAGCCAATTAAGGCACGTATGATACTTGTGGGAGCTCAGAGAAGGGAGGGACAAACAGCCTGAGGCTAAGGTAAGACTTCATAAGTACCACTGGGTCAGATTCTCAAAGAATACTTGGGAGTCATCAAGGAAGCAAGGTGAGGATGAGCAAGTCTGCACCTTGCAGAATAGACTCAATTTAGAGATGTAGTACTAAGTGTGGAGGGGACAGGCTCATGGTGTATTCAGGGAGAGGTGAAAGTGGGGGGACACAGACAGGAAAAGAGTAGAAGACAAGCCTGAAAAGAGAGAGCTCTGAATGCCAGAATAAAGAGTTGAAGCTGTATTGGATTGCTGGAAGCCACATGATAAAGTTGTATTTAAGAAGAAATAATGTGGCAAAGATAAAGCATGAACTATATGTGTAGACAAACTTAACAGATAATTCAGCATAATGTTAGCAGTGGTAATATCTGGGGCAAAGGGCTGCATGTGCTTTTTGTGCTTTGCTTGCTTGCTTGCTTGCTTGCTTTTCTTTTCTTTCTTATCTTTCTATTTTAATGAATTTGTACTATCTTTGTAATGAAAGAGAGAACAATGCAAGTTATTATATGAAGCATATGAAGGGTTGGGTCAGGAAGCTGTGCATCTGCTCTCACTGTTGATGGTCAGTCTCATCCACGAGGGAGCTCCTCCCCACAGCGGTAGGCCAGGGAATCACCTAAGACTCAGGATCAGAGACTCAGCATCTGTCACACTGGAAAGAATCAACCCAACCTCATACTCCAGACCAGGGAAGCTAGATCAATTGTAGGGGCAGGGGCTGGCCCAAGGACACACAGCCCCGCCTGGACCTCAGGGTTCAAGCTCAGCTCCTACTGCCCACTCAGGGCCCCTACATTTCCCTCTGCTGCTCTCCAACTCCCATCTCTATGTGGCCAGATGCTTGCCACGCACAGCAGGGCCCACAGCTCCATGAGGCCCAGAGGCAGGGAGCAGCCAAGCTCAGGAGGTGTTCTGGCTCTTTCTGTCCCTCTATCACACTAAGCCATAAGGTAAAGCTCCACTTGAAAAAGGAAACAATTGGGGCACTTATGTGGCTCAGTCAGTTAAGCCTCTGACTCTTAGTTTCGGCTCAGGTCATGATCTTGCGGTTAGTGAATTTAAGTCTGGTGCTGGGCTCCACGCTGACAGTGCAGAGCCTGCTTGGGATTTCTCTCTCTCTCTCTCTCTCTCTCTCTCTCTCTCTCTCTCTCTCTCTCTCTCTCTCTCTCCTCCCTTCCCCTGCTCATGCTCTCTCTCCCAAAAATAAATAAATAAACTTAAAAAAATTTTAAAGCAAAAGGTAACAAGTGAGTACCAGGACTTTTATATGATTTCATCCAATAGTTCTCAAAGCATGGGGCCGGGAGGTCCCACAGACCCAGTCTGCAAGTCCAAACTATTTCCTTATTAATACTAAGGTATAGTTCGGCTTCTTTACTCTCGTTCCTGCCTGGGCATACAAAGGAACTTCCTAAAGGCAACCTGATGTGTGATATAGCCACACATTGAGTGGGGTTTCTGAAATGATTGTCAAATGAAGTGATGAAAATGAAGGTGTGAGCTTGATTCTATTGATCTCGACTGAATGCAAAGGCAGAGATGAGGAGCCCAGCGGTGTTCTATCCAGCTTGACGTTGG
The DNA here is from genome assembly GCA_028646485.1 of Cryptoprocta ferox. Classification (NCBI taxonomy): domain Eukaryota; kingdom Metazoa; phylum Chordata; class Mammalia; order Carnivora; family Eupleridae; genus Cryptoprocta; species Cryptoprocta ferox. The sequence continues at coordinate 40,041,603 of CM053561.1, read as the reverse complement.
AGAAAGTTACAAAGATAGAAAACAATGACACTCTTCTCATTTTGTGTTCTAAGTTTTTACATTAGGAAATAGAGGTATTTTAAATGTTATTATGTTCACGGCTTGTTTTATTTTTAATAAGTTCACAAATAAATATATATATAATTTCTCATTTCTGATTTATAGTATTGTAAATATTGTTAGTATAACCCACAGAAACTAAATCTCTTTGGGAATGCCATTAATTTTTATGAGCATGAAGAGAGCCTGAGACCGAAAAATTTAAGAACCTCTAATGTGGCTTTCCAGCTTGTCACTCTATACCCTTCCCTGCCCTGACAGGGTCACCTTCCAGTTTCCTCCACCTACAGGGATGGTCCTGGTCCTCTTCTGTCATCCCTTTATTCATGGAGGTACACCTAACACACTTCCAACCAGTTCTCTCTCTCCCCCTCCCCACTCTCCGCTGCCCCTCTCCCTCCTGCCCCTTCTCCCTCCCTCACCCCTCTCCTCTACTCCACACAGTGCCCTTGGCCCCAGGCAGGGCTGGGCTGACAGTATTTCGGACACAGAGTGTCTTTCTTCCATCTCTCCTGCTCTCCCGCCATCGCCATAGTAGCAGCCTTTGGGTCTGCAGCCTACAAGCCACCCGTCCGTCCAATTGCCTCTGAACTACACTTCTTCCCGGAAATTGGCCCCCCAGACTTCTTTAAGGGGATCACAAACTGAGGAACCTGATAGATTAAGGTTCAGACCTGCCTTCACATTTATTCAGCAATCATTTCAGGAGCCCCAACTCCATGTCAGATGCGGAGGATCCAAAGAGTATGACATGCTCCCTCGGTCTGCTCACAGTTTCCAGGGAAATGAAGAAGGAGCTAATGGTTCTGTCTAGGAAAGCCAGGAAATACTTCGCGGAAGACGTGACATTTGACATGGATCATACAAGATGAGGAGGAGTGTATACGGTGAAGAACCAAAGATATTTTCCCGGTGAGAGAAGCACCCCTTCAAAGGCACACAGATGTGAAAATGCACCACCACACGCATAAGGAAGTGAATGGATCGATGCTGGCAGACTACAGCGTGCGTGTGTGTGTTCAGATGTGCATTATGTGAATGTGGCATTGTGTGAGCATGTGTGTATGGCTGTGTGTGCGTGCGTGTGCATAAGTATGCATGTGCCTGAGTATATGCATGCATGTGGACATGTGACTGTGTGTGTCCCTTGGCTGCATATGTGCTGTGGTACATGTGTCCACATATGTGTTAGCATGTGAGCATAGTGATGACGAGGCAGGAGTGTCTCCTGGGAGGGAGAGGAGGAGGTGGGAGTAGAGCAGGCTACGCTAGACGTGCTACACATGCTGTCTTATCCAGTCCCCCCACCCCAACCTTACACCCAGGTGTTATTCCACCCATTCTACAGGACGGTTGAACTACCAAAGTGCGTGCAATCTATAGGTGACAAAGCTCTAGTTCAGGCCACACCTGTAACCAGTGTCAACCACAGGGACAGAAGATCAGGCTACTGGAAAGTCTGAAGAAAGCCCCATTCTCCCCATACACCCACCTCTCCAGAGGAATCTCACTGCATCCCTGAATGCCTGGCATTCTGCTGAGAGTGTTTGTTTTCCAGATAGTCCCTCCAGTGCACGCCAGGGCAACTCCACACCTCAGTCACTGAGGCACAGGCTAACACTTCCTACAAAGCTTTTCTGGCAATTAATTCAGAGAGCCATCAATACAACCTAAACCTGTGTTTCAATCTTCTCGAACAGCCAGTTGGGAAATCAAGCAGGAGGTCAAGGGCTTGAGGAAGATGGGAAGGACCCTCAGATCATCTCCTGCTCAACAGGGCCTCCGAGAGCTTGGTTTCACTCTGCACAGAAGCGTCCAGAAGAGGTCAGGCATTGCCAGGCTCGCTGACTCTCCTGCCTCTGCTGTTAAATCTAGTTCATTAAACTGGTGACTGGAACTGAACACATCCCTGTATCTACTGCAGCTAAGTGAACAAGGAGGGCTCCTTCCAAAAGGTATTAGCACATATATCCTATGCCAGACGCTGTTGAGGATTTCACACCTTCTCTCCCTTAATTAAGCCATAACCTCTTTCCTACAGCCTGTACTATATTTTCTATATCCCATGTTATATACAATGAACCTGTATCATACATGATGTATTATAGTTTCATTTAATTTATATGTCTTTAAATATTATGGGTACCCCATGTTGTTGCCTATTGTATGTTTTCTTTATTTTTTTACAGTCATTTGAATTAGTCATTTATCACCCCATTTTTCAGATGAGAAAACCGAAGCCCAGCCAGCTTGGATAATTTATCTCAAGTCCCAAAACGAGTAAGTGAAAACCAGAATGCAAAAATCTACCTCTTCCAGCAACATGGGACTGCGCCTTTTCCTCTGTCAGCTCTTGGAGTTGGTCTCGTTCTCAGTCACAACTAGGGTGTGACCAGAGGCCACCTGGACCCATATCCCCGCCTCTTCGCAATGTCTGCAGTGTCCCAAACCTGACTTTGCTGCCAAGTGCAGTCACTGCCCTTTCTCCACAGCCTGAGGGTGGTGGCAGTGCTAAAACAAACATTTAAAATCCTGGCCTGAAATCATTCAGCAACTTGGGAGTCATCCAGAAACAGAATATTATAGAGCCCTTAAAAAGTATATTTAGGCGTTACCTGGGTGGCTCAGTTGGTTGAGCATCTGACTTTGGCTCAGGTCATGATCTCAAGGTTCAGAGGTTCAAACCCCACGTCAGGCTATGCTGACAGCTCAGAGCCTGGTGCCTGCTTCTGATTCTGGGTCTCTCCCTCTCTCTCTGCCTCTCCCCTGCTTGCACTCTTTCTCTCTCTGTCTCTCAAAAATAAATGCTAAAAAATTTTTAAGTATATTTAGAGTGTTTTTATGGCCATGAAAAGAAATGCTTGTATCTAAAACTAATAATAATAGACAAATATCTGTATTCATAGCATGAGATCACCAATAGAAGAAAAATAAAATTCATAGAGGAGAAGCCAGAAAGGAAAGTCACCAAATGGTAACAGTGGTTATTTCTAGATGATGGACTTATGGGTGTCTATTTCTCCTTCTTTGAACTTTTCTGGTTCTCACAATTCTCCACAAAGATATGCATGGCTCCCCAATGGGGAGAGGAGGAGGGTAGAATATTTAATACCTGACTGTGGCTTGGGGACTGTGTGACACCCATTTCCCAGGCACTTTCAAGGCCCAGGCTGGAGTGGTCCCCTGTGGCAAGGTGGCCAGAGCCTCCTGGCAGGCAGCTGCACCTGGGAAACGGGCCCTTCTGCGGCAGTGGGCATCGGGTTTGATTTTTCTGCCCTCCTGTTCTCCTTCCTCGCGTCCCCTACATATCCCCTGGAGAAGAAACAGACTGCAGCCTGAATCCAGCCCCTCCTTCCCCAGCCAGGTTGCATCCTCAGCTCTGCAGCCCCTAAACCAGAGCCCCCACCCCCCCACCCTGACTGCCAGAGAGGAGAGCCTGCCCAGTGACAACTTCCGTTCTCAGGGCCTCAGAAAACTACCCTAGCCCTATGTTGCCATGTGTACAGCCTTATCACAGACAGTGAGAACCAGAAAGGCATCCAGGAACTCAGAGTGTAAAAGGAACTATTGCCTCCCTCCCTCCCTCTCATTGCTGTCACCCAGGACCTGTCACCCAGGCTTCAGTGACACCCCCGGTCCACTCCCTTCTCCCTTTGACACACATTTAATCATGGCTTCCTGAGGGGGAAGCTGAGTAGCCCCTGCCTGGAGGGGTCAGTTCCACTGGGGGAGAGTTCAGACAACACACAGGATTAGTAGGAGGGTCGATGCCACTTCCAGTGGATGGCTGGGTGAGGGGCAGCCCCTATGTCTGGGAAAGGCTGGGCAGGAACAGGGGGTCTGGGCTGGATACCTGATAGGTGAGAGGTGAACGGACAGAACAGAGCTAGGTCAGCATTTTGTGCAAAGGCAGTAGCATGAGCAAAGGAGCAGACACACAAATGAGAGCGTGTGAGGTGTCTGGCAGGAAGTAAGGTGGTTAGAGTGGCGCGGTCAGTCCTGCCTGTAGAGCCGAGGAGGTAGGAGTCCCTCCTTCTGGCAGAGGAGCTAGGAGCAGGCTTGCTGTTAGAGAGGAGACTGCAGCCACACAGGAGATATAGCCAAAGGTGGGACATCCATGGTGCAAGGAGGGGGAGGGGGTGGCAGACATTCCATCTGCCCTGCCCCCTACACTGCTCTGGAAATCTAGCCTGAAATAAGAGCCATGTATTTATTTGGCTCTGGTCTTTAAATGAGAAATTTTGGCCTTTCACTGTCTTCGCCCTTTTGGGGAACCTGCCCTGAGCCGGACAGAGAGTCCCATGCCTGCAGACTTGGCATTGGGAACCAGAGAAGGTTACTCCCATTTCTGGGAGGCCCTGGTCTGTGACTATGAACCTGGAAGAAACTGGTGTACTAGAGCATAGAGGGGGCTATTCTGCAAGAAATGAGGCAAAGCTGTAGTAATCAAAACAGTATGGTACTGGCACAAAAATTGACACATAGATTAATAGAACAGAATAGAAAACCCCAAAATAAACACACAATTATATGGCCAATTAATCTTTAACAAAGCAGGAAAGAATAGCCAACGGGGAAAAGACAGGCTCTTCAACAAATGGTGTTGGGAAAACTGGTCAGCTACATGCAAAAGAATGAAACTGGACCACTCTCTTACACCATACACAAAAATTAATTCAAAATGGATTAGAGACCTAAATGTGAGACCTGAACCCATAAACATCCTAGAAAAGAGCACACACAATAAGTTATCTGACATCAACTGTAGCAACTTTTTTCTAGATATGTCTCTTTAGACAAGGGAAATAAAAGCAAAACTAAACTATTGGGATTACATCAAAATGAAAACCTTCTGCACAGTGAAGGACACAATCAATAAAACTAAAAGGCAACCCACAGAATGGGAGAAATATTTGCAAATGACATATCTGATAAAGGGTTAGCATCCAAAATATATCAAGAACTTATATAAATCAATACCCAAAAACCAAAGAATCCAATTAAAAAATGAGAAGATATGAATAGACATTTTTCCAAAGATGACATCCAGATGGTCAACAGACACATGAGAAGATGCTCAACATTCCTCATCATCAGGGAAATGCAAATCAAAACTACAGTGATATACCACCTCACACCTGTCACAATGGCTAAAATCAAAAACACAAAAAATAACAGGTGGTGACAAGGATGTGGAGAAAGGGGAACCAACCCTCTTACACAGTTGGCGAGAATGCAAACTGGTATGGCCACTGTGGAAAACAGTATGGCAGTTCCTCAAAAAGTTAAAAATAGAACTACCCTATAATCCAGTAATCACACTACTATTTACCAAAAAAAATACACAAACACTAAATCAAAGGGATACATGCACCTTCATATTTATAGTAGCATTATTTACAATAGCCAAATTATGGAAGCAGCCCAAGTGTCCAGCAACTGATGAACAGATAAAGAAGAACAAATAGACACAAAGGAATATTATTCAGCCACAAAAAATAATGAAATCTTGCCATTTGCAATGATATGGATGGAGCTAGAGATTATAATGTTAAGTGAAATAAATCAGAGAAAGACAAATACCATATGATTTTACTCATATGAAATTTAAGAAACAAAACAAATGAGCAAAGGGAAAAAAGAGAGATAAGCCAAGAAACAGAATCTTAACTAAAGAGAACACACTGATGGTTATTGGGGGCAGGAGGAGTGTATTAAAGAGTGAACTCACCGTGATGAGCACTGGACGTCATATGGAAGTGTTGAATTACTATATTGTACACTGGAAACTAATATTATACTATATGTTAGCAATACTGAAATTAAAGTTAGAAAAAGAAATGAGGCAAACAATGCAGGAGAAACAGAGGAGAGCAGTCATGATTGCTGGCTGTCCAGGCTCTGACCCATTTCTGAGGCCCACCTTCCTTTGCATTCCACGAGGTTCGAAGGTAAGTCTTATTTTGTTGGGTAAGTCAGGAGTTTCATTTCTGTTACTTGTGAACAAAAAAAAAAAAAAAAAAAAGTCACAACAAAGCTTTATTTAAAAGTTTGAGCATGAACTAAGGCAGTGTTGTGGGGCTGAAGAGAACTGGGATTATTCAAAAGCTATTTAGATTATAAAGTCAACAGACAGAAGACTGGCCGCTTTGTCAACTAGCCAAGCTCAGTCACTTACAGATGGTCCCCCTTGCATATCCTCCCAAGGCATGTATAACTTCAAAAAGGGAATGTATTGGCTCTAACTACATAAAAACCACCCACCCACAAGCAAGTGCTAAGTCAGTCAAGAAAGACAAACAGATAATTCTCTGCATGAGAAGGGAGCAGAGGGTCCTCGTTGTTTAATGATCACTTTGGCCCCGGCACCCACTAAGAGGATAACTGACACTGTTGAACGACTCCAGACTGAGCTCTCCAAGACCCAGGGATAAGATGCCATTACAGCCCTTGCGGGGTAAGTAAGTTGCCTGCAGCAAGCTAACGAGAATGCGGGCACCACTGCTGCCAGGGATGGAAGGAAAGATGGCGGAGGCTCTAGGGCAGGAGAGAGTTCCATGGCTGATCCATCTAGATCTAAAGACATGCAGCCTCCTCTCTCTCCTCCTATGCTTTTAATGCCACTCGGAAGTCATTTATTCCTTCAGTTAGAAACCTCTGTATTCCCATTTTATCTACGAAGTTTAGCAGCTTGATTTTGGGAAGTGTTCCATCTTTTAAAAAATATCTTGCCCAGATTTTTCACCTGTTCCAGATTTTCAGACTTCAGTACTACAGCATATTGGTTGGTCCCATTTAAGAGAACAGGAAGAGGGCTCAGCCAAGCTTCAGCCTGACACAGTTTGGCACTGGCACCTTCTAGAAACAGGCTCCAAACCCAAGAAAAGGTGTAGCTTTTCCCAGGTGGATGGAGTTCTGCCAATTCTGATCCAAATCTGCATCCCAGGTATGCTGGATGAACAGGAAGACGTGTGCATTGGAAGAGGCCCATTGCTTCTCTGCAAAAGATTGCATAGCCCCTAGCCCTTCCATCCTCTGGACTTCAAACTGAAGGGTCTCTATTTCAGCCAAGACAAAGGCCTACCTCCAGTCACAGAATCAGATGACAGGTTCGCAGCAGATTTTCTCCTTTAGACACATCCCAGAGCTTCAGGAAATACTTCAACCTAAATGTCCTTCCTCCCTAAGCTGAAAAGTCTCCCTTCTGTTCTTGCAGAATGGAAGAGAAAACTTGTTTTCTCTCCTCTCTGGTTGCAGGTGGGTTAAGCTATGAGGCCAGTTCTCCTGGTTTGTGCAGAAATTCCTTCCCCACCTGGACTTTCAAATCCTTTTCTAATTAATGCCCCCAAACCTCTCTACAGAAGCAGCCTCCAGGTTCACAGCAGAAGTGAAGGCCCCAGAGGGGTCCACACAGCTGCCAGGACTGCAGGGGCGGAGGAGGTGCTGTTGGCTCCATGAAGGTGGCCTCTTCCACTGGTGAAACCGTCCACCTCATGTCATCCATGGGCATGTGCAGAGCCTCTCAGGGATGGCTGTATGCTGCAAATAGGGCATCCCGTTTCAGCCTTTTCATCTCTTCTTTTTTTATTATTTTTTATGTTTATTTATTATTGATACAGAGAGAAACAAAGCATGAGTGGGGGAGGGGCAGAGAGAGAGGGAGACACAGAATCTGAAGCAGGCTCCAGGCTCTGAGCTGTCAGCACAGAGCCCGACGCAGGGCTCGAACCCACAAACCGTGAGATCATGACCTAAGCCAAAGTCAGATGCTTAACCGACTGAGCCACCCAGGCGCCCCAACCTTTTCATCTCTTCTGACAAAGCGCTCTCCCGGAATGTTTGCTGAGCACTTGGTTTGTTCCAGACACCCTCTTCCTTCCAACTTTTATGACGCTGATTCCTCTTCCACTCCTAAGCAGTCAAACATTTTCAGGACTCAGTCTCTTTGCCCTTCAAACACCTCCACTGAAGAATGCCACACCAGAACAGGTATATGCAATGAGTATCGTGTCTGGTTTTGGTCTGAAGGCAGCCAAATGGTCAGCTTTGTGGGGTCAAGCCACAACCAGCCAGGAAGGAGACACTGAGGAATGTGGCCAAACCTTGAGACTGGCTCCAAGAGTGTTTCTTGCGGGGAACTAGCCTTCCTTTCCACACAATAACACTTCCTGCTAGAAGCTTCTTCCCCAAAAGATGTACGGCAGCTCCTCGAGCTCTCCAGGTGCTACACCTCTCCCTTGCCCCATGGTAGGTCCCACCCCAACACCCATGCACCTGAAGGGCAGACCGAGCCTGCCAAGGGAGAGGGAGGCCAAAGCACTGAGATCCCTTAGCACCTCCATGGGGTCCTCTCTGTCTCCCTGCCTTCCTCTACTGGACACTAAGGAGGCACCAGGGTCTCTCTCTGCCACAGGGACACAGGGAGATCCATGGTGCCAGCACCACCTATCCCAGGAACACAGGGCCTGAGAGGGGCAGGTGGCCACTGAGAGCCAGGCTGTGTGTAGTGTGTGGTGTATATATCTGTGATCTGTGTGTAGTGTATGGTGTGTACGTGTGTGTGGTGTGTATGTGTGTGTAATGTATGTGGGGAGGGCTGTGTGTAAGTTCTCCTACATGTGTTCTCTACTCTGGAAGCAACAGAGCTAAAAACCTTCATGCCGCACGTGGAAAGCTGTTGTCTGGCACCATATTCTGATTAGCTTACCTTGAAGCAGGCATCCTGGAGGCTGCCCGGCAGGCATGCCAGCCGCTGTGTGTCTCACTGGCTGGCAGGCACCACCTCCTGGGCAGAGGCTTCAATGCTGAGGCTGGACATACAGGATAACTGGGGACAGGTCCTCCCGGAGCTCATGGAGGTTGCGGTGCCCTGGAAGAAAGGTCTCTGTTCTCCTGGATCAAGCTTCCACATAGAACCCGGTGATGGGTCGTCCCCATGCTTCAAGGGGACCGAGGAGCCTCCCAGGGGCAAAGCCAGTCCCTCTGCATCGGGAGGGGAAGCCTGCTGCCTGCAGACAGCTGTGGTCTCAGCCTCCCAGCCTCCTGTTAGGAGCAGCTCCCGGCAGGAAGCCTGCATTGCACTTCGTGGTTCTGTCCCATGTACCCTCCAGGTGGGTCTCCAGACTAGTCCGCGCTCATCACACCCCTGGATCCTGATGCCTGCTGGTCTGCGTGTTTCCTCCCTCACGCACTCCTTCGACCCTCTCCTGGGAGGCGGTGGCTTTGAGAGATGAACCCAGGAGCACAAATAGAGTCGGGATTCACCAGTGGCACGTCTAGCCTGTTCTCAGCACTTGTAGCAAGATGCCAGAGCTCAGGACCGTCTTCCCTGGGGGCGCGGCCCCTGCGGGCTTGACGGAAGAGGAAGCCGTCCTGGGCGGAAGGCGAGAAGGCGGGGCGGGGCGGGGCTGCCTCTGTGCGGATCATTTGCCCCAAACATCGAGTTCGGATGCACTGGCTGGGCAGATAATCATGGCCTCTGCTCTATCCAAAATCTTTCCCTCTCCCAAATGTCTTCCATCATGGAAAACAAAATTCAAGGGTTGACCACCAGGTGCTGCAGAGGTCTGGCCCGAGCAAGGCCTGTGGTGAGATGGAGCTGAGGAAGGAGGCCACCGTGTGTGTCCTGGCCAGGGAGAACCCAGGAGGGAGGATCTGCCCTGGGGGCCGGGACTGGCCAGCTTCCACCCTGCTCTGTCCTGCAAATAAATAAGCCTTCACCCAGCACAACAGGGAATGTGTGAATGACCTAGGAGCTGGCGGTCAGGTTCTGCACAGCCCCTCCCAGACACGGGGAATGAAGCAGGAGGGCAGGGACATCTGCATCTGCAGAGAACAGGGCATCAACAGTTCATGTGAAAACCCCTAAGGTCCTCAGCCCCTGCTGCATGTTCCCCCCCACCACCACCACCACCCCAACTAGTGAGCTCCTGGCCCTCAGAGGCCTCCCCTACAAGCTCAGCCATCTGGCAAGCAGAGAGTCTACTCCATCCTCCCCTTGTGATTCCACAGCCACCATGATAACTGGACCCCTGCAAGACCATCCTATATTCTGAAACTGTGTCTTTGTGGCATTCAAATGTTATTATTTATGTTAAGTGGTGGCAATAATAGACGATAGGGTTTTTCTAATACTTACATTTGGCATAATCAAAGGCTGACAACCCAAGGTTGGAAATTCTTTTTGGAAATGGGACTGGCCTGTGAAAACCAGATCTGAGGACTCCTGATACAGGGAATGTGCGGACTTGGATTTCGACAGCCCTGGTGGGGAACTGCAGACTCACTGCCCAGGGGTTTGCTTGACCTTAGACAAGCTTATTCGCATCCAGGGGAGGGCTGGGGAAGCATTCGTTTTCACATCCTTAAAAAAAATTGGATGTTTCAAAGCATGAAACTTAATTGAATCTTGATTAAAAAACAAAACAAAAGGCCAGAAAAGACATTTGAGGAACAATTGGGGACATTTGAGTATGGACTGGGTTTTAAATGATATTGAGGTATTATTAATTTTCTCAGGTGTGAAAACAGCATAGTGGTTATGTGGGAGAAGTTCTTTATTTTTAGGAGATGCATGCAGAAGTATTTAGAGGTGAAGTTTTATGAGGCTTGCAATTTCCCTTGAGATGGTTCAGGGCAGAACAAAAAGGATAGAGCAAGAAGCAGATTCAGCAAAATGTTAACAATTGTTGAATCTACGTGAGAAATATATAGGTATTCACTCTACTAGTCTCTTAAACTCTTTATAGTTTAAAGGTTGGCATAATAAAAAGGGGGAAGGCTTTAAAAAGACCTTTTTTGCTGATTTGTTGGGCAGATTAAGTAAAACCATGTATCATAAAAATTCTTGTCTGAATAAAGTACAAGAGGGCAGTCAGTCACCATATACTCAGGACCCTGTTCATCCCCCACCCCAAGACAGGTGTTGATGAAATACTGTCCAGGAGATTTATCATCTTCTAGGATATTCTTAATATTTAACCTCACAAATAAGCTTACCATTGTGTTTCTGGAATCCAAAGTTATGTAAATGTTATTTATCTCTTGGGCTGGGTACTTGGCCAAGAAGTCCTGGAATTAATAAAGGACTTCTAAAGCAATTAAGAAAGACCTAGAGAGGGGGAGAGACAGAGGCAGAGAGACAGAGAGACAGAGAGAGACAGAGAGGAAGACGGAAGAGGAGTAGCAGCAAGGGAAAGAGAAGGGAAAGGAAGAAGAGAAGGAAGAAGAAAGAAAGGAGGAGGAGGTAGAGGAAAAGGGGGAGGGAGGAGAGAAAAGCTCTTGAGTACAACCATGATCACCAGAAGCTTCTATGAAGGCCAGATAATCAGACCGGGGCAGATTAAAAATTGTCTACTCCCTTAGCTTCACTACCAACTTTGTTTATTGCTAATCTCTCTTGTTATTTTTCATAACTCTCAGCATAGGTTTCTACCTTTGTGACAGGTCACATGTCCTCTTTCAGAATGACCTACTTGTGGTCCTTGACAATTCAGAAGCTGAGCCAGTGCCCAGGTCTGAGATTCACATGTCAAGTGGATGACAGCCTGGCCTCCGGATGACTAAGGGGAAGTACCCTATGCTTCAGGGAGATGTGAAGGCCCAAGGGGAGGGGTGGGGACAACTGATCAGGCATGAAGTGAAGACAGTGTATTTCTTGCTATCTGATACCTTGGTCCTTCCCAACATGGGAAACTGCGGGTCCTAAACCCAACGTGGCAAAACTAAGTAGGGAATCAAAGGAAAGTAGTCTCAAAGCACCTGTGATACCTGATACCGTCTTGAAAGGGCTCTTTTCAAGGAGAGGAAAGATGCACTCATGCGGTAATCTCCAACTAAAGACCAGGGAGTAAGCATGAGGATCAGACTGCCTTGGCCACAGCTTCTGGCAACAACCCAAGATTCCCCTCTAGACTGGTAATAAGTTTCCCACTCTTGGTCAAAGACTCAACCCAGGAGCCACCTTAAAGAGGGCGCTCAATGGAAACAAAGAGTAAAAATTGCCACTGAGATGGTGGAGGCATGGTTCCCTGGATCCTGGAATCCTCCATAAACTCTGAGAAGGGTCAGCTCATCTCATTTCCTTTATATTCTCAGCTCTTCCAAGATGTGGCCATCAATGCCACTGCCTGTAAAGCCCATCCCTCCCTGACCCTAAGCTCCCTATGAATCAGGACTCCAGGAACCAGGGTTGCTGAGTCAGAGCTGGCCCTCGTCACTTAGTTTACCAGCCTCAGTGTCTGCCTCAGTCCAACTCTTCTGGCCTGAAGCTTAGATAGCAAGGTCAAGTATGCCCCTCCCTGCAAAGATGCCCAGATCTTCCTTTCCATATTCTTCCATTTCCTCTGGTTCCTCCCAGCTCCTCAATTTCCCATCTGAGTAATTCAAAGCCCAGAATAGACCCCATGTTGAGAGAAAGCCAAGGGAAGGAGGAGTCTTTGATAGGTAGGCATAAGGTGTCTCTATGGCCCCATTTCATAGGGTGACCACCCAGAGATCGGGGACATCACTACTCACTTCCAGTCAGAGTCCTTTCACTTCCCTGAAATTCCTTGTTGGGCAATCTGTCTCCATTTGCATGGTCACATCTGTGATTTGGGAATTGGCTCTCCTTCTGAACTGTTACTCTAATTTGCCATTCCTTTATGTCCCCATTCATTGAATAAGCATGCATTGAGCTGTGACTGCAGCCATGCTCTGAACTAGGCCCTGAGGATAGGTACTTCTCCTGCTATTAAAACCAGGGTGCTCTTACCAAAGATCAGCATGAACCTGTCACTTTCCTACTCAAAATTTCTAGGCAGCTCCCTTTATCTCATGCAGTAGTTTCGTATCGAAGGGAGTTATTTAGAAAGAAGCTAACTAGTATCTGTATCTCATTTCCCAATCCCTACTCCAGGAAAGAGAGCCCAGCCTTGTTTCTGAAACTCTAAGCTGTCTGCACCCTTAGCTGTTTCTGTTCTTGGCAGTTTAAGAGTTTTGTGTGAATGTGTGAGTGTATGCATATGCACATGAATAAGTGTGTATGTGTGTGTGCGCATGCATGCACATTCGTTAGGTCCATTAAAGATAATTAGTCTTTAGTGTGTCCAGGAAAAGAAGAGGATGAAGTGAAAGCTTTGCAAAAAGAGGAAAGAGGCAGAAGTCAGCAGAGAGGAGGTACTTTCTCCAGCCGAGGACAGTAGTAAGAACTCTACAGCCGCATTAGACTGCTGGAGAACAAGATCGCCAGAGGGAAGACAGGCTCAGGTCCTCTCCCAATTTTTCTCATACCAGATAAGCTTGAGACTCTTTGATGAAACCATGGGAGAGGGGACAAAGTCTCATTATAATTGCTACTGGGCCTTCTGCCAGCCTGCCAGGTGGGGCCTCAGGGCAAATTAAACCTGATTAAGAGAAATAAACGAACGTGTTGCTGCTGTGGACTAATTCTCACTGCAGGTCAAAAACCGCTGGCTGAATGCTTACAACTCTTTAGTGTCAGATCCCAACCTGACTTTCTAGTCTAATCCACCCCTGCACTGCCTAACATCATCTACCACGTTTAAAAATATACTGCACTTTCTCACTTTTACCTTTAAGAGTTAATTTCCCCTGTATGCAATGCTCTTCATTCCTTTCCCACTGATTGAAATTCCACTCAGCTCTTCAAACTCAGGGGGTACCTATTTTATGACACACAACTGGATACTTACTCCAGACAGAAGTGATCTCTCCCTTGTCTGTATTCCCACCTACATTTGTCTATACCACTGTGACATTTATCATGGTCTGTCTCATTATAAATTTTTTAAATGTTTTATTTATTTTTGAGAGAGAGAGAGACAGTGTGAGCAGGGTAGGGTCAGAGAGAGAGGGAGACACAGAATCTGAAGACAGGCTCCAGGCTCTGAGCTGTCAGCACAGAGCCTGACGCAGGGCTCGAATCCACGAACCACGAGGTCATGACCTGAGCCGAAGCCAGACGCTGAACCGACTGAGCCACCCAGGCGCCCCAATGTCTGTCTCATTATAAAGAACTGCACATTTGTCCCCACTTCCCTACCAGGTTGAAAATTCTTTGAGGGAAGGCTTAGTGTGAATTTTATTCTATACTAACATTCAGTGCCTAGGGAAGTGTCCTGCACAACAGATTCACTGTAAATATTTGTTCAGTATATTAATGAATGGTTCAGTAAGTAAACAGACAAATGGTTACTTGGGTAGGTGGAGGGATGGATGGATGGATGGATGGATGGATGTGGTGGTCTGTCAGTCCAATGGATAAGAATGGAGCTTAGCTTTGCATGACCCCAGATTAGTGTTTGAAAAGACATCCCTATGTAAGTGTGAAGTCCAGGACTTAAAAAACCTTATGTGTGCAAAGTGGGAAACTAAAAAGAAATTTCTGTTCCTTGAATCTGGGAAGACATGAATTTGAGTTGATTTCTCAGTTTTCACCCAGTTCGTAGGTGGATAAGCCTCTGAGTTTTTGCCCCAGAAAGCTGGGTGAGGAAAAAATTGTCTTCCTAGAAGAGGGACAAATAAGGCATGAGAACCTAGGCAGCAACCGTGCCAGGCCTCCAGCCACCATCCCCACACACAGAGCTAAGGGAGTCTGGAACAGAAGCCACAAGCTAAGTAGATCTGTTGTAGAATATGGTATTTCTGCACATCCTGCATTGTGATGCTGCCAAATTCATTGAATCTCTAACAAAGAAAGACAGCAGATGAAAACTGATCACATTTCATCTTGGAAATTCCATAAAACCCCTGGAGCTGGGCACTTTCAGAGCTTGTACCACTATTGCTTTCATCAAGAGCCATATCACAGTGTGTAATATGGTCCTGTTTCAACTTTAGTGGAGGGAGATGCAGGGAAAGGGAGGGAGAGAAATAACTGAGTCAGAGAGAAGGGGCCAGGGAAAATAAGAGGAGGGAAGGGATAGAGGGGAATATGGCTGCTTCAAAGCAAGGGAAGTGGGTGGAAGAACTCCCCTCCCAGACCTGCCCAGAGCTTTTAGGGATAAAGAGGCGAGATTGATGGTGCTCTCATCAGATTCTTCCAGAGCAGGGTGAGTGTGCTTTGGGTGATCTCACAAGTGGAAACTATTTATTCAATACTTTATTATTTTTGTTCAATAAGTCAGGTGGCAATCCAGATGGGAAAGGAAACCCACATCTGCTGAATGTGCAATTGTACTATGCCATTGTTGACTCACTGAACTGTCAGGACATTATGAAGTAGGTACTAACATTTCTGTGTATAGATAAGGAACTGGGACTTGAAGAAGTCAGCTGATTTATCCAAGGTCATCCAGCTAGTAAGTGGCAGTGTCATAATCCATCTCCATACTATCCTACTTCAAACCACTCTACTGACAAACTGGTGACACCTCCACAACTCATCATGTCCTAACCCATAAAGTATTTGGATTAGATAATTCCTTTAAGATTCAAGCTCTGAAGATTCTTATTTTTAAAATAAGGATGGTGTTTTAAAGCTGTTAAATAATATCATGTTCAGGATATAGGAGTTGTGAAAGTCTTGCCCAAATCCAAGGATCCTAAAGACTCAGATAATGACTATAGAAGACACACTCTTATTGGCAGAGACAGTGTCCAGAACCCAGAGAGTAGAGCATTGATAAACCTGGCTCCAATATTTGACTATGGTTGAGCACAAGTCAATCCTTCCATTCTTCCCTATGTCACAAACCAAAACTTATTATCTTATCATTGTCTGATCATCATGTGGAGCTATGATCAGAATATTCCAGCGATATTGAGTGATTTTATGGAGTGTCATCTGAAAGTGCCAAAGGAAATTTTCCAACTCCATGCATAACCATTAGTGAATGACGACCCTGCCCCCTAGTAAACCAGGCAAAATCAATGTCATTGCTTCTCCTTCCTCAAAGAAAACCTAAGAAGAGCAGAGAAAAGCCTTGGCACATGGGAAGGTAACTGTGTGTTTCCCCAATCCCACTTTAATATTCAGCTATTTTAATAGCATAAAAGAGACCTAAATACATATGGCACATATAAAAATAGGAATGGACCCCAGAGAGGCAACAAGGATATGGCTTCGCTAGAACAAGCTGGAAATGTGAAACAGATAGTGTTTTTGTATCGTGGCTGAAGGAGGTTCATCCTGTTAATCCTACCACTGAGGGATGATTAAGTTCAACTCCATTTGGTGGAAACAAGGGACAAAAGATTAATTGAGGCAGCCAACCTACCACCATCATGAGCAACCCATACTAACTAAAGTCACCAACAACATGAGCTCTACTGTTCTCAGGACAGTTTCCTCATGAAGTGGAGCTGATGGGTAGAACAGGTGGATTCAGAAACACTCAGTGACCTGAGACCCAATCAGTGGGATAAACCACAGACAGAAAGTGCTCAAGAGTTTGCAATATCTCAGGTTCAAAGTGCTCCTTTTCCTCTACCCTCAAATCAAACTTGTCTACTTACATATGGAATCATTATACATATTCTCATAGACGCCTCTCAAACTCTATACCAGTTTCTCTCTCTCCTGTAATTGCCAGAAAACTAAAAACTCAGCCTCTGTTGTACATTTTATGGGAAAATGCTAAAAGATTATGTTGATCCAAGTAGACCTGGAATTTTCAGCATAAAATAAAGGAGATACAGATACTAGATTGATATGGTTAAGTAAAAACTCAATAATCCTGAATTAGAATTGGAAATAGCACTATGAATTCACGATGTCTTTTACTTAAAACAAATGCACATTTCCCAGCTATGTTTACTGAAAATGTCTAAAAACAACAACTGATCCAATAGCAATGAATGTCCCTAGCACTCAGATGGTAGTCTCCAAATAGCATTTCCCATGAATGGAGTCAGAGTCACAAGGAGAAATGGCAGGCTCTAGATCAAACCAGGAACAAGATAATTCTATTACATCTTACCCAATCAGAAAGTAAGGAAGCTATCAGTGACTAGTAGGGTCACATTAACTGGACTCAAGCCAATTTGAATTGGTTCTCACAGGCAAACATGAGACAATTTGAGCATCAATAAGGATAATAGCTACAGCAAAATATGTTTCAATCCATTGAGTTCTATGGTGATGCTCAATAGAAGGGAAAAAACTACATTGGCTACCTTGGAAAGATGTTACAGAATCACTGTTTTGAAAGCTTATAAGTAAAGGGGAAGAATTAAGCATAATTATCTTTCCTATACAAACTTGATTTCTGGGTAATCCAAAGGTCAATGAATTGAAGTTTTTCTTTGTAGATGTTTTCCAGCTTATAAACAGAGAAAATGATGAAGTTAGAATGACACAACATTGCAAAACCTAATGCATTAATGGGCCTAGGCTATGATCATCATGGCTGCTAATCATGAAAAAGAAACAACCAGACACTCCATGCCTTCTAACAGCAGTCACAATGCCACCTAGGAAGCAGCCTTGCCATCAAATCTCCCCTGAATCTGGTCAAGCCCAGGCAATGCAAGGGGGAAAGGAACAAGTAATCAATTCAATGAGGATGCCATTAGACAAACTGACTGAGGGAAACTCTACAGAAGACACAACAAAAAGCAATGAATAAAAATGAAGGGCTTAAAAGACTGCAGCTAATCTCAAAATATGAACCTTATTTGGATCCTGATTCAAATGAACTATTTAAAAAAATCACACTTATTAAACATTGAGGGAAGTTTAAATGCTAATTGGATTTTTATGTTAAAGGAATTATTATTAAATTATTATATATAAAAATTATATATATATATATTAAAAGTCTGTATCATTTGTCAGAGATTTGCTTCAAAAGAATCTAGAAATCAGGTGCCTGGGTGGCTCAGTTAGTCAAGCATCTGACTTTGGCTCAGGTCATGATCTCATGGCTCATGAGTTTGAGCCCCACATCAGGCTCTGGGCTCACAGCTCAGAGCCTGGAGCCTGCTTCAGATTCTGTGTCTCCATTTCTCTCTGCTCCTCCCCTACTTGCCCTCTCTCTCTCTCTCTCAAAAATAAATAAACATTAAAAATTTTTTTTAATCTAGAGGTAGAATAAACAAGGTTGGCCATGGTTGATAATTACAGAAACTAAGTGATAGATACATAGAGGGTTTCTCCTCTGTGCTTTGTGTAGGTATTAAATTTTTCATAACAAAAACTTTTTTAAATAAAAGATAGTTTCTTCCACTTTTTTATGTCTGCCTCTCTTAATGTATTGTTGACCTAGATATATTTGATTCAGCTGAATCAATACATTCTTAATTCTACCCCTTAAAAAAAGCATAATACACAAAATATTTCTAAGCACAAATCTTATCTGATGAGATAAATTTCCCATTCATATTACCTAACCTAAAAATGTCTATGTATTTACATTTCTATTTTTCATTAGGGTCTCCTATCACCTCCTTCCCCATACCTCTTTCCCCATACCTGTTGCAGATGTCTTTCCAAGTGTGTGATCATCCTGTAAAAGGAACCAACTGCTGGGTGAACCCCAACTCTTCTCCTGACTAATATCCTCCCGTCTAGGAGCACTACAGTTGGAAGTGGGTCTATGTCTCACTGAATAAAAGCTTAGATAATCACTGATCAGGAATAGGAGGAGGGAGTGGCATGTGACCTTTGCCATCAGTCCAACCCCTATGTCTTCACTCTGCCTTTCTCCAGCTCTGTTCTTTGGGCAGGTTATTCCAACTTTCTTACCTTTCATAGGAATTTCATGAGGAATGAGATGATGTACCTAAATATTGAAAAGAGGTCCAGACATAGGGAAAGTGCCCAACGTAGGCAAGATTCCCTCCCCCTGCAAATGGAGGACAACAAAGACCGTGAGAATCCCAGCAGTGATGAAAGAGACCCAGAGTCAAGGTGACAGCAAAATGAAAGCTACTCAGGGTAAGCCAGGGACTACAGGAAATCTTAGTGGACCTATAGGATAGGTCACCAGGTCTCAGGAGATGCGGTGCCCCCCATCCTGCTCTGTTCACACACCTGTCCTTCACTTCATACCCAGCCACCGCAGCACTGACCCCATGCTGTTGAGCTCCTGGCCAGCTCTGCCTCTCCAGAGTGACCCATCTTTTGGCCTTCCTCCCCATGCCACTCGCAGACTCCAACTGGCATTCCTTCCTGGCACAACCTCCTTGTGCCTAATAATTTTATCCCTGGATCTCAGGCAATAGAAAAAAAATGCTTAGATAAACAAATTCAAAGGATCCATGGAATAAGCTTTAGAAGATCAAAATCTACAGACATGCACTATCCATACAGAGCCAAGGTCCTCACCACACACAGGCCAATATTCCTGCTCAAGGCAGCTCCCTCCTCCCTCTTCTCTCTGCCCTAGGACTTATTTGCATAAATTGGCACACAGATTTCTAGGCAACAGAGAAAAGTAGAGATGAAAGAGTGAAGACTAGATTGATGTCTTTCTAAACGTACCCTGCAGGGACAAAGTGACCACAAGTAAAAGCCTACAGTTGCTTTCACGAGTACCTGTGAGGCTCCAGACACAGGCTGGGCTGCCTGGGGCCCAGGTGGAAAGGCGGAACCAAGTGTGGCCTCCATTTCATCTTGGCACAGGGCCTACTTTGATTCGGGAAGAATGAAACACATGCAACACTATAGAGCCCCATTTGGAAAGCCCTGGGAGGCAGGAGGCAGAGCAAAATTGGGCTCTGACAAAGGGTAGGAAGGGGAGGCAGTGTCGAACGACCTCTCTAAAGTGACAGCCAAAAATCACCCAACAAGGATACTGGAAAAGAAGAAAATGAGTGGGTGGGTTGAGATCACACCTAACGCTCCCCAGGGACTCCAAGATCTCTGAGCACAATTAAGAGGCTGAGATCCACCTTTGCTACAGAAGTAATCAGCCACCAGCATTTGGGTTGTTAATGTCAAAGTTATCTTGTAGTAATTGCTTGCTGATGGCCCTGGGGGCTGTGCGGATCATAGACACATACAGGGTGAGCAACTCTTCAAGGAGATTCAAAGAAAAGAGGCACCATGTTAAGCACTGAGCTGTGGTTCCAAAGACACAGCTGCTTACAGGAAGGATGGAGTTTTTATTTGGCCAAGGAGACCAGCTACAATCACACATAATAGCACAGAGTCTAAGGCCAAATAAACAGCACAGACAACAAGAAATTTGAAATTTAGAAAAGTTCAAGGGCCATGTGTGCTGAGGATTCCAAGAAGCATTTTAGGAAAAAATTTATTTGTTTTTTCTTTCTCTGGTCACTGATGGAGCACCTCCCAGGAGTGTGCCAGGCATTGCTGCGAGCTCTGGGGACACAGAGAAAAGTCAGAGCTGCCCTCAAGAGGCTCAGAGCTTTATAGGGAGACCTGACTGTGGACTTAAGACAATCTCTCTGATTTAGGTCCCAAGGGAGCCTGTAGGGGGCCAGGAGAGGACCATTCATGCTACGGAGGTGGGAGGGAGGCACGGAGTCCTCAGAAGGTGACAGTTATTCAAAGCTTAAAGCAAAGGAGCAGGGACTGTTCAAGCAGGGGGCACAGAAGCAACAGAAACCCTAAGCTGTGATGGCTGTCCATGAAAGCTCTGTGGGGTTAGGGGGCTGGGCTGGGGAGAAAAGGTGGGGGGCGACTTTGCGCCCTGATAAAGCAGAAAGCATCAGGAATGCCTTTGGGACTCCTGGGTCGGGGGGAAAGTTTCTTCAGTCATAAGTGCTGGGAACACGGAGCATCAGGAATGAAAGACTCTGTGTTTGTGGGCTCTGGTCAGTCTGTGACCTTCTCCTGGGCTCCCATTTCTTCCTCTGTTAGGCAGGAACCACCCTGCCCCTCCTCCTCCTCATCCCAGGTATAAGGACCCAGTGAATTGTGGTTTGCCTGAGTCCTGGGACTACTTTTAAGTGCCTTCCAAGTGCTAGAGTAGCTCATTGCTGCGAGCTCCCCGAGCCAGACTGATTTGTTCTGGTCAGCCACGAGCAAACAAACAGCCCACTTAATAACCATCCAGTCAGGACTGTATCCAAGAGTGCCCAGGCACTCTTCTCCAGGTGGAAACCAAATCGAACTGACTTATTTTAAGTGAGAGTTACACAAGTCATCACCAGGTATGGATTTAAGCTTTAAGAATTAATGAAAGGAAGAAATTGCGAATGTGCCCAAGCCACAATCCAAATGAAGCTTTGTCCTTGAACAATCGTAATTTAGGATTGTCATCTGAGGGTCCGATAATGAAAAGGAGACTTTATCCAGCCCCTTCTCCAAATAATAAGAATTGATTTTTGACCAAGGCCAATCTATTGTTCCAGATCATTAACTTCAGAGAATAAATCATTTTCTGATGCCGAGAAACTGGTTTCTGGGGGGTTGGTGTTCCAGGTGGCCAGTAATGCAGAACGAAAAGCCTCTTTCAGCTAGGGGCAGCTCTGGGGAGAATGAAGCCGGCTCCCTTGTCTGATTCTTTGGGCTTCCTTTCAAGCGTTTGAATTCCCCCTTAGACCTGGGTGCTCTCAAAACAATCCGGTTCTAGCCCTCTGGTCCTGAATATCAGATATTCCTTCAGGAATGCCCTCTGCCCAGCTGTATTGCAGTCATATCAACAGAGGCTGACCCACAGGGGCCTGGTCATGCCAACCTGAGCACAAGAGCCCGGCAGCAGAAAGCGGGATGCCCCCCAAGGCCAAGATCCACAGGGCTCACTTTGACTTACAAATCTGAAATGCCATCAGCTAGCCTCATTATTATCCATAAGAAGTCGGCGGCATTGTGAGACATTTAGGAAGAAAATACATTCTTCTCCCTCAACTGTGAGCCAGGCGAGCACACAATGGTATTCTTCCATTTTTTTTTAAATGTTTTATTTATTTTTGAGACAGAGAGAGACAGAGCATGAGCAGGGAGGGGCAGAGAGAGAGGGAGACACAGAATTGGAAGCAGGCTCCAGGCTCTGATCTGTCAGCACAGAGCCAGATGCGAGGCTCAAATCCACGAACGTGAGATCATGACCTGAGCCCAAGTCGGAGGCTTAACCGACTGAGCCACCCAGGCGCCCCATTTCTTATTCTAAGTGACAAAGGTGTCTGCTCCCAGCAGGGGGAGAGGAAACGAGTGCGTGTTCAAAGGCTCTTAGGCAGTGACAGATGTAGTAATAGAAGCACTTAAA
The DNA here is from genome assembly GCA_028646485.1 of Cryptoprocta ferox. NCBI lineage: Eukaryota > Metazoa > Chordata > Mammalia > Carnivora > Eupleridae > Cryptoprocta > Cryptoprocta ferox. The sequence continues at coordinate 40,019,425 of CM053561.1, read as the reverse complement.
CTGCCATCACGTTTGTGTCTCACAAGCATGGTATGAGGACAATAGTGTTGGTCCTTTTGTACAGATTGAAAAACTGAGGCTTTCACAGGTCTTGGTGACTATCTCCAGACCACACACCCTCAAGGCCTAGAGTCGTAGTTAAAATCCAGGCCCCTGGAAGCCCAGTCTTTGCTCCTTCCACCAGCCCAGCCCGTCTGTCTGGAAACTAGGGTGGGCATGGGGAGGATGCCCCAGGCACAGTGGGGACAACCACAGCAGGCCTCCCAAAGCCACCCCCAAGTGCCGCGTTCTTGTCAGACACGGCTCACCTGGGTGGGGGATTTATAAGACAGCACCAGCAGGCAGGGACCCACACTCGGTGTGCCAAGGGGGAATGTGGCTGAGTTGTCCTGCATCAACACTACATTCCCCCATCCCTAGCCCATCAGTCTCCCATGTAACGCTGGGATTGGCCAAGGTATCTACTGGTTTCTCATGGCTTCAACATTCAGAAAACCTCAAGTCTGAGCTCACTGTAATCCCATGAGCTGCCCCTCCCTCATAGAGGTAAACTCTGGGTATACAAGTGTGTGCAGAGTAACAATGACACACAGACACACACACACACACACACGTGCTCAGGGTCACGCCAAAGTGACAGCAAAACATTTAACCACTAGTATGACATGGGACCAGCCAATCAGGACCCACTATGGCTATGAAAGTCAGGACTCCCCTCCCTAGTACCCTTCTCAGCTGAACACCGTGCTGGGTCCATGGCCGGTCGCATCTGGTATGGACCCCGAAGTTAAGATGAGCTGATGAGATTCTGTCTCTGAAAATTCAGTTAGGAAAAACAGAGTCTGGCCTTTTAATGGAGAAGAAGTAAACGAGAACTGTAGTTGATCAGTATTTTACATCCTATGGGCCAAAAGGAAATAAAGACTAACTACAGAAGAAAAATAAAACTGACAGGTAGGAGGAGGCAGAGGGGGAAGGCTCTTCTCATGTGCTTTTCGGCTCATGGTCCCCATCCCTTCCTAAACCCAGCCTTATTTAAAAACAACAATTTCCCTTTGCTTGTGTATCAGGGTAAAAAACTTATGCCCCACCACTCAGAAATTTCTGATTTTTCATCTCTATCCTCATCTTCCTTGAACTCACCCTCCTCACTAATGATGTGGCTCCCCCTTGGTCTCCATAGCCGCACAGTGGGAAGTTGGGGAGGAGGTGTTATGCTTGCCAGCCCACAGTGAGTCCAACTCTTTTGAGAGAAAACAGTCTTTTTCAGATTAAATCCTAAGAGTGAGTGTTTAGTCTTGCAGAAGCTCCTCCCTTTTTCCTAGCTAAGGTCACCTGGGTTGACAGCCGGTGGGGGGGGGGGCTAGTTTTTCTTAAATATCTCCCCCCTTGTCATTTAAATGGGCACAAGTGGCTCTCTATTACTTGTAACAATTCTTAATGAACACACTAGACAAGAAGCTCCTGCTTAGATCTTTCCAAGGACAGTTCTTAGAGGCCTCCACCTTCTGAAGGCACCAGGGATGGGGGAGTAGAGAGAGGGGTTCGACCTTTGATTCCACCTGCCCAGTGGCTGCCTCTTCCTATGTGTGAAGATGGGGAGCCCTGGGCTGGCCTGATGCATCTGCTCCTTCTCAGGGGAGCAGAAGGTTGGCCAGACGCTAATACATGTGCCTCTTTCCATTTCCTGTGCCCTGTTCCCTACAGAGCAGGGTCTTATCCCAAATGCCAGGGGCCTGACAAGGCCCACCCAGTTTTCCCTGTCTAGCTCTGACCTTGTTCCTTGTGAGTCAGGCCAGCCACCACAGTGCCTCTTATCTGCTCCGTTGCCACAGACTCCACAGAGATCACAGTCCTGGGCATCTACCTCTGGGCTCTCCAGCCAGGGCGTGGAGAAAAGCAGGATCACTACCCACAGGGAGTACCAGCTGTTTGGATGCGGTCACTAGAAAGTTCACTTCTGCTTCCTCGATCAGGTCTCTCTCCTGCTGCCAGCTCACTGCCCAGTTCTGCCCACCTCACCCCCAGTTCCAGGCCTCCCATGTCCATATCATCCCAGGTCACTAAGGGCTCAGCCAGCTCACATTGTTTAGGATGCAAGCTCTTGAATACCCTTAGATCCCTGTAAGTCTCATTCCTCAATGGGAGACTTGGAAGGACACCACCAAAAGCTTCTTACCTTCCCCCAGAGAGTTGTTCTGACCTCAGCTACTTGTGGCTTGAGGGCACAGGATGCAGGAAACTTCCTATAAGGGTCCTCAGGTCCATGGGCACTGGCTGCCCTCCCCCAGTCCTCCATCTCCCCCACAGGAGCTCTGCTCTTCCTCATTCTCTGTGGCCGGGTAGGTTGAATTGCTTCTGCAAATCTCAGAGGCTGTCTCTGGGGGAAGGGAGAGGAGGGACACTGAGTAACTAGGGTGCCATGAATGAACAGCAGCAGCCATGAGCTCACTGGTTTCGGGGTTGCAGGGAATTTGGGGGGGGGGTGGGGAATACTGGGCTCTAGCACGTTTGCTCCCCAGAGGCAAGTACAGTCTCCATCTGACTTTCCCACAAATGCATCTTGATTGAGTTTCTTTGACTGAGCTTAATATCTGGACTAGAAAATGCATTACCATTTATAAAGTCGTCTTTAATAATTTTATACCATAATCTTCAAAATTTAATAAGCCCTCCAGAGATAACTGATAAAAATGTGACCTAACAAAAAGTAAAATGTAATAGTATAACATCTTCAGATATTAAAAGGCTACTTTTCCCAGGTGTCATGTTCAATGACCCTTCTACCCCCCCCCCTTTCTGGGAACCTTGGCATTTCCCAGCACTGCCGTGGGGGAGGAAAATAAGATTTAGACCAGAACAGAGTTAAATTCTTACCTTAGAGCCCAATTGAGAGCTGAGTGCTTAAAAGGGAATGGTTTTCCTTTGAATTTCAAAGGATATATTTGACTTGGATAATCAGAAACCAGAGCTCTGAGAAGGCAGCATAAAATTGAATCAAAAACACAAGAAATAACAGGTTCTGATGATGTGGAGAAAAGGGAAGCCTCATGCACTGTTGGTGGGAATGTAAATTGATGCAGCCACTGTCAAAAACAATATGGAGTTTCCTCAAAAAATTAAACATGGAACTACCATATGACCTAGTAATTCCAGTAATTTTCCCAAAGAAAATGAAAACACTAATTTGAAATATATATGCACCCTACATTTATTGGAATATTAAGATGAATGGATAAAGATAAATGGATAAAGAAGGTGGGCAAGAATGAGACCTTGCAATTCGCAACAGTATGGATGGACCTAGAAGGCATTACACTAAGTGAAACAAGTCAGACAAAGACAAGCACTACATGATTTCACTTATATGTGAAGTCTAAAAATCAAAGCAAACAGGTTTGCCAGAGGTTGTTGTCAGAGGGGAGAGGGATGGGAGGAAGGGCAAAAAAGGTGAAGGGAATTAAGAGGTTTAACCTCCAGTTATTAAATAAATAAGTCACGTGGATGTAAAGTACAGGATAGAGAATATAGTCAATAATATTGTAATAACTTTGTATGGTGACTATGTAATATGCTTCTTGTGGTTAGCATTTCATAATCTATATAAATGTCAAATTACTATGTTGTACACCTGAAACTAAAATAACTATACTTAAACAATCAAAAGTAATCAAATTAATTTTTTACACTCTCTTCCCTCTCACCACCTGGATGATGGTGCCTTTGGCACTGTGAGCTTGAACCACCCTCCTTAGGTCCATGCAGCACACTACTGCTATACTCACTTTGGACCCAGGGACCTGGCATCTGCCCTGACCTGTGTGGGTCCAGCCTGCCTAGAGAGATGGTCAGATAAATGGACACTATCTTAAGAACGATGAATGGACCAGATTACAATGGACAATGACAGGAGCCCCTGTATAGCCAGGATGGGTGATTTAGCTCAGAAAGGTGGGTGGGTGCTCGAAAGTAGAGAAAAGAGAACCGAATGGCCTCCCAGGAGCCGGCACTAGACCCCCTGTAACTACCAGCAGATTAAAAGAGGGAAAGTGGGTCTATGAACCAGACACCTCTCCACTTGGCAAGTATTTTTCTTTTTCTTTCTGTTTTTTTTTGGGTTTTTTTTGTTTGTTTTTTTTTAGAGAGAGAGAGAGCATGCGAGTGGGGAAGAGGGGCAGCAAGAGAGAGAGAATCTTTTTTGAAGTTTTTATTTATTTATTTTGAGAGAGAGAGAACATGTTCACATGCCAGGAGGGCAGGGGCAGAGAGAGCGAGAGACAGAGAGAGACAGAATCCCAAAGAGGCTCCATGCTGTCAGCACAGAGCCCAACATGGGGCTCAACCCCACAAACCATGAGATCATGACCTGAGCTGAAATCAAGAGTGAGATGTTTAACTGACTGGGTCACCCAGGCGCCTCAGTGAGTACATCCATTTCCTGATGGTTTGGCAGAAGGTGTGACCCTGGAAAAAAGGACAACCCATCTATCTAGTTAGAACACAGGGTAGAGATGACTTCAAAAAGTCTTAAGTGATGTTTCCCAATCCCTGTACAGAGAGCACAGGCCTTGGGATGAAGCATGAGAACCAGAGACACCACACCCAACAGATTCCACTCCTCCCTCCTGGGCAGTCACCAGCAGCTGAAGGTGACAAGAAAAGTGCAGTAGCTCTAAGGGCCCAATAGGAGACCATCCCTGTCCTTCCACCACAAAGGGCCAAACACGCTGTTGAGTGACATTCTTCCTGTTGCCAAGGAATTAGTGATTAGAGTGCCTGCCACCAATATCTCTTATATTCCAAAGAGATGAGATTTAAATCAAGGTTGAGATTGAAGGTATAAATTTGGATTAAATTTTAATATCCAAGAGACCTGCAAGTTACAGAATCTGACAAAGATGCTGTTAAGGAGGGGAAAGAGATTCAGCAGGCCATGGACAAAAGCAGTGACTGGGGAAAAATAAAACTGCTCATGTTCATACCCCTCTGGATTGACCATCCTCACACCAGCCAGTTACAGGGAGACCTTGGCTCGGTCATCCATTCCCCAAGGCTCCAGATGGGCTTCTAGAGAGAATTCACTCCCATGTCATCATTTCCTTAAGGAACTGAAACCATATACATCTGGTGCCTTTCCCCCCTATCTTCTGTGAATGGGAAGGTGATGGGAGAGGTCGGAAGAGGAAGAGAAGACATGTGGTGTCAGTTTGGTATTTCCCATCATCATCTCCCGTATGCAGGCAACCCATCCAATAGATAGCAAAACTGAGCTTCCAAGAGGTGAAGCTATCACCCTCTTGCCTTTACTGTCCCCACCCACCCCAGTCCCCCAGGGTGGCCTTTAGTGGCCCTCACCCTTCCTGGCTGAATGTGTAGCATCCCACCCTACTGCAGAGTTGGGATTCTTTCATTCCTCATTTCTAATCGCTGCAATCAAGGCAAAGTGTTCTAAACACCAGCTTTGGACTTGCTCTTCCTTGGTCAAGGTGGACCAGTGAGAGAACTTTTCCTTATAGCTTTTTCATTTGGCTCCGTTTTAGATGATTAAACACCTCTACTTAGGGACTTGGCACAGACCTTCCAGGGACTGGTTAGGAAGAAATAGATGAATGCTGATTGGCGGCACTCAAGATTGTCCCCCACACTGCCCCGTGCTGAGTGTCTGAGCCGCGGAGTGCACGTGAGGGGGGCTCTTCCCCATAGCGACCAGGCGATCAGGAGGCAGAGAAGAGAGAAGAGCAAGGAGGAGAAACAACAGCTGACCGGCCAGCCTCTGCCCATCGAAGAAGGAAGTGCAGCAGCATCGCAGCCCACTTGCATGGTTCTGAAAGGCAAGAAAGAAGGGCAATCCTTGTAGCTGCCAGAGCTTTAAGGAATACAACTCTTATGTGTTTGCATCAAAGGAGACATGAAAATGCACACAAGTCCAGTTCACTGAGTTTTCAGAGGCCACCGATCATCACACTGCAGCATCAGTCCTGACTGTCCATGAATTGTTTCCCCAAGTGAAGCAGAACAGTGTGCTGGACATTGTCAGTGGAGAACAAGCCCACTGACAATGGCTCAGAGCATGGACAACTTGAAGGGCACAAAACATTAACTGTAGTAAGTCAAGCGATGAACATGTGCAACAGAGAGGAGGGAGAAAACTAACTTAACGTTTATTGAATACTTGCTCTTCAAGCCTTTCGTTATTTGACTAGCTGTGCCTCTTGTAACTTAAATAGTTCCCCCAGATCCCAGTAGTTATTAATAGGTAGTTCTACAGGTGTTGGATGTGTTTGACTGCTTTCTGCAGTTCCTTGCATTGCCGATCTCTGAGCTGAACGCATTCCCCTAGTTGCTCTTCTGTGTTCATTCCAGCTTGCGGATAATTTGAGACCCGGCACTGTCATTTGATTGGTCTTCGGGGGCTCCTCATTCTTCACTTCCCCAGGTATTAACTTCTTTATTCAGTGTGCTCTGCCTATCCTCACGACTCCAGCATTTCATTCAAATGTCTGGGTTCATTTTGCTTCATCTTTAACACTTCATTTTTATTTCTTCCATAGCATCTCAGAATTCTTCCTTGTGGCAAAAAAAGTTTTTCACTTAAATATTCTTAAAATATTTAAGACCTCCAATGAGGAAACATATTCTCAAAAATACATAATATTATTTGATGAAATAAACTCTCTGAAACACAGCATTGGTATAAATACTTGTACACTTTCAACTTTTTTCAGTTAGAAGAGATTTTCAGTAAGTGATAAATAGTGTTTCAGTTATTGTTGACCTACTCAAACATAGGCAACCTCCACATTATACCTCCAAGTGCATGTGTATAAATGAGATACAGTTCACATAGCATAAAATTTATCCTTCCAAAGTGTACACTTCAGTGGGTTTAGTATATTCATAGAGTTGTAGAGCCATCACCACTATCCAGTGTTAGAATATTTTCATCACCCCAAAAAAGAAACCCTGTATCCATTAGCAGTCACTACCCAGTGGACCCTCCCCCAAGCTCTGGTAAACATTAATCTACCATTTTGTTTCAGTGGATTTTCCTCTTCTTGGTATTTCATATAAATGGAATATATGATACGTGGACTTTTGTGACTGTCTTCTGTCAAGTAGAATAATGTTTTCAAGGTTCATCCATTTAAAGTGTGTATTAGTACTTTTTTGTCAATAATATTCTGTTGTGTGGATATACAATACTTTGTTGATCCATTCATCAACTCATGGCCGTTTAAGTGGTTTTTGCTCTTTGGATATTATGAATAATGCTGCCATGAACATTCAAGTGCAAGGTTTTCTGTGGGCATATGTTTTCATTTCTCTTGAGTACATTGGAGTGGAATTCGTGGATCATAAGGGAACTCTATGCTTACCTTTTTGAGGAACCTGCAATAGACCTATGTGTATTTAAGTGTGGTTAGGGGCAGTTACATCTGGGAGAGGAAAAATAGTATGTTAAGTAATCCCCAGTGGCTTGTCTCAAAGACACAGTATCTTTGCCTCTATTCCTTAAATTTGTTCTTTTCCTTCACAGCCAAACTCACAGTCATCTGCTTCAAGTCCAGTGCATATTCAGGTAAGAGATGTATTACTTTTGGCATGTCTAATGATCTCAGTCCTTGATTCTACTGTTTTAAATATATGAAACCTACACTTCTTATCCACATTTTCATTTTTTCCCATCTTCCCCTCATTTTTATAAAAGAATGACAAAGTGCCCCAAAATGCTGAAGTACTTGCATAAAGGTACACTGCTGTGTAAACAAAGAAGTTGTGTTGTGGCCAAAACTAGAACACTGGCAGGTGGGTCACAAGTACCAGGTGAAAGCGTCATTTATCAGCTACTGGGCAAATGTGTAAGTTCAATAATGCGAGGTTTCCTCCCTTTCTTAAATATTGTATTAGAAATGTTTAATTTGGGGGGCACCCGGGTGGCTCAGTCGGCTAAGCAGCTGACTCGATTTCGGCTCAGGTCATGATCTCACAGTTCGTGGGACTGAACCCTGCATCAGCCTCTGCACTGACAGCACAGAACCTGCTTAAGATTCTCTCTCTCTCCTCTCTCTCTGCTCCTCATCCTGCTCACTCTGTCTCTCAAACAAAATAAATAAATAAACATTAAAAAAAGAAATGCTTAGTTTTGTAGAAGTTCTATATGATCATTGTAAAAAGTAAAACAATAGAGTGGTATAAAGAAAACGTTAATTCTCTTGCTCTCCCGCATGCCCCATGACCTCCAATGCCATACCTATAGATAACCAAGTTAATTGCTTGGGGTGTTTCCATCTTCCTCCACACAAACAAAAATGTTTGTAAACATATGTATGCAAATATTGTTTTATGCTTTGTTGTATTATTTTTAATCTCGATATGGATTCATACTATGTACATTATCTTGCAACCTGCCTTTTTAGCCAATAGGATGTGATGGACTGCTTTCTAGACCTCTGCATAGTGTTGGAGTTAATTTTACCTTATGTATAATATTTCATATTATAGATTCTTCAAACTTTATTTAACTATTCCCCAAGATGAACCTTCAGATTAGTTTCAGCTTTTTGACACCACAATAAATTTCCTGGAACATTTACAGAAAAATAAACGACCCTACAATTTCTGTAAGAAAGGTGGCCAAAATTGGTTTTACTAAGTCAAAGGATTTGTGTGTTATTTATATTACTAGATATCATCATATTACTTCCCTGAAGTTACAGAAAGTCACACTCCCACCAGCAATGTTTAAAGCATTTATTTCTATCAAGGTGTGTCATCAATTGTTTTAACATTTGCCAATGTAATGAAGAATGGTATGTCATTGCTTTCATTTACCTTCACCTGCTTCATTAGTAAGATTAAGCATCTCTTCAAATGTTAATTGGATAATTCTATGAACTGTCTATTCATATCCTTTGCCTGTTTTTCTGTTGAGCCATTTGTCTTTTTCTTACTGTACAGTTTTCGATTGCTGCCATAACAAATGACCACAAACCTGGTAGTTTCCACAACACGAGCTCATTATCTTATAGTTATGGAGGTCAGGAGTGAAAAATGGGTCTCACTGAGACTAAAATCAAGGTGGCAACCACATTGTGTTCCTCTCTGGAGATTCTTTTTTTTTCTTTAATTTTGTTTAATATTTATTTTTGAGAGAGAGAGAGAAAGAGAATGAGAGCAGGGGAGGGGCAGAGAGAAAGAGAAACAGAATCTGAAACAGGATCCAGGCTCTGAGCTGTCAGCACAGAGCCTGATGTGGGGCTTGAACTCATGGACTGTGAGATCATGACCTGAGCCAAAGTCAGACACTTAACTGGCTGAGCCACCCAGGTGCCCCTGGAGATTCTTGAAGAGAATCTTTTCTTGGCCTTTTCCAACTTCTAGAGGCAACCCACATTTCTTGGCTTGCAGCCCTTCATCTTCAAAGCCTCCAATGACAAGCCAAGTCCTTCTCACACTGCTTTCTCCCTAGTTCTCTGCAGCTAGGAAAGGCTCTTTGCTTTTAAGGATTCACTAGATTGAGTCCATCTGGATGATCCAGGCATAACTCTCCATCTCGAGGTCCATTGATCACATCTGCAAAGCCCTTTTGCCACATAAACCAAGCTATTCACAGATTCAGAAGACTGCAGCATGGGTATCTCTGGGAGCTATGAGTGTGCCTACTACACTTAACAATGTAAGGAAGTACTGTACCTAAAAAAAAAAAAAAGTATTAGCCATGGGGTGCCTGGGTGCCTCAATAGGTTGAGCATCCAACTCTTGATTTTGGCTCAGGTCATAATCTCACAGTTTGTGGAATCAAGCCCAGTGTCAGGTTTCATGCTGACAGTGTAGTGCCTACTTGGGATTCTCTCTCTCTCTCCCTCTCTGTCTGCCCCTCCCCTGCTTGCTCTCTCTCTCTCTCTCTCTCTCTCAAAATGAATAAATAAACATTAAAAAATAAAAAAGTGTTAGCCACTGTCAGAATAAATGTTGCACACATTCTCTAACCTAACGTTTGTTTTTTGAGATTGTCTATGACTCTGCTCACCTCAGACTTAAAATAACTTTCCATTTCATCCACTTTAAGGCTGTGTAATTGTTGTGAGATGAGCAATAGTCTCCCGCAGTTTCCTGATTTAAAGCATCAGTAGCTTGAAGAGCCAGAATCACAAAATCACAATGTAAGTTAAATTCACACCCCCTACCAGGTCTCTTATGGGAAAGTCAGGGCACTAACAGTGATGCACTGGGGCACCTGGTGGCTCCGTCGGTTAAGTGTCCAATTTCAGCCCAGGTCATGATCTTGCAGTCCCCCGGCTTGAGCCCCATGTTGGGCTTTGTACTGACAGTGAGGAGCCTGGAGCCTGCTTCGGATTCTGTGTCTCCCTCTCTCTCTACCCCTCCCCAGCTCATGATCTGTTTCTTTCTCTCTGAAAAATAAATAAACATTTAAAAAAAAAGAAAGAAAGAAAAAACAATGATGCACCCTGCGAATGGGGTCATTTGGGTGGACTTGGATTCATCTGAACACCTGGAATTCCCAAATCCTTCTGAGTCATCCTTTTCCAAGAAGAGTCTTCCTTCTCCCCTCAGTGAGCATGCATACCCTGACTTGGTTAAAGATTCTTGACCTTACTTGGGATCAAGAGGATTCTAATTGCAAGTCTCATTCTCCTTAATATTGACTCCCCACCACTCCTTCTCATCTGAATACCCATAACTAGGATCAGATCTCAGCATAACCCAGGAGTATGAGTCTAAATATGACACAATGTGGAGTTCTAATGGTTTCAAGCTCATAATTACAAAGGGAGAAATTATTCTACCAGAGACAGCTGGAAGTTGAGATCCCACAAGGCACTTTTGAGCTCCACATACCATTAAAGCAGTAAGCAGTAAGGAGAACCAATTGTACAAACTGGGCTACCTGATTCTGATTATCAAGGGGAAATAGGATTGCTGCTCCCTCATGGGAATAAGAGGAGAATGTCTGAAATAATGAAATGATATATGTAAAGCACTAATGCAAATTGACAACTAAGAATTTTGCACAAGAATAAAAATCCTTTATATCTTTCAAAATAAAGACAAAATTTTTTCAGTAATCAAAAACTAAACAAAGCTGCATTGGATGAAACACGATAGAAAGTCATAATTCTAGGGATGCCTGGGTGGCTCAATCAGTTAAGCATGCAACTCTTTATTTTGGCTCAGGTCACAATCTTACAGTTCGTGAGATCGAGCCCCGAGTTGGGCTTTGCACTAACAGCACAGAGCCTGTTTGGGATTCTTTCTCCTCTCTCTGCCCCTCCTCCTGTTCATGCTCTCTTTCTCTCTCAAAATAAATAAATAAACATTTTTTAAAAAAGCAAAATATACAATTATTTTCAAGTGCACATAGAAAATTTACCAAGATCAACCATGTATTGTCATAAAGAAGTATCAATAAATTTTAAGAGATTAAAAGCTCTGAATATATTCTTTGAACATAATGAAAGTTAAGCTAAAACTCAGTAACAAAAAAAGTGACTAAATATTTCTCAAATATTTAGGAACTAAGCAATTTACTTCTAAATAGTCCATAAGGGAAAGTTACAGTGGAAATTAAAAAATATTTGAAGCTGAATGGCAGTTGAGAACACAGCATCTCAAAATGTGTTGTAATTCAGTATAAACTCTGAATAGAAGGAAATGTTTACCATTAAATGTACACATAAGAGAAGATAAAATACCAAAAGCCAAGGATCTAAACATCCATCTTAAGAAGCTAAAATAAAGAACAGCAAATTAAACTCAAAGAATGTGGAAGAAATAACAGAGCAGAAATTAATAAAAAGGAAACAAATGAGGAACAGAAAAAAATCCAAGGAAGCTTAAAACAAAGCTTGCTCTTTGAAGGCACTAATAAAATGTGTCAATCCCTAGGAAGACTAAACATGAGGGGAAAAGAGAAGGCACAATAAATCAGTATCAGGAATTTAAAGGGGGAAATGCCTACACATCTGCCAGGCATTAAAAAGAAAATAAGCGGAAATAATGACAAAAAAATCTTTAGCCAATTCATTTAAATATTTAGACGCAAAGGATACATTTGTTTAAAAAACACAACAAAACAGAAAATTTTAGTTGGACTATGCATTTTTAAAGAAATTAAACCCATAATGAAAAACCTTTCCTCAAAGAAACCCTCAGGCCCTGAGAGCTGCTCTGGTAAGGTCTTCTACACATTTAAAGAAATAATGTCAGTCATACCAAAAGTCTTCCAGAAAATAAATAGCAGTTAGGAAACACTTCCCTACTTGTTTTTTTTTTTAATGTTTATTTATTTTTGAGAGAGACAGAGAGACAGAGCGTGAGCAGAGGAGGAGCAGAGAGAGGGAGACACAGAATCTGAAGCAGGCTCCAGGTTCTGAGCTGTCAGCACAGAGCCTGACGCGGGGCTTGAACCCACAAACCATGAGACGATGACCTGAACAGAAGTTGGATGCTTAACCAACTGAGCCACTCAGGCGCCCAACCTATTTGTTCTATGTAGCAAGTACAGTCTTTGATTTCAAAATGTGACAAGATCATTACAAGAAAATCACAAGTTAATCTCTCTTATATACTTAGAATCAAAAACTGTACAAATCCAGCAATATACAAAAATGATAATACATCATAACCAAGATGTGTTTATTGCAGGAATAGAAGGAAATTGAACATTAGAAAATCAAGTAATTTATTTTACCACATAAACGAAATAGGGGAGAAAAAGCATGTAAGAATTTAATAAATAAAGATAAGTCAGTTGATAAATTCAACACCCACTCATAATAAAAACTCTTAGGAAACTAGAGTTAACAGGGGAATCTTCCTCACCTATTACGGGCACAAAAAAAAAACAAAAAACAAACAAAAAAAAAACCCTACAACCAACATCGCACTTAGTGGAATCCTAAAAGCTTTCCCTCTGAAGTTAGAAATGAGGCAAGAATACTAGCTGTCACAACTTCTATTCAACATTATGTGAGACATCCTAACAGTGCAATTAAGCAAGAACAATAAATGAAAGATTTAAGTATTGAAAAGAAAGTTGTAAAAGTCATAACAAACTACTACATAGACTACCCAGTATATGATAGAATACACAAAAATCTATAAACAAACCATTCAAGTTAATACATAAATATAGCAAATCACTGGATACAATATCAATACACAGTGTAGGATACACACACACACAAAGTAGTTGTCGGGGCACCTGGATGGCTCAGTCGGTTAAGCATCTGACTTGATTTTCACTCAGGTCATTAACTCACATTTTGTGAGATCAAGCCCTGCATGGCATTGGGCTCCAGGCTGACAGTGTGGAGCCAGCTTGGGATACTCTTTCTCTCTTTCTGCCTTGCCCCCGCTCATGCTCTCTCTCTCTCTCTCTCTCTCTCTCTCTCTCTCTCTCTCTCTCAAAATAAATAAATAAATGTAAAAAAAGTAGTTGTAGCTTTACAGTCCAATGAACAAGTAGAAAATGAAATAGTAAAATATTCTACTTACGGCATTGTAAAAACACTATAAAATATAAAATATAAAAATAAAACAATAAATTTAACAAAGAAGTTATAAGAACTCTATGCAGAAAACTACCAAATATTGTGAGAAAAGATGATTTAAATAAATGGAGGGACACACCATATATATGGATCACAAGAGAATCTTATACAGATGTTTATTCCTCTTCAAATTGATCTATACATTCAATACAACTCCTATCAAAATTACAGCAGAATCTTCCAATTCAGTCTGGAAGTTGTTAAGCTGATTTCTAAATTTATATGGCAATGCAAAGGTCCTAGGAAAGTGAAGAACCTCTTAAAGTAGAACTATGTGTGATAATATGAGCTACTCAATATGAAAACTCAGAAAGCCAAATTAAGGCAGTAATTAAACCAGTAGAACAGAATATGGAGTCCAGAAACAGGCCCATTCGATATGACTGCTGGTTTATAACACAGATAATTTTCTATATCTGAGGGGGAAACGATGGTCTTTTAATGAATGCGGTGCTGAGTAAATTGGAAAAACACTCGGAAAAAAATAGAATCTTGACTTCTACTTTACACCAGCCACAAAAATTAAACATATTTGTTGTGCATTTAAATATACATCTAAGCCAATAAAACTTCTAGATGGTAATATGGGGAAATTTTGTCATTTTCTTGGAGTAAAGAAAGATTTCTTAAACAGGACCTAAAAGGCACTAACTTTAAAGGATGTAATTGCTAGGGTGCCAAGCCTCTAACTTCAGTTCAGGTCATGATCTCACAGTTCCTGGGTTCAAGCCCTGTGTTGGGTTCTGTGCTGACAAAGTTCAGATCCTCTATCTCCTTCTCTCTCTGCCCCTCCCCTGCTTGCATGCACTCTCTCTCTCTCAAAAATAAACATTTTCAAAAACTAAAAATAGGGGCACCTGGGTGGCTCAGTCAGTTAAGCATCCGACTTCGGCTCAGGTCATGATCTCACGGTTCGTGAGTTCAAGCCCCCCGTCGGACTCTGTGCTGACAGCTAGCTCAGAACCCGGAGCCTTTCTTCGGATTCTGTGTCTCCTTCTCTCTCTGACCCTCTCCTGCTCACGCTGTCTCTCTCTCTCTCAAAAATAAATAAAACATAAAATTTTTTTTAAAAAATAATAAAATGAAAACTAAAAATAATAAAGGAAGTGATTGCTAAATTGGACCTGATTAAAATTGAGAATTCATTTTCCAAAAGATATTATTATGAGAATCAAAAACAAAACAAAGAGAAGATGAAAAATAGACCACAGAATGAGAGAACTTCTGCAATATACATATATAAGTAACGAAAGACTTTAATCCAGAATATATAAAGATCTACAAGTAAGTGGGAATAAGACAATGTAATAAAAAAGGTACTTTACTAAAAAGTATAGAAAAATGCCCAATAAACATATGAAAATTCACTCAACTTCATTAGTGATCAAGAAATTATACATTAAAACCACAATGAAATATGATTTCACACCCACAAGAATGACTAACTTAAAAAGATTAGCAATACCAAACATTGTCAAGTGTAGCAAATGGAACTCTCATATACATTTAAATAAACTATGGTTCAATAGATCCACACAATGAAATACTCAGTTTTTTTAAAAGAATGAGGTATTTATATGTATGTACATGGAAAGAATTTCAATTCATATTTTTAAAAGAGAGGAGGGAAAGGAAAACAACATATTATCTCATATGTATTAAAAAATGAAAGGATACAAGTAAGTACATATATTTACATATATTAATACACTTATAATGATATAAACTTTTTTGTAATTTTTTTAATGTTTTATTTATTTTTGAGAGAGATACAGCATGAGCAGGGGAGGGTCAGAGAGGGAGACACAGAATCCGAAGACAGTCTCCAGGCTCTGAGCTAGCTGTCAGCACAGAGCCCAACATGGGGCTCAAACCCACAAGCTGTGAGATCATGACCTGAACCAAAGTTGGACACTTAAACGACTGAGCCAACCAGGTGCCCCTTTTTGTAATTTTTTTAATGTTTGTTTATTTTTGAGAGAGAGAGAGAGAGAGAGAGAGAGCAGAGGCGGGAGAGAGAAAAAGGGAGACACAGAATCTCAAGCAGGCTCCAGGCTCTGAGCTGTCAGCACAGAGCCTGACGTGGGGCCCGAACTCAAGAACCATGAGATCATGACCTGAATCAAAGTCAGACACTTAACTGACTGAGCCACCCAGGTGCCCCTATAAACTTTTTTGTAAATATACACAAGAAAGTATTAGTGGTAGTTTCTCTTAAGGACTAAGACTAAGGATAGGGGAGGCTTTTATAATTCATAGTCTGTGAATTTAACATATGCATATATTTCTTCATGTGCATTTGTTTATGTACATAATCATATACACAATACACATGTACATAAACACATATATTCATGCAAACATTCTTTGCTTTAACATCTAAATCTTCTTTTAAAGTTACTATAAACTTTTAAATGTTGGCAGATGTTTATTAAAGAAATGACTTGGGTTTTAAAATATCAATCTAATGCTCTAATTCTGGCAATGATTAGATGATAGCCCAATCTGCCTCTGAGGACGGGCTTAGTTCAGGGCAATAAAACATTTCATCTATTCAAAAGCATAGTTCTGCCACAAGCAGGTCACCAAGGTAACTGCAGACTGGACAGTCAAAGCAGAAGTCTAGTCCTATAGAGGGAGTGAGGGTTCAACTTAGTAAACTCTGGATGCCTATGATGTGCCCAAATAATTTGTACACTACTCTACTGATAAATAGTTAATATAAGTGATCCAGAAAAATTCCAGATCCATCATTGTCTATCACCTACTACTCCCTTGTTTTGATCTTAACCTTATGCATGATCTATCCCAGTCCTTCCTGGTTCCTGACTCTGGGTTCACTTCCTTAGCTTTACCTCTACTGTCACCTAACTTTTATTATTTCAACACTGTTTCTTTTGTTTGCCCTTTATTATATCTAAAGACTTTGGTTCCTTCAACTTTTAGCCAACTTGGGTAGGTAATCATTCTCTACTGTTTGATTCAAATTACAGCCCTATGCCCTTGGCCACCACCAAGCTAAGTCCGCATAGCAACCACAAGGGAATTTTAGTACTGATTATGTCTGGGCAGGAACTTGCTTTACCCTAGACCATAGCATCCCTACTCTGCTCACAGGACAACCTTCAGCAAAGGCATATGGGAGCCTAGAATCTGCAGCCAGTTCAGCAGACCTCAGGAATGTAACTGGGCTAATTCTACCATTTGTTTTTTCATTAACTGTATTACTTAGGGAAAAACCCAAAATTATCTAAATTTATATGATAAATAACAGTATTCTTTGAGAATCAAAAAAATTTATTTTTAAAATACTATTATGATGAATAAGTAGATGTGATATGGTGACTAAATACAAGATAATTATAGAAAGATCAATAGATTGTTTTGTTATGCTTTTTTCCCCTGTAGCAGTCAGAATTCTTAAAGGGACACAACAAACTTGGGCTAGTTTAAACAGAAAAGAAATGTATTAAAAGATATGAAATCTCTTAGGGGGCAGAGAATCAAGCTTGGCATTTAGTCAGAGTCAAATTGCTTCACAGAACTAGAGCAGTAGGGCCACCATTGCTAGAAAAAGCATTACAGCTTGCATCATCAACCTCACGGATGCGAGGCACAGTCTGTCACAACTAGAAAATCTGCTTCTGCAAACTTTGTGTAGCTGCTTCAAACCAGGTCACAATTCCTCAGTATATCTTTCTAAGTCATTAGCTTCTGATTCAAAGTCTAGGAAAGTATAACTAAGTGCCAAAGCCAGAGTCAAATGCCTGAGTCTCTGCTATGAGGGAGGCAGGGAAATTTCCATATAGGAAATGGTCTGCTTCCCACCAAGATGCATAAAGTGGGAAGTTTCTCAAAGACAGAAATATGTTCAATGCTCCTGGTTTGCCAGAGAAAATGAGAAATGTCTGTTGTAGTCTACTCTTTAACTGTCCAACATCAACATATGACTTTCTTCCTTAATCTTCCAAATCACAACAATAATGGTTCCACCTAAAATAATAAAACTATCTGCCCTGGAAGAATGTACCCATGTTCTTCTCTAAAACAGAGATGATACAAAGCCTTATTAGATATTTCACCCAACCCCTTTCCTAGGCCTACAGAATAACACCCATTCCTCCTCTAGTTCTGTGATAATCATGCATTGATATTCTGTAAATCATGGACTAAATGGTAGAGTTCAATATCATAACACAACACATCCTACATAAAATTACCAAAAAAAGAAAATGATGGAAGAATACAATTAGCTAAAATATACCATTATATCTATGATATTGCAAAAAGAAAGTGCCTGTATTTATACTTCCAAACAATAACACGTTTCCACCTAATGTAGCACAGCTAGCACAAACAAGCGTATGCTAACCTCCCCAAAAAGGGCTCACCCAAAGCCCATAAGTTATTGAATCCCTATTCAGAGATAGTTATTCATCATATCATTTAGTCTCAATTTCTTTTTGCTCTCCTAGGTAACCCAAAACGATATTATAAGATTAACTCCAACTAACACACATAATCCTAGTATGGAGAGAAGAGAGGGAAAATTGATCAATATATGAAAATATACACATACCAACATAAAGAGGAATATGTATGGACACTACAATCCTCATTTCTACAACTAGATATGAGGCCATATTTAGTGATTACAATTTTCTGTTTCCACTATCCACCCTTCACTTTAAGCCAGTCTTTCAGCTCGTCATAGTTCTTTTCCTAGGTATTTCCCAGCCCAGCCTAACTGTGTCCAGCAGCACTCAGCAAGTGCTTAGAGAATGCTAGCTTGGAAAGAAGTTGTCAGCTTGTGGAGAAGTATGAGGCTGAGCAGGTAAGATGTGGGAGATCATCTCTGCCTCCTGCTGGCACCTGCCTTCTCGGTCCTTCTCAGGGCCCAGCCCCTTCTGTCCAAGGCCTACAAATACCTGAAAGGATCCACTGGCCTAGGATGAGGTCTGGTGACAACATGTGACTGAACACCAGCTCTATGAAACAGAAAACAGGTGTGCTTGGTCTGCTCCCAGTTCAATGTTGGAATCATGGTGAGAGGGTCAGATGAGGTCTGAGTCCAAAGCATAGATCTAGGACCAGACAGAGCTAGATGTGAAAACAATCTCGGACTCTTGTTAGCTTTGTGAATTTGTACAAAAGAATCTCTGAGCCTCAATTCTTTGTAAAATGGAAATCAAAATGGCAATTCTTTTACAGAGTTGTCCCCAGGATTAAGTGAGATAATGCACACAAATGCTTAGCATGGCTCTGGGACATAGTGAACGCTCAATATATTAAGGTAATATTGCTTTTTGCCATAGAGGTAAACAACAGTTTTTTTATTCAATTCATGAAGCTACATTCAGGGAGCCTGGGGTCCCTAGCTCGGTCTGGTATGCCAGGACTATCCCCAGAACCCTGTCAATTATGTTTTGCTTCTAATAGAAGATCTGGGGCTGAAGAGGATGCTTCCCCAGAGCCCTGAATATTGCCTTGGTCACCTCCTCCAAGCTGTTGCATGTCCCAGTCTTGGCAGTATCTGGGTTTGGCATCCCACTAATTGTGCTTCCAGGAAGAGAGAACCACTACTGACTTAATCATAAATCTTGCCACCACCCAGATGGCTGTTGAGCCCCGATCCCCACCCCCAGGACTCCCTGCCCAGCCCTAGCTGAGATATAGATGCTACACCGAAAGACTCCTCAGCCCCTTGTTCTCGATGGATGGATGGATGGTCTCTCCCAGTTGGCTCTTCTCACTTGAGTCTCAGTGTACCTGGAGGCTAAAGGCCATACTTGGGAAAAAAATAGATGAATTCACTGAAAATCAGTTTGCCAAAGCCAACTTGTAAGTGATTGAGCCACCAACTTGTTGAGAATTAATTTTTGTTTTAGTGTCATCATAGCTTTCTTGCAGCCATGTAACCACAGAGCAGGGTCCTCAGGTCAACTGAATATGAAATCGTCTTGGGTTTCATAGTTCAAAGGCAGAACTCTACTTAAATGGCATCTAACTAGAAGCAGCTGGACTTTCTCTTCAGTTCAGGTTCCTATCTTCTTTATTTTTATTAAAATTTTTTTATTTTTGAGAGAGACAGACAGAGTGCAAGCAGGAAAGGGGCAGAGAGAGAAGGAGACACAGAATCCGAAGCAGGCTCCAAGATGTCAGCACAGAGCCTGACACGGGGTTTGAACCCACAAACTGTGAGCTCATGGCCTGAGCTCAAGTCGGACACTTAACTGGTTGAGCCACCCAGGCACTCGTGGGTTCCTATCTTCTTTATTTTTAAGTGTCTTTGCCTAACCCTTACCTTTATTTCTGAGTCTTCTCTCTAGGTGCTCCGTACTCTGATAGCACAACGTCTGCAGCCAGTCATCCAAAACGCGATTGATGGTATTCAGTGAATTGGTCAGTAAGTTATTTAATGATTCAGCAAATTTATTTTCAGCAAATAAACTTTTGGTGAATTGGCAATTAGCCATTCAATAAATTAGCTTTCATTCAGTTGACCTAGTTCCGCTGGCAATCTAAATTCCCAAGTGGTATTTTAGAACAAAATGCCAACTGGTAGCAAAGAAAGAATCACATTTTTCTTAAGAGAACCGGGGCTCACTAACTCAATAAGCGTGTGTGCCAAAATGTGGATATACACACACACACCCACACACACACACACCCACGCACTTTTAACAAAGGATGCGGTTGCCACATTACAGCAACCAGAGTCTATCTGAATGGATCTGGCAGTCCTCAAGAGAAAGGAGGCAAAGAGGATGGGATGAGGCCACTTGGCGTGTTGCCACCCAGAAACAAGGGATTGTGGGAACCTGGAAGTATTCAAGAGTTGGGTGCTAAAAAACAAACAAATTACCTGGTTGAGAATCAATTTCAGATGGATTCTCTGATGATTACGATAACCAACATACATCGAATACTTTATAAACACAGGCATCATCCTAGTCCTTCCATCAACTCTGAACGGTAAGTATTCTTATTATCCCCCAACACAGATGAGAAAACCAAAGAACAGAGAAGTGAAGAAACTGACTCAATATCACACAGCTAATGAATGGTGGAACCTGCATTTAATTCCAGAGCTCAAAACACACTGTTTCTCTGGTGCTGGTCAACGCTTTGTCTCAGCTCAGATGGAGCATTGGGAAAGATGGCATCTGGACCACTGTCCAACAGTGTGGCACAAAGACATGACCCAGGAGTAGGAGACCAGAAGGGGGAGAGAGGAGACAGAAGAAGAGGAATGGAAAGGCACTGAGCTCCTGCTCTGTGCAAGGAATTATGGCCAGCACTTTCCTCCCCATAGCCCTGACGCTGAGGCTGTGTCCCTGTTGCACAGAGAAGGAAACACAAGTCCCGAGAATTGTTCAGGGCCCATAGCCTCAAAGTGGTGGAGTCAGCCTTAGTATTCAAATAGTTCTGACTCTAAAGCCCACAGAAATCGGGCTCAAATTTGGGTCTGAGCAGGCTGAGAAGAGAAGACAGAAGATGGAAAGATTAGCCGTGTCTGAGGCAGGCAGAACCTGGTCCCATCAGAAGGACCACCTCTTTTCCAAGAGGCAACATTCGAGGAAAACACAAGACTAGATAACAATCACTTGACGCTTTGAAGTGTTTCCCAAGGAGTGAAGGATGTTCTAAGGACAGCCCCTGCCTCCTGGAGGCCAGCAGGCACTTGCAGTCCGTTTATAAACTCCCTCCCAGCTGTCACATGCAGCCCACCGAGCCATTTAATTTGGCAGAGCAAACACTGGTTATCAGTTAGAATGCTTATCAAATGTCAATTAGTACTTTGCAGTAATTGATGTCTAATTAACATACCGTCGCCTGTTGTTGGATGCCAATTAAATGCCTAAACAGTCCTTTCTATTTTATTGCACCAACAAGACAGTAATTGTACATTTCTCAGTTCAGTAACTTTGGAGTTAATTTTACTGTGAGCCTTTTGGAATATGGAAACTCAGAGAGAACTCTTAGGCAGATATTTAATTGATATGCTGCTCTGATGTCTCTAAAGTCTACCTTGCGTTCTCTACCTTCCTGAGAAATCAAATTATTCCTTTCTGTAAAGGTCAAACTCCACTGGAGGTGTTGTTGCCACGCTTGGGCGAACACATGTGACAGAAAGGAGCCAGACAGGCTGAGGAGGGAAGGGAGAAAACCATGGTCTAGGCTTCTTGCCCTCCCGGTCCAGACAGAACGTCTCTGGGAAGGGGCTTGCTAACGCAGAGACTCACAGCCGAACACGGGGTCTGGCACCCAGGAGCGGCATGTGTACGAGGCTGCCTCAGTCCCTGAATGCCCTTGGTTTGGAGAGAGACCTTGGCACTCGGCCATCTGCATCCCGTGGAAGTGTAACAAAGGCGATGTGGAAACTGAGGCATTGCAGGGCTCATTGCAGAGCATGCAGCCGAGCAGAGCCCACCTTGGTAATGGGCATGTCCTGAGGTATGGCCTTAGCCTTGGCCATGGGATGATGTGGCAGTTATTAAGTATGTCATCTTTCAGATCCAAACCCACCCTTCTATCTCAGCTCTGTGATTCCGAAGCAGGAACCCTGCAAGCCACATGTAGGCTTTTGACAGCGGCCCCTATTAGACTCGGCCAGGAGGGGGCGCTGGGGAGACCATGAGGCTGAAGGCGGGAGGCGGGCTTGCTCCGTCCTGTTTGCCTGCCATTCCTGTGAGAGTCACCCCTGTGTGGGCATCGTGTCTTCACCCTGGCAAAGGCAGTTCCTTCCTGTACCAGGAGCTGAATTTGTCTGGAGGGTACCCCCACACACACACTTCTACCTGCCTCGCCAGCCATGCAGGGACCCAGCTGTGCCCCTCCTCCTCAATCTGAGTTCCAACTCCAAGATTTGAGTCTTAATAATTCCATTCTCTTCCATTCTCTTCCGGGAGCAGGGGAGCGGGCAGAGGGAGAGAGAAAATCCCAAGTGGCCTTCATGCTGCCAGCATGGAGCCCAATGTGGGGATCAATCCCATAAGCCTGGGATTATGACCTGAGTCGAAATCGAGTCAGATGCTCAACCAACTGAACCATGCAGGGCCCCCTTCAGTCTCTTTACCGCTCCAGCCTAGGAGTGGTGTGGCTTCTTCCAATCACTTTCTCTGGGACACCTGGCATCCTCTGGCCCCTTCAGTCATGCAACGAGCAACTTTCTATCTAGTGAGAATCCTCCGTATCCAATGCTCTCTGCTCCAATGACTGATGTGGTTTCTGTCTCCCAACAGGCTCCTGACTGATACAGAAGTACTGGACCAGAAACAGAAGGAAGCCTTATAGGGAGCCGCGTGAGAAACACCTGTACCAAGAGGAGAAGAACCTCATTTGAAGGGTGATGCTTGGGTGTGATGGGGAGGTTTCACCTGTGGAGTTGAATTCAGCTCCGCTGCCTGTTATCTGTGGCCTTGGGCATGTTGCTTAGCCTCTCTATGCCTCAGTTTACTCATCTGTAGAACAGAGGCGACACCAGTCCCTGCCACATAAATTTGCTTTGTAGAGTTAATGATATATCGAGTGAAAGCATTTGGCAGAGTGCCTGGCAGAGCGGTGTGCAGTACTCGCTGCCTGGTATTGGGGTGATGGTCGTCACGATCCTCACCACAAGTCAGGTGGAAGGAGTGAGGAAAATGATGTGCGGATAGTACACTTGCCCAGGACCACACTGCCAGCACCTGCCAGCTACTGCACTGTGATCTACTCAGCTCGCCTGACCCTGAAGCCTGCGAGCGGGGGAGAACGCTGGACCGCGTCAGTGCACAGCCCTGGCAAGTGCCCCTAAAGCCACTTCCCCCCGAACCTGGGAGGTTCCCTCCTGCTGCCCAGCTGAACTCTGTCCTTGAGGTTTAGGGCTGCGTCTGTGGCCCTTCCCACATCCTCGAGCTCCCACAGCGGCACTTTCCACTTGGAACAGAGCCCTTGGGCAGAGAAACCTCCTGAACACCCACCCGAAGAAGCTGAGGAGAGGGGACCACTCGGCTGGCCAATCTGGAGGTATATCCAGGCAAAGGCAAAGGACAAGTCTTTTAAACACCTTGGAAGGAGCCACCTAGTGGGGGCAGAGGCTCTGTGGACAAGACCCCTGCAGGGGACACCAGCTCTGGGCCGTGTGACAGCCAGTCAAGGGAGACCCTTGGCAAAGCCTAAGTGACCCCGGGGCAGGGAGCAGGAGTGGGCGAGGTGGTTTCCTGTTTGAAATGAGGTGAGCACACACGAGCTCACGGAAGCAGCACAGCGCCTGGCACGCGTGAGCAGGCAGTAACTGGCAGCTCTCCTTCTCTGAACTTTTGGGCATCACCCCCTCCTGAGAAAAGTCTGCTCCTCCCTCCAGGGCCTGCATGGTGGTTCACGGCCTTGGCTGCACCTTACACTCGCTTGGGAGGAAAAAAACCACCTGTGCCCTGACTAATCTCAAAAGTAAATGAGAACCCCTAGAGGCAGAGTCCAGGCTTTCATGCTCCATCTGGGTCAGCACTCCCCTTCACCCCAAATGGTTGCATATTCAGCCAGGTCTGGGGGCCACGGACACAGGGCTGTGATTTCTGATGCAGGCTGAAACATTAGAATCGCCTGGAGAGCTTTACAAAAATCCTAGCTTTGGGGCACCTGGGTGGCTCAGTCAATTGAGCGTCCGACTTCGGCTCAGGTCATGATCTCACGGTTGGTTCCTGAGTTTGAGCCGCACATCAGGCTCTCTGCTGTCCCAGCCCGCTTTGGATCTTCTGCCCCACTCTCTCTCAGTCCCTCCCCCACCCCTCACTCCCTCAAAAAAAAAAATCCTAGCTTCTGGGCCCCCCTCACAGGTCTGCTCATACCTAGGTCCTCTGGCAAGGAAGGAGGTGGCCCCAGCAGCCGCAGTCACAGAAGGTCCTGAGGGAGACGTGTCTCGTAAATCAGTCCAAGATGGGCTCTGTGTATTGGCTTCTTGGTTGTTTCTTCACTGCAGGCTGAGACCCTTAACTTAGCTCGACAGCCTGCAGGTCCCAAACTCAAACATGTATACATCCAATTATTTTAAAAATAGTCCAAACAAGAGAATTTTTAGCCATTTAGAGATGGCTTGCTTTGTGTACCCGGCCTCACCCAACAGCTGTTATCTATTGATAAGATTGGGCTTTGCAGCTAGAAGGCACAGTTCAGACTCCCGGCTGTGCCATCCTCCTCAGCACCTCACCAGACACGTGAGCCCCCTTTCGGACTTCTCTCTCCCCTGCAGAGTCCCCTCTGAATAGTGACCTTGAGCTGCCACAGTCTCTACACAGAGCCTTGCTGCCGCAATGGGTTTCTTTCCAGATATGCAACCATGTCCAAGCGTCATCTAACAAAGCTCACTGTGTGCTACTGTATCCTTTCCCTTGATGAGCCCCCCACTCCCTCATGCCCCAACAAGACTGCAGGCTCCTGCGCAGAAAGGGAGGTGTGGATCCAGGGACGCACATCCATCCTTTCAGGCCGAGGAAGGGGGGATGGCCCAGACCCCTTTATCCAGGAGGGCTGGAGGCGAGGAGCAACGTAGCCCGCCCAATGGGGATGGAAATGCACTCTAGCAAAGGCTCCCCCTGGGACTTGTAGCTTATTTTTGTGCATGGGATGAAGCCAAGATTTAAATGTTCTTGTTTTCCAAATATTTAGCCAGAGGTTGCAACACTACCAGTTAGATAATAGTTTTTCCCAGTTTTTAAATGCCATTTTTATTATGAACTAAATTCTGATATTGCTTGAGTAAATTTCTGTATTTTAATATTGCCAACGAATATATCCATTTCTCTACCAGTACCATATTCTTTCAACTATTGTCCCTTTATAATAGGTTTAATATCTGGAGGAAGCTTTAATATCTGAAAATTTTTCATCTCTGAAGTTTCTTGGCTGGTCTGTGTTATTTTAAATGAACATCATTAAATGTTAAAAAATAAAATAAGGCCCCAGCAATATGTTATTGAACTGGAATTCTACTTATAGACCGCTCTGGGAAAATTGTCCTCTTTAGAGTGTTGAGTATTCT
Organism: Cryptoprocta ferox; assembly: GCA_028646485.1. NCBI lineage: Eukaryota > Metazoa > Chordata > Mammalia > Carnivora > Eupleridae > Cryptoprocta > Cryptoprocta ferox. The sequence continues at coordinate 39,993,832 of CM053561.1, read as the reverse complement.
GGTCCCTTCATTCACTGACTGAATAAAATCATTACTGAGGTTCCTACGTGCTGGGCGTAACATGGGTGCTGGGACACAGGGCAATGTCAGCAATGATTCCTGTCTCCTCAGAGCTTATTTTGAACTTTATATTTATTTCAAGAATTATCCACACACAGGAAAGAGTTGAATTCTGGCTGTGAGTACAAGTGGATCTGGGCTAATAAAGGACGTGATCAGAACTCACGACTCCATTCCCCACTTCTCATACGTGAACACAGGAAGAGAGGGCCGTTAGCTCACAATCCCTGAAGAGCACCCAGGGGCTGCCCTTTCTGGAGTGTGTGATCAAATGGAGAGAGCACAGAAGCCTGTTTAATGACTCTGAACAGTACCAAGATAGGAAGAAATAGGAAATAAAATGTCTAAATCTGAGTCCTGAGGGTCACTGCTAATGGGTTCACCTTGGGAAGGGGACTGAGATCCTGGCTTGTCCTGACACATTTCTTACTATCTCCCAAAGTACTTAGGGAGGCCCTGGAACAGCCTGTATACCAAGTCAGCAAGACCCAGAGACTCTTCATGGTGGGTTAAACTGTGAAGGGCCACTGGACTCAGTAGCCTCCCCACCTCTGGTCTTGGCCTCTGGAAGCGGTGGCCTCATTTCTCACGGGAGCGATTCCTGCTCAGGCTCAGGCTTCTCCTCCTCCACCAGCTCTTCGAGGCTTTCTTTAAAGCACAGCCTTTAACCCTTGGCCCAAAACCCTTCTCAGGGCGTCTACTCTTCTCAGGGCATCTACATACTGCCGTGTCTGGCTATTACCTCCTACCTACTATTCACTCAGATTCTAGTCCCTCCCATGTGGTTTGCAGGCAGACCCCCCTCCTCAGCAGGCCCTGTGCTCATGCATGCTACACCTCCCCACACACAGTGAGGCTGCTAGCTTCTTGGGCCCAGGGTCTCACCTCCTTCATCTTTCCTATTAAAATTAATAAAAGAAAACCTTATTAAAATAGAATCCAGAGGCTAGAAAGGGGAGCCAAACCACTCAAAGTCAATTACAGGATACACTGTCAATTGCAGACTCTAACAGAAGAATCCTCAACTGGAAAGAACTATCAATTTCAGGTCCCAGCAAGGAAGGATGTACATTGCATGTCCTGCAAGAAATTGACACCCCTTGCAACCCAGCCAATGAGAAACCATCATCACCCTCAAGACCCCTTTTCTACAATGGATTTCCATTCAAAACAACCCCTCCCAACTTTCTCCCTCTTTATAAAGTAACTTTCTTCTTCTTTGTTCCTTGGACTTGTTTATGGTTTTGCCACAGCTTGTATATTCCAAATTGCAAGTCCCTGCTATTCCCAAAGAAACACATTTTTGCTGGTAAAGTAACAACTTCAAAGGTTAATATCCCATTCCAGCAGATATTAGCCAAGGCTGACCCTGTGTCTAGCACTGAAGGAGATGCAGGGATGCAATGATGGGTAAAATAGGGTTGTATGTAACAGACAAAGGGGTCAGCGTCAGGACATTATTGGAACCACAAACAAGCCATTAGGAAAACCAGCAGGAGACAACTTGAGTGACCAAAAAACATAAAGAGGCTCAGCCTTGTCAGTCATGAGGAAATACAAATGAATCAAAACATCATTGTCTTCTAGTCAGAGTGACAAAAATTTAAAAGTCTCACAACAGTAAGTGTTGATGAGGTTTGAGGGCAGCCTTGAACTGAAATCACTCGGGGTGCATATAAACAGATAGAACACCCTGGCGAGGACTCAGGCAATGTTTATTAAAGGTGGGCGTGCACAGACCCTACGTATGTACAAGCCAGCAATTCCACCCCATCTGGTGTATCTGCTGATGCCTTCTTGCCTATGAGCCCAGGAGACCCGTGCCAAGCACATTCACTGTTGCAGATTTGTAATGTGGAAATATCAAAGGCAAATCCATTCTCTGGGAGGAGAAAGGATAAGGAAACTCAGGTTTATTTTTAAAATTGAAAAGCACTCTGTTGTACAAAGGAACGAAACATTTACATAAATCAACATGGGTAATTCTCAAGAGTGTGACATTGAATAGAGATTCCATCCAATTTCAGGGAACCTGGGAGCAGAGGGAAAGGGAGCAGGGGATTGGGATTTTAGTTATATTTTCTAATTTTGATTTCTTCAAAGAGAAAGATAAAATAAACGTAGCAAGCTGTTGTTATCTATTAAATCTGGGTTGAGGATACGTATTTGTTATTTTCTGTGGTTTCCTAATGTTTGAAATGTTTCATAATAAAACATTTAAAAGAATATTTTATAGCACAGTCCTTAAGAAGTTTCCAGACTCCTGGGGACCTGAGACAAGGAGGCAACTATTAAAACTGATAAATAAAGGGCTAGCACAGAGAGCCAGAGCACAGATAAGAAAGATGACTGCCTGGGAGAACTTGAGGGAGGCATCATAGAAGGGGCAAGACAATTTGGGTCCTGAGGGATACAGAGAAGTTTTCTAGCTGGTGGGGACTGGGGGGGAAGGGATGACTGAACACTTGGGGCAGACACAAGGGCAATGCCCAAGCATGGGAAAAGCATGATGTTTAGGGGACCTAGATTGGTCCAAGGAGGCTCGCAATGGAAGCAGAAGCCTAACTAAGAAAGGCTCTGTTGACAGACTAATGTCCTCGGGCTTCATCTTATGGAGTGGGAGCCACTGCAGTATCCAAAGGGAAGTGGAACACTCAGATTTTGTGTTCCTCAAAGTTTCTCAGACAACAATGATTCCAGAGGGAAATAAAAGGGGGAGCCAAAATAGGCCTGTAGCAATGCAAGCAGAAGAGAGGACAAACCTAAGAGCTATATGGAAGGCAATCCCACATCTGTGGGATCCATGCTACTGCCTTCCTAAAACACTCCAGTGGGCTCTGGGCCTGACACTGCTTCATCCAGCCTTACTCCCTGTCATTAAGCATTGTCGGCGAGTACGATTCACCAGACTTCTGGCAGTGACTCATGGAAGACCGCCCTTTGGGGACCGTATGATTCACAGGGAGTCCATGGCCCTGGACTGGCTAAGCACAGCAAGTATTCTGACTAGAACAGGGGTTGTTTCAGGGATGAGCACATGGCCCAATCAGTGTCAACAGTAGGCAATGAAACTTTTACTGGGTGCTTAGAAAGGAATGCTCCCTGTGCCCCCAGAGCCTGACAGGATGTGAGTGCACTGTCAGGTGTAGGAGTCTGACCATGACAGAGAGCCTGAGACAAGACCCAACATGGAAGAGAAAGGAGTGCAAAGAAGGAAAAATGAGAAATGGCCCCCTTCTGGCTTCCTGTAGGCTCAAATCAAGCCACACCTGAAACCCTTCTGCTTAAGCCAATTTGGATCTAGTTCTCTGCCATCTATCTGAATGAATCCCATGACTTCATCCCTTGCTCTGCTCGGAGTCAGTTTCTCTGTATTCGATGTCAGGGCCCTTGCTTGGCCCCTAAGACCATGGCCTGTCTCCTCCTTGGCCACCGGTGCCCAGCTGATGACCTGCAGTTTGCATCTCTCTCTAGGATTCTGCTTGGGTCATTGCCAGGAACGCCTGCCCCTATAGGCCTAGATGGCCAAATACCTGCTTAGAGAAGACCAGAGTGATTGCCTGAAAGACTCCAGGGGAAAGGGCACAAGAGGGCACAAAAACCCTCTTCTCCAGGAAACATGCAAGTCACATGCTGCCCGTTCACCTTATTGATATGGGTTTTCCACCATGGCTGCTTTGCAACAGGCATATTTAACATCACCCCTTTCAATCTGTGACAGCCATTTCTGCATTCTCTTCTCATTGCCATTAACATAGAAATAGCTCTATAATGACACCAAGGCTTACTGAGCATCACTATCCATTTATCTCATTATAAATGAAACTATCTTGTTATCTGGGTAAACTGGAAACAGAAACGTTCTGTGTCAGATGTCATGGGGCAATTGTCTCATTATTTCACTGTACCTAGAGAAGCTGGAGCGACTGCTAAAAATCTGCTCCTGTTTTTAAGTTTTAGAAGCAACATATCAAAGTATAAGCTTGGACATCACATGCAGTGAATTTTATGGGGCCCCTGCATAAGGGGTACATGTTCTGATGACAAGTCCCTGGTATTTCTTGTCTTTGTACAAAACAATGCCCAGGGAAGACACGGTAGAGGGGTAAGGGGAGGCCTGGGGAGGGGTCCAGAGATGGTCAGAAATTGCCCAAGTCACCCATTGTGTCCAGCTTAGGAGTGAGGTAGGAAGGGGAGACCACATTGATGGCCAAAGGCCAGCTGTTAACAGCCCGCATGAAGCCTATGGAGGTCTACCGATCCGTCAGACCAGAGGGAGGAATCTTACGTACTGCCTTGCCTCCTGTTTTTCTGCATTCTGCCAGCAAATCTGCACGGGCTGTGGCCTGTCCACCATACCTTGGCCCACTGCTCACATAATGGCTTTTCCTGGCTGGTGGCTAATTGCTGTGGACTACTTGCACTAGGCCCTCAGGTCTCTGTCCACAGTGCTTTACGGCTGTCAGAAAGGAAACCTCTTACCTGGTATATAAACTCAAGGCAAATTGGAATCTTTAGAACACAATGTTGTACTTAAATTACACGAGGACCGGAAGTTCATAATACTGGGAAACACAATCAAACTGGCAGCAGTACTTTATGTGACCTCAGAACGGAGACAGGACTACTGCCCCACCTCCGCCCGACGGAGGAAAGAAAACAAAATCAGAATCTCTCTCTGGGGCCAATCATTCCCTAAGTGGAAGGCTACAGGACTGGGAGAGGACCAGTCCTCTGCAGTAGCTCATCTATAAAGTCCATGAGGGATCCCAGGCCAGGGTAGGAACCTGGCTCTTCGCCTTGGACTGGTGTGTAGACCATTTGCCTGAGCCCTAACTACCTAAACACACACACACACACACACACACTCACATCACACACCACATATCACACGCATATCACACACACACACACACACACACCACATCACACACACATCACACATCACATATCACACACACATCACACATACCACACACACACACCACACATCACACACACACATAACACACTCACACCATATATACACACCATACACACCTTACATACCCCCCACACATCACATACACACACATACATACCACATATACACACATAGACACATATCACATATACATACCATACATACACACATATATAACACACCAAATATGCACAAACAACAAAACTTCTCTCCTGGTAGGACAACAGCAATCTGGCTTGCACACCTTTAAAGTGTTATTGTGCCTGTGATGTCCTTTCTATCATGGAATTGGACTGTAATGCAGTCAGGCCTGACCCCGAAAATGACACTGGTCACTTGGCTTCACTGGACAGCCACCACAAACTGTCACTGGTGTTTGGCAATCAGCATTTATCCTCATGTTTATGAATGTGGCCCTCAGGCTCGCTGGCCACACTGGACTAGTAGGTTAGCCCACTGCAGCTGTCTCACGTTTGATCCCCAGAATGCAATAGGTCAAAGCCATTCTGCTGAGCACATTACAAAGCCTCTGCTAACCTCACGCCTGCTAACATTCCACTGGCCAAAGTCATACAGTCAAGGCCAAGGTCTTGGGTCAGGAAGTACACTGGGATAACTTCTTTTACAGGTAAGATTCTCAGATTTCTAGGCACTTAGTTGGCAACTAAGTACTTTCACAAGAACACAGGAGTTTAAAGCTAGGCACAATGCAGAAAATCAACTCTTTAGTCGGGTACCTGCTGGGGGACTTGGGCTGAAGAACTCAGACCCTGGAAACTTTTTATCACAATGGGCCATGGCAGGGCTATGGAGGGCATGGATGGCACAGGTTGTGAATGAAGATGTGGGAGACAATAGAGAAGCTACAACCAGCCCTGGGAGTCTGCACACATACACACTCCCTCAGTCAACCTAAAAGGGGGAGGATGGACTCAAGCAAGTCTAGCTGCCCCAGCTGCTGTTGACTTGTGTGTCTGTGTGGAGGGGGGAAGGGCAGAGTGGAGTCTGCTCTTGGGGTATGTGGACAGGCCTATCTAAATGGGGATCTGCGTCAGGTGGAGGCAAGGGAAGGAGTGAAGGGGTTAATCTGGACCTGCCTAATCCATCCAAGCTGATTGCAGACTGCTCAGGACTTCTCCTTAAACCCCCAGTGAGCAACCTTAGTTGGGAGGTAGGGATATGGGATGAATGGGATGGACAGGGATGGATCTCAGCTCTGTCGCTGCTGTAAAGTGGACACTTCTGTCCTTTTAAAATTTCTTATGTTGAAATCAAAACCACACTGAGATACCACCTTATGCCGATCAGAGGGGCTAAAATGAACAAATCAGGAGACTATAGATGCTGGCAAGGATGTGGAGAAACGGGCACCCTCCTACACTGCTGGTGGGAATGTAAACTGGTACAGCTGCTCTGGAAAACAGTGTGGAGGTTCCTCAAAAACTTAACAATAGAACTCCCCTATGATCCAGCAATAGCACTGCCGGGGATTTACCCAAGGGATACAGAAGTGCTGATGCATAGGGGCACATGTACCCCAATGTTCATAGCGGCACTTTCAACAATAGCCAAATCATGGAAAGAGCCTCAATGTCCATCAACTGATGAATGGAT
>CM053561.1:39772476-39986695 GCA_028646485.1 Cryptoprocta ferox | reverse complement strand
TGTTGCTTCATTATTGGTGTATAAAAATGCAACCGATTTCTGTACGTTGATTTTGTACGCTGTGACTTTGCTGAATTCATGGATCAGTTCTAGTAGGCTTCTGGTGGAGTCGGTCGGGTTTTCCACATAGAATATCATGTCATCTGCAAAAAGTGAAAGTTTGACTTCATCTTTGCCGATTCTGATGCCTTTTATTTCCTATTGTTGTCTGATTGCTGATGCTAGGACTTCCAGCACTATGTTAAACAACAGTGGTGACAGTGGACATCCCTGTCGTGTTCCTGATCTCAGGGGGCACGCTCTCAGTTTTTCCCCATTGATTATGATATTAGCTGTGGGCTTTTCATAAATTGCTTTTATAATGTTTACGTAAGTTCCTTCTATCTCTACTTTCTCGAGGGTTTTTATTAAGAAAGGATGCTGTATTTTGTCAAATGCTTTTTCTGCATCTATCGACAAGATCATATGATTTTTATCTTTTCTTTTGTTAACATGATGTATCACGTTGATGGATTTGTGAATATTGAACCAGCCCTGTAACCCAGGAATGAATCCCACTTGATTCAAAGCTCACTATGCTTCTATTTCCTCAACTGTAAAACAGGGACCGGGAGTGCCTACATCCCTGGACGATGGTGGGGTAAGTGAGGTCACTGCAGGCATGGAGGGCCGGCCTGTAGGAAGTGTGGGGTGCTGGAGCTGTCACTGTGTGTGCCCCAGCCTCTCCCGTGAGAGCCTGGATAGAGGCAGGTTCTCAGTATCACTCAGGGCAGGACTGAAGCTCAGAACCCCCTGCTTCGGGAGTCTACTGCGCAGCCAGCCCATTTGTCTCACTGTGGAGGCTCCCCAGCTATACAGCTCTGGAACCTACTAACTTCAGACAGGCCCTTGCCCTGGGGTAGTGGCCAGCAGGGTCAAGGCTGCAGAGGGTCCCTGATGGAGCCCCATGTCTGGCTGAGGTTCCCAATCCTTGTTAGCGTCCTGCCCACCCCGCCTTCTGGAGGACTCCTCCCCCTCCAGCAACTTCTGTTCTGGAACAGACCCCCTTGCACCCTCCCTGCACTTGAGAAGGACTAAGCATGTCTTATTAACTAGTGCAGTCGTTCATCTCTCAACAGCCCTGCAAGGAGGGCGCCATCCTCACGGTCCCTGGATAACCGGCCAGAACCCAGGGCTGCACTGCGGGTCAGGTGCCTGAAGAGGCCAAGGGCAGGCTGCCCAAAATGTGCCCCAATGGCATACTGATTATTGTGAATTGAAGCTACTTGGGAAACAACAGGTTCAAGGACACTTACTCCCTCCTCTGTTCCCCTGAGAGCAGGAAGCAAACCTTCCATATGAACGGCATCCTCCCCTATGCTAAGTAAAAAGACATCCTTATCATCAGATAGGAACTTTAAAAAATTTTTCAGATTTTATCTTTTTTAAGATTTTATTTTTTAGCTACCTCTAACACTCAGTGTGGGACTCGAACTCACAACCCTGAGGTTGAGTCACATGCCCTTCTGACCGTGCCAGTCAGGCACTCCCAGGTAGGAACTTTAAAGCCAAGAAAGCTGCAGAAACAAACCTTGTCAATTTTTAACGAATCTACTTACTATCTCGGCCCAAGTTCCACTTAAAACTCCTACTAATTAAAGCTCTCAAACCTGTTTTCTTTCTCCTGTGAATCCCTCACAAATGTATTATCTCTTTGTCTAAAAAGCATAAAAACGGACTGCCTTGGTCATTTCTTTGGGTCTCAGTTTCATTACCAGGCCTCCATGCACACATAATAAAATGGGTGGGTTTTTTCCTCCAGTTAATCTGTTTCATGTAAATTTAATTCTTAATCCAGCTGGAAGACCTTGAAGGGTAAAGGAGGAATGTGCCCCATTCCGACAGCATAACAGTCCCCACCGCGGTGTGCTTGCCATCCTTGGAAACAAAGTAGGAAGAGAACTCGGGCGCAGTGGCCTGGCCCCTCAGATGCTCAAGGAAAGATCCCGCTCTAAGACAGGACTCTCCCTCTCCACCAGACTGCCTCCAATCCTGTGGCGCCTTTCTCCCTCCTCTCCCCATCCAGACCTAAAATGAAGTTGCTCCTTAGAGGGAGCCTTGAGCCCCCTTGTGGTCAAACCTGGGAACGCAAGTCCCGGAAACCCGCCACCCCTGGCTCAGGGCCCCTGGAGCCCCTCTCCAGGTGGAAGGCCCTTGGAAGAACTGCATCTCCTAAGAGAGCCCCCGGCTCCCTGAGGAGCGTTACCCTGAGGGGAGCGCTGCCGGGTGGCACAGCTCCCACTCCTGTGTCCGAAGGTTCCTCTGCCCCAAGGACTTGACCTCCCCTTGACAGCTTTAGCCTGGGCTGGGTACAAGCCCCCTCCAGGGTTTCCCTGAAATTTTAAGGGCAGCTCAAAAGAAATGGCCCAGAGTAACAGGCAACAGGACAGAGGGCTTCCTTCATTCATCCAGCGGCATGTACTGAGCACCCACCTGGTCAGCAGGACTTAGGGAACATCCCTCCCACAGGCTATGTATGACAGGCTTTCAAATGTACCCACTGAAATTCAGACTCACCAGACGACCAAAGCCCCGCTGTGAATCCTGTGTGCCTCAGCGGAGGACTTCTCATCGCTCCCTTCCCAGCTTTGAGCCCTAGGGGAAGACCACATGCGCCTCTGATGTGGTGACTCATATATAAGAAGGAGTTATGTGGGAGGCACACATATAGCCCTTCCTACCCAAACCTTCCCTAAGAGCTGGTGTGCGACTTTAGGTCCACAAGAAGTAAACCAGAAAGTTTGAAAAAGCCCGTGCAGGCAAGTTGCGGTCACATGTTGGCTGGTGTGCCCAGGATACACAGAAGAGCCTGGTGCCATCTTTTGGAATTTGCGAAAGATTACCAGATTTGTGATCTGCTGTGCGCCACAAATCTCTAAAGGAATTTTGTTTCTTTTGGTAATTATGCAAACATGGTGCACTGGGATCTGTTGACATTTCACTTGATGTGACTGGGAGAGTTTATTATTCATATAATTGTGCAGACAGAGAAAAACTGCTAAAACTTCTGGGAAATTGACTGCTAATATTGTAACACATGATGCAGGAAAAAAAAAAAGGAATCGCAGCAAGGATGAGCTTGTGATTGGAGACTCGTGGTTTCTGCATGGTTGAAAATGTCTGCACTTGTGACTTTGATTGTTTACAAAAGTTGTGTGCTGGAATCTCCCCACCTCCAGACTTTTCAAAATCCAAAGAAAATTTGCAGAGATTGCCCTCTAAAAGTTATAAGTGATGCAATAGCAAATCAGAGCCTGCCTTAGCTGGTACTGTGCACACCCTGGCCCCCAGACCTAGACCCTGCACAGGACTGAGCAATATACACCTGGAGACTAGGGAACCAGTTTTTACAAAAGAGAAACCCACTTCAGGTACACAGGGCTGTTCATTCTGGACTCTGGAAAAACAAACCTGCTTTCCCCTTCCTCCTTTCTCATGGTTGGCAACATTCTCTGCCGCAAGGACTGCGCAGACACATACAGAGAGCCAGATGTCCCAACTGACAGAGCAAAGCTGTTGGGAAGAACTGGATATTTTAGCCAGTAGGATTTGCCAACTCTAACTCAGCTTTGTTGTGGTTTCTATCAGGGTCTTGAAAATCCCCTCTGGAACCACCTTGTGTTTGCAGGACGAGGACAAAATTCCTGCCCTTGATGGCACAGAAAATTCTTAGGGGACCTGGGCATTGCACATGACAGCCACAGTGCCTTGTCCACCTGGCTTTTGGTAGGAGTCAGGAAGAGGGTAAACGGTCTGGACCTGCTCTGTTTCACAGACATACAATGCCAGGCACGTAGGTCATTTGAAACTTTTTAGAAGATACATTTAAAAATTTAAAAAGAAGTGAAATTAATTTTAATGGCATGTTTTATTTAACTCAATATGAAATAATTTATTTCAAAATGTAATGGGTATAAAAATTATTAATGAAATATTTAATCTTTTTCAGTGTGAAATCTGGTGTGGATGTTATACTTACAGGACATCTCTGTTCAGTCTAGCTGCATTTCAAATGCTCTGCAGCTGTATGTGGCTCATGGCTACCTTACTGAGCAGTGCAGGTGGAGAGTCCAACTCTGGGAGCCCATGGCACAACTGAGCAACATCACTGCCATCCTCCAAAGTCCTAACCAGGGTCTCAGGTCCACAGTGCTGCCTGAACATAACTAAGCCTCAAGTATTGAAATGTGGGAAACTGGGGCTGAAAGACCGAGTGGATAGAGTTTGCCAAAGTCTTCTCAGGGCATCCCCATCCTGGGAGCGATTGCCCAGGGCAGGTCTGCTATGTAAAAATCAGGCATGCCTGTTACACTGACACTCTAGGTTAGCTTTCCCAAGTGAATAAATGTCCACATGGAGTGTGATTCTTAGTATTGTTTTTGTTGAATTATTGATGAGGTCCAAGATAAATTTGTGATTGATCTACTTTTTTGGGCAGTGAGAGCAATGGAACACATACGTTTCCTTCTTTGCCTTAGCTGCTAGGAAACTCGAGGTCCGGTCTGTTCTCAGTGCAAAGATACTGCCTCAGTAATACCTCCATTATCATACAGTTGTGCTTTCACTCTTATTTTAATACTTCGGGGATTTTTCAGGGTTTCTGTCTTCTGAAGTTTTAAAGAAACCTTGAAGTCTTTTGGAAATGGGCAGGGTATGAATGTGTAAGGAAGTTTCCATATTTTAGCACTAGGTGGCAGCATTGTGTAATAGACTATATTGGTTTCCTCCCCATCAGGGCCTATTCTGCCACTTAGTAACTGTGAATTCTGGCAAGTGACCTTTAATATTCCAAGTCTCAGTTTATCACGTGAGAAAGGAGGAGCTATTGTGAAAATGAACTGCTGAGATGAAATAAAGGCTGAGAAGTGGGATAGCCTGGTGATTAGTTGCATGGACTCTGAACCAGATGGCCTGCTTTCAAATTCTGTTGTGCCATGAAATAGCGGTGAGGTCTCTGGTAGTTTATTTAACTTCTGTGACCCTCAGCTTCTTCTCTGTAAAACAGAGATACTGTCGCCTGTTTGTTCTGAGAATTAATTGTCGGTATACAAGGTGCTTAGAACAATGGCACACACACAAAAAACATCAGGGTTATTAGATTATCATTGTAATTAACACATAAAGCACCCATGCAAGTGCTTGGCACAGTGCAGATTTAGACACCAAGGTTTAGAGTGCTGTGCCTCTGAATATCTAAGATGCTTGAAATGGGGCCACCATTTGGCCTATAGGGTCTTCTGTGTGTGAGGCTGTTGGACTGAGTCTTTCAGCAGAACTGCAGAAACCTCCAAATTCCTTGTTTCCTTGAGACTCACTGTGTCTTCTGCAGTTTTCAGTAACAAAGATAAGTTTATTGAACTTACTTTATTGATATTGTAGCAAAAGAAGTTCAGATTTAGAAAACAAAATTCAAATTATAGAATTGAATATTCTTTCTTTAAAGTGTACCCTTGGGGCGCCTGGGTGGTTCACTGGTTACGTGTCCAACTTCGGCTCAGGTCATGATCACACAGTCCATGAGTTCGAGCCCCATATCCAGTTCTGTGTTGACAGCTCAGAGCCTGGATCCTGCTTCAGATTCTGTGTCTCCCTCTCTCTCTGCCCCTCCCCCGCTCACGCTCTCTTTCTCAAAAATAAACATTAAAAAAAAAATAATAATAATAAAGTGTACCCCTGTCAGACATTGTAATTTACCACCCTGAAGGCAGCTTCACCTTCCCTGAAGCTTCTTGGTTCCCATGAAAAGTAGTCTCCTTTGAGAGGTATAACCTCCTACTCCTCATCTCTATACCTTTTGCTGTGTTAAAAAAAAAAAAAAATATATATATATATATATATCAGACCGCTGTGTTAAAAAAAAATATATATATCAGACCTGAGGCTCTACATTCAGTTGGGGAATATCTAAAACCAGAGGCCCTACAGTCTGGCATGTTCTGTTTCCCAAAGGCATCTATGCTTTATTTCTAAGCATTGACATAAGCATATTCAAAGCATAACCTGATTTCTAAGGTTCCTGAGATTTCAATAAGGGAAAATATAAGATGAATTTTATCAAAACAATTCAGGGCCACCGTCTGGGGCCTAGGCAGTCAGCACTTGCTGCCACGTGTATTTGAAGGAATGATATAGGAATAAAACACTTAGAACTTTCAGTGGGGTCTCAGAACCAGGAGATCCAAAACTAGGGAGTGTAGAGGCCCTGCACACTTTATGTGCTTCCTGGCTACATGGGCCTGTGTGGCAGGCCTCTGACAAAGTGAACATGGGCTTGACCCTCCGTGCCCCCTAAAATTTAAAGCCTGTCTTAACTGATGCTATCGCCCCAGCCCCTGAAGAGCACGGCAGTAGTTTGCGGCCAACAGGAGTCCCTCAAGTATGTCCCACATCAGCAGCATCAGCCTCAAGAGAGCCATGCAATCAGACAAGGAAAAGAAGGAAAAAGACATCCACATTGGAAAGGAATAAGTAAAACTGTCTTTTTTTTTTTTTTTTGCAGATGACATGACCTTATATGTAGAAAATCCCATGGAACCCACAAAAACTCTGTTAGAACTAATATATAAGAACAGTAAGTTGCAGGATACTAGATACAAAAGTCAATTATATTTCTGTAGATGAACAATTAATGAATAATCTAAGGAAGAAATTAAGAATATAATTCTTTCCACAATAGTATCAAAAAGAATAAAGTACTTATGAATAAATTTAATAAAAGAAGTATAAGACATACACACTGTTAATTATAAAATACTGCTGATGGAAATTAAAAAAGATCTAATTAATGGAAGAGATATTTCATGTTCATGGATTAGAAGACTTGGTGGTGTCAAGATGACTATTCTACCCAAGTTGAATAGATTGCATGTAATTAATCCCTATCGAAATGCCAGCATGCAGAACTTGACAAAATGATCCTAAAATATATATGGAATTATAAGAGACTATGAATGGTCAAAATAATCGTAAAAAAGGAGAACAAATTTGGAGAAGTCTAACTTCCTAATTTCAAAACTTGCTATAAAACTATAATTAGGGTGAAAGCAAGGTTCTCGTAAAAGGACAGACATGTGGATCCACAGACAGAGCTGACTGTCCAGAAAAAAACTCTTTATATTTATGCTCAATTTATTTTCAACAAAAGTGCCCACACAATCTACTGCTTTTAACCAAATGGTTCTGGGACAATTGGATATCCACATGCAAAAAGATAAATCCTTAACTCACACCTTACACAAAAATTAATGCAAAATGAATCACAGACTTAAATACAAGAGCTAAAACAATAAAACTTTTAGAAGAAGACATAGGGGAAAACCTTCAAGCCCTTCAATTAGGCCAAGATTTCTTAGATATGATACCAAAAGTACAATATATTTTTTAAAAAATGACAAAGTTGATCTCATTAAAATTGAAACCTTTTGCACTTCAAGAAACAGTACTCTGAAATGAAGACAAGTAGCAGATGGGGAGAAAATATCTGCAAAACATGTATCTGGTAAATGACTTGTATCTAGAATATAAATAGATTCCTTATACTTTAATTATAAGACAAGCCCACCAAAAAAATGGAAAAAAGGTTTAAATTTTAAAGACATTTTAAATCTTCTTTAGAAGATCTGCGAATGGTAAATAAGCACACAAAAAGATGCTCAGCATGGCAGGCTTTAGGAAACCACAAAGCAAAACCACAACGAGATACCAGTTCACACCTAGTAGAATGGCTATAAAAAAGACACATGATAACAAATGTTGTCAAGGATGTGGAGAAATAAGAACCTTGTATGTTGTTGGTAGGGATATAAAATATGATAGCAACTTTTAAAACAGGTTGGCAGTTTAAACAAAAATTTATCCTATGACCCAGAAATTCTACTGTTTAAGATATCTACCAAAGAGAGGGGCGCCTGGGTGGCTCAGTCAGTTAAGTGTCTGACTCTTGATTTCAGCTCAGGTCATGATCTCACAGTTTATGGGATTGAGCCCCATATTGGGCTCTGTGCTGACAGTGCGGAGCCTGCTTGGGATTCTCTCTCTCCCCCTCTCTCTGTCTCTACTCTGAGTACACACACTCTCTCTCTCAAAATAAATAGACATTTTAAAAAAGGGCACCTACCAAAGAGAGATGAAAACATATGTCCACACAACAACTTACACATGACTGTTGTTAGCAACATTATTCACAATAACCCCAAATTGGAAACAACCTAAATGTCTGTCAACTGCTGAATGTGGTATTTCCATGCAGGGGAATATTATTTAGCAATCAAAAGGAATGAACTGATTCATGCTAGGACTTGGATGAACCTTGGAACATTATGTATGCTAAGTGGAAGAAAATATACCCAAGAGACTACATCTTATTTGATTTCATTCATAGGAAAAGTCCAGAAAAGGCAAATGTACAGAGACACAGAGTAGGACAGTGATGCCTGGGACAGTTAGGGGGCAGGAAGTAATGTTAAATGAGCATATGGGATCTCACTGGGGAGAGAAAAATGTTCTAAAATTGACATATGCTGAAGGTTGGACAACCTGGTAGATTTAACTAAAAAATAAGAGTAATCGAATTGTATGCTTGGAGTGGGTAAATTATATGATATGTAAAGCATGCCTTGATAAAGTAGCATTTAAATAAAGAAGTAAAATGAAATCACACAGCTTTGGAAAAACAACCTACTTTATCTCCTTACCAGTATCAACTCTGGGAGGGGGAGCTGTGATAGGCAGGGGACTGATACCTTGTTCAAAGATGCCTAATCAACAAAAAATACAAAGAACTGAGGAAAGCTGGGACAAAATCCTCTTGCCTATTGGGAACACTGAGAAGCTTTAGCGAGAAAATACAGGCAATAGGGACTCAAAGGGCTAAAAAGAGTGTTGAGTCTTCTTGCCCACTTCATGCAGAGGAGGAGGAGGAGGAGGAGGAGGAGGAGGAGCTGTTCCGTGCCCCACCCCCGCACAGGGCCACTGGCACCCTGATCTGCACAGCCCACCCTAGTCTGAACACTTGTCTCTTCTCTCAGGATCCACAGAGAATCAGACGTTGAATGCACATGGTGCAAAGGCACCTGTCTTTGTTATTCTGAACTTGTCACATATGATTTACAAATGTTGAGTGGCATACAAAAAATGGTTAAGCATGGGAGGTTTATTCAGATAAAAGGAAAAATTGCCATTTTCCTAAGGTGGATAAAAATGATCATTGGTCTAGCAACAGTTAGAAGCTATTGGAGGACCATGGGGAGGGGAAGGAGGAAAAAGAGTTAGGGAGCAGGAGGGAGACAAAGCACGAGAGACTCTTGAGGGGGAAAGGGTAAGGGGGAAAGGTAATGGGGGGTGATGGTCTTGGTGGAGGTCACTTGTGGGGAAGAGCACTGGGTGCTATATGGAAACCAACCCTACAATAAACTATAAAGTTTAAAAAAAATAAAAATAAAAAAAAACATTAAAAACTTAAAAAAAAAAAAAGAAGAAGCTATTGGAGAAATGACGGTGAGATTGGACCACCAGGTACAGTAAAGTAAGTATTGCTAATAAGAGAGAAACAGTTGTCATGGGAAGAATTCTACATCTCTGTACAGGGAGTGAATACATGTTTGGATTTTCACGACGTTTCTTGCTTTGGATTCCTTTTTCCTGTCCTACTTCTCAACAGTGTGCAGTTCTTAGGGGAAGAAGCTGTGACCTGACCCTGTGCCGCTCAACATTGGGCACCTGGACTCAGGCAGACTTTTCCTATGCATCCCAAACTGCAATGAAAGCTTAATGTTAGGGAAACCATAAGTAAATAGTATAGTAAAAGACTGAGGTCTTCCTCCTGGGCTCAGAACAAGCAGAGCTGGGTGGACTGTCTTCACCTTGCCCAAGTTTGGCCAAGACAGGAGGCAGCAGGGCCAGAGCTGAACAAACCAGATGAGTTCTTGAGTCTGTAACAAAGGGTGGTGGGGCAAAGCCCTGAGAATTGTCTGTTCTGGTTGTAGTGTCAGTGAGCCATCCTTTAAAAATCTATACAATTTCATGATGCGTTATGCTAGACCTGAACATCCAGTGATATGTATGAAGAGTTGACATTCCACAGCAAACAGGCCTATTAATGCAGCAGGACCCAGGTAAGGATCAATCAATCCATATAGATTTTCATTTATAGCACTCCCGTTTGAGAGGTTGTAAATAAAACTAATAAGGAAATACTACATGGAGAAGGGTTGGTGTAAGTTTAAGAAGAATATCTCCAGGCCCAGTTAGTACATGCTAAGGGTGTAAACTATTGTTTGGGAGAAATATATTTTGTCACTGATGGTGGCCCTATCTCTCATGCAAACCCCAATTACCTGAATGCAAAATGGAGTAAAACAGTGATGCTGATAAGAAATGATTACATTTGATGTCAGGTAGATCTGCCATTAGCAGTGTCTTTGCCCAAGTGACTTAAAATTTGCAGACACACCATCCTATAACAGGACATTATTGAACAAAGACCAGTCACTACTCAGTGGCTGTACCCCTGTAACCAGAGACTGCTGGGCCTGGGGACCCTGCAGGGAGATGAAGGAGACCCAGGACACATGTATTCCTGCTCCAGAGAAGAATAGTGGAGCACAGCAGACAGGGAACAAGCAATCACAGGAAAGGTACAGGTGCAGGTAGATGTAAGCAGGGAGGTGAGAAGGAATAGGCTGTAATGGATACTGACAGATATGCGGATAGGATACTGATGGTCATGCCAGGGCAACAGGCCCAGAGGCTGGGGTAGGGAAGCCTCCAAAGCTCCTGTCATTTTCTTCTTCTGTTTCTCTTTCTACATATAAGGATCATCACTACCTGTTTCATCTTTTTTTTTTTAATGTTTACTTACTTTTGAGAGACAGAGAGAGAGACAGAGTGTGACCAGAGGAGGGGCAGAGACAGGAGGAGACACATAATCTGAAGCAGGCTCCAGCCTCTGAGCTGTCAGCACAGAGCCCGATGCAGAGCTTGAACTCACAAACTGCGAGATCATAACCTGAGCCGAAGTTGGATGCTTAACCGACTGAGCCACCCAGGCACCCCTCATCTGTCTTTTTTGAGGGTCTTCCTCTTTAGGGTTTTACACAATTTTGTTGAGTGGGTCAACATGGTTAATAAAGCTAACCATTACAGAAAATGCGACAATTTTTGTGTGCCACAGATTTTAATAACATTGATGCAGTTCCTGTCAAACAGCCCCTAGACATATGCCCTTGCTCCGGGTAATTCTGGTAGGGCATAGGAATAAAATTTTGCTGAGGCCAATTTGACCTTGTTGTGACATGCTAGTGACATTTCACATCCTGTTATATCATGTTCCTAGAAAGCTAAATATCTTCTACTTCAAATGTTTTAACTTGCTGTTATCAGTTAATAAGAGAAATTTTTATTTTTTAAGTTTATTTGTTTTGAGAGACGGGGGGGGGGTAGGGAGGGAGACAGAAAAAGTGGGAGCAGAGGAAGGGCAGAGAGAGCAAGGGAGAGAGAGAATCCCAAGCAGGCTCCCCGCTGTCAGCGTGGAGTGTGATGTGAGGGCTCGATCCCACAGTGAGATCATGGACCTGAGCTGAAATAAAGAGTTGGACGCTTAACTGACTGAGCCACCCAGGTGCCCCAATAAGAGAAATGTTAAAGATTTGAAATTCTCCACTCCATCCCTCACCCTTTCCCAACTTCAGCTCAATTGATTAGGGGTTTTCAAATTCATGGTCACTCTTTCTGCTGGTCCTATCTTGATCTTCCATTCGGCCATTCATGTAACAACGTGCCAGTAACCAGAGAGGCATGAGTGTCAGTCCTAGAGGAGTGAGGTCTGGTGGGGAGGACCAGCTTCCTCCAGGGTGTTGAGGGCTCCCAGAGGAGACTGCGTCTGGGTACTGTGCAGACCCAGTGGAACCAGAAAAAGCAGGACAAGAAGATGGAATCCTGAAGGACGAGTAAGAGTTCAAAGGCAGACTAGGCAGTACCAGGAACATGAAGGAAGCCTGGCTGCACTGAAGGTTCCTGTGGCTTTACTAGCTATCCCCCTTAATTTTACTAAGTCATAGTCCAAGTCAGCTATGCTCAGGAAAGGCTTCAGGTCTACTTCTGGGTCCCAAAATTAAATGAAGACTATGGGATTGTGGTGATAGCCTTGAGTAAAATCAGAAATCCCTAAGGACAAGATGACCCAACTCTCTTTCCCCATAAAATAGGCTCAAAATAGTGTAATGTGTACGGGAAGTGGAGGTGTGGAGTAAGGGGATCAGTTATTGAATGCCTTCGTCCCAGGTACTTTACAAATGTTGCCTAGGCAATAGAAATGACTTTGTTATTTAAAACAAACAAATATAATAAAACAGCAACAATAACCCAACCCTTTTCTGACTATAAGAATACAGTTTCTTAATTTAGAAAAAATAGAAAAAGTATAATATGAAGATAAAAAATAAAACCACCCATAATTCTATCACCATTCTTCACAATTGCTCTTTTATCTAGGTATTTATACACATACATATTGGGATTAGGTTGCATTCACAGCTTTATTATTTTGCTCTTGTCCCAGTTATGGTGTGAATACTTTTGAGTAAATGCTGTTATGATGTGAACATTCTGAGTAAATATTCTTTAAGACATTAACTGACTACAGAATAATTTTCATAATGGATTTTCATATGGGAATAATCATTCCCCTACTGTCAGAAATTTATTTTCCATTCTTTTAAATAGCTCTTTGCATACAAAGGTATATATATGGCCTGCCATTTTCTACTACTACATCCCTCTACTAGCAAAGGTCAAGTTCTCATGTCTCATTGTCCTTTTTGTATGTCTGTGTTTGGTCCATCCTGAGACTTAATGCTTTTTGCAACATTCACAAATGATTGTAAGTCCATGGTCTCCTCTGCTTCTCCCTGAAATTCCTGGGGAGCTCTCAAAGGCAAGAGACCACTATGCTCTACTCCTCTTCCCTCAGCCCAAGGCCCCTTTAGAATGAGAGCAGTCAGACCAAGGTCTAGGCTCCTCAGGGGGTCCTGAGATGAGCTCCTTAGATCAGGCCCAAACCCATTCTCAGACATCTCCTCAAAGCTCTGTCTAGTCCTAGAACTTTGAACCTGACTGAGGTAGCAAGGTGTTTGGAGTACATGTATTTGCATCTCAGCATTAGTCTAGAACAGAACTTAAGAAAAAGCATGAACTAATAATTCATCAAAGATCCTATTTTTTCTTTTCATTACAATTCATATTAGTATTTAAACTACCTTTAATTTATATTACATAAATGCAACGTTTCAACTAAAACTTCTCAAGAAAATTCCCTAGAACTCAAAAGTATTTTGAACTAATCACGTGCTTAAAAATGTCTCAGGTTGGTTGAATGTGTCACTACCTACTACAGATTATGTGATAATGATCTAATTTTTGTTTAACTGAAATTAAAAAAAAAATTCTAACACAAATGCACATT
The DNA here is from genome assembly GCA_028646485.1 of Cryptoprocta ferox. Taxonomy (NCBI): domain Eukaryota; kingdom Metazoa; phylum Chordata; class Mammalia; order Carnivora; family Eupleridae; genus Cryptoprocta; species Cryptoprocta ferox. The sequence goes on along the minus strand of CM053561.1, from coordinate 39,973,197 downwards.
TGCCAAGGGAGAATGGTTTTGGAGGTAACCTTCTTACAGTTTATCATTTGGGGATCTGTCTTGTCTGGCTGGAATTCGATCTCTTCCATGGCAGAAAGGGTCTCATCAACCCCTACCACAAGATCAAATCCAGGGTTTGGCACACAACAAGCATTTCAGCAATATTTACCTTTCACTTTAGCAAATAAACGTGTGAGATGTACTTTTGCAGAAAACTATTAGTCCACCCAAAATATTACCAAAGAGGCATTATTCATACTCAAAATGAATGCCTGAATAAATTTATATGTGGATTAGATAACAGGTTATGTTCCCAAATCTGGAAAATAAGCAATACTGTTTTTACAGCTGGGAGATCAGAGAAATGTCTGTGAGGAACTGTTTTTTTTTTTTTTTTATTATTTTTTTTAACGTGGATGCTAATCTGAGGGTTTTTTTTGGGGGGGGGGGAATTAATGAATAAGGCTCCTCCAGATGATTTAAATTTCTCATCACAGATTACATAGCAAAAAATGGCAGGTAACCAAAATTATCAAGTAGGCCATACTAGATTACATGAGAATGGGACAGAAGGAAAACAAAGCCTAGAAATAAACTGAATGTTAAAGGGAGACTTCAGAAAATGAGATCTTATGTGTCAAGGTCTAAAAGGGAAGGTGGCTGAAGACAGTTGAGAAGCCTCAAAATTAAATCCTGACTAATGATCTAAGAAAGAAAAGGCAGAGAATTTAAGAATATCCAATATGGCTAAAGAAGGACTTCTTGAATCATATCAGATTGTAAAAGGGAAATGAAGACATGTAACCAACAATTTATATAGAAGCAAAGATGAGAATAGCAAAAGGCAGTTAAAGCCCAGAATGAAATGAAATGAGAAGAAAAGGAGTTTTACTGTTATGTTCTAAACAAGATGATGAACAGGGCATTCCTGAACAGGATGGCATGATGCTGAAACCACCCGTGGCTCCTTTAACTCCATGAGGCAGGGACCAAGTGGTTTTCGTCTCAGTGGACCCAGCAGCTAGCACAGTGACTCACATCCATAAGACATCCACAAAAATTACTTAAGCCCCATTAATAGAAGAAGTCTGATTCAACCTCTACTTGTCTTTTCTGTGGGGGAAAACATTTTCAGAATAGAAAATGTGGAATGAACATGAAAGACCAATGAAATTACCACACTTGCTTACAGACTAAAAAAGAAAAATTTGGAGTTAAGTCTAAGAAAATACTTGCTACTAACTCAAGGGCCTTAAAACTGATACAGATGTCTTAAGAGGTGGTAAATGCCATTATCAAATTTATTAGTAATGAAATTTCCTTCATTCTTTTTCCAGCATTTATATAACCATTTTGGATTAATAATTAATCACTGCATCAACTTTTTATATCCTATTATATAATGACTATCACATACAGTTAAATTGGAAAATAAATTATAAATGCCCTGTTCCTTTTGTTCCTAAAAACTACGTAAAATTTCACGAAACACTTTGTTACTTTAGGTTATTTTGTATAGGTAATGTTTAAAAACATAAAATAATTAAAATTACAATGTCTTCCTCTTATAGGCAGCATTCTGACTCAGAGTGCTAGTATTTTTTAAGTAAAAATTATCCATTATTGCAATATTTTCCTAAGATAAAGCAGACATTTGATTAAAATGGAAACTGATGTATTCGATCACTTACAGAGTCTGTGGTAACACTCAACCATTTATTGTTCAACTCCTACTCATTCACGGGTTGGAGTGTGACATGAGTGTAGAGGCGAGTATGTGAAATGACACAGAGTTTGAAAAAAAAAAAACCCCAACCAAATAAGAACAGCATTTTGGATCTCTATGCAGAAAAAGGTATCTGAGACAAAGTACACTATGGAAGGCAGTTTTGAGAAGGACAAGAAAGATTTTATAATCATGAACTTTATTTTTATTTACTATGCCAACATTTTCAGGAAAGAGACTTTACATCCAGTTTTTATAATTCATTTTACAAGCAAATTCTAATATACAGTATTTACTCTGAACTTGTTTTTAAAATCAACGGGAACAACAATACTGCAGATATTAAAGACTGTGGTGTTTTTGTTTTTAGTTAGCAATGACTTAGAGACTTTAAATTCTTAGGGTATTATTTTGTTATGGTGATGCTCTAACAAAGAGAAAGTGGGTAGCTTTTCCCCAAGACAGTTAAAATATATGATGTATCTTTAACTAATAGCATAGTTGTAGATTGGTGCCCACCATCAGAATCATTTATCCAAACATATCCTTTCAAACTGCTGCAGCAGAAAAATTGAAGGGAGGTGTGGAAAGAAAATTAGAAAATATAATTCAAGCATGAGAATTAAGAAAAATAGCAATGACATCATCCTCAAGGAAAAACATCAGGTATCTGTATTACAGCTATAATTAATTTTCAAATGTGTGCATAAGCATGCAAACATAACCACCCCAACTAATTTATAAACACGAAAATTACTGTGTAAGATGAAGAGTAAACTGAACTATGCTGCAGTCTTACTGAATTCCATTGTAGGCCTAGTTGGTGATCCAAATTACATCTTCAGTACCCCAGAGACCAGGAAACCATCACGACAACTCTGCTCAGAAATGAAAAGTGCACTTCTGTGTCTGTAACAACCATCAGCGCTGCAGGAAGACACAGAAGTGACAGCTATGGGTTGGGGCGGGAGGAGGGGGAGAGGGGATCATGTTCTCCTTGATGCACTGAGTAAAATACTTAAAGGTACCATGAAACATTCAAAGAACTTAGTGCTTTAATGAGTAAAGTGTCATGCTGAGGATATAATTCTGTGAAAGGCTGTACTTCAAACAGCAACAATTATAGAGAAATTCATTTCAACAAAGAAAGCCACGCCCAATAGGAGGCATTTCGATATTTCAGGCACAACTCCAAGCAATTAAGCTCATTTAAAGTGCAAATCTGATACTTTCTCTCATTATTCAGATTTTTACTTGTTAAAATACTTAGTAAGTTCCCTAACATCTATATAAATACAATGAACAGTAGTCTATATGCCTGAAAATATTGCACAAATTAAAATGAGACTCCAAAAGAAAAATGCTAGAGGGTCTCAGTTATTAGAAACATTCTAAATGATATAACTATATAATCCTTTGTTTAATGCCTTAAAATCATCTGCACCTGTACTGATTAACTCCTTAGGCTAAGCTTTCTCTAAAGAATTTGATATGCATCCCATCAACAGTCAAATGTCTAACTCTACATGCTCTATTTTCTCTTTCACAAATGTGAAACTTAACCAACCCCCATAAAACTTTTTCTTTAGGATTTGTAACTCATACACTGCAGCCATCTTCACCAGAATCATAAGAACTCAGAAAAAAACTGATCTGAGTTCCCATCGAGGAGGATTTGGCACAGAGCTGACTTAGAGAAGCACTAAACAGAGATCAAGCCAAATCTGAGAGTGATCCCTGATTATTCAGGTGAGTTACATCCTCACCTCATATCTGACTTAATGTTTACTAATAAGGAGCAGTTTTTAAAGAAATATTCATGCAGTTTTTAAAGGAAAACTGCAGGCAAAACTTCTTTTGTACAAGCATCCTAGATTTTTTTCCTCCTAAATATATTATACTTCATAATGATATTGATGAGCCAAGACTGAGGCTCAACAAAAGTACAGAGAAACTGATGAACGGGTGGGTTAATTTTTATGTAAATTCATCAGAGAGAAAAAATAGAGCAGGAAAAAGACTGGAATCAATAAATTGGAGGAGTCAACACTTTTATGTAACAAAGATATTTTCCTCAGACTAGGGGATTAAAAATAAAGTAAAAAGGTTAAACTTTTCCCTTAAAGAGAAAGGTCTACTTATAAATAATGTTTCACAAGAATCTACACCAACTTCTAAATAAACCAAAAACCAATTCATCAATGTTTTACTTTAGAAAAATATAGTGTAGTAACAACCTATTTGCAATATACAAGATCAGTTTTCTTTCTCCTTCAAGATAAAACACCACATGTACCCACGTAGAGCTGTCAGCCATTGTTTCTCATTTCTGTGAACAAAGCTTTGCTGATACGTCTGAGTACTTTACACTAACGGTATCTGGACTATGTGAAAACCTTCCTGAACTTCAGGGTTTCTCTGACAGAAGTGCTGTCAAATGTTGCTCACCTGTTACCAAATTCAAGAATGGTTTTTGTATCCAGTGAATGGCAAATTCACTCAAATGGTCCTCTGATAGGTAAGGGAAGGGAAGACTGCATTAAAATGATAGTTAACAGTTCTTTTGAAATTTCCATGAAAGCACTTGCTTTTGTTTTTCTTAAAAGGGGCAATTTCACCAGTGTATGTTTTTTAACAAACTCCCCAAAACTTTGAGTGACTTTTTGATCATAATCCCTTAGGATAGATTTTTGGTCAGCTGATCACAACAAAAATCGACTTTGTAAAAAGCTATTTGTCTGAACGACATTAATTCTAATTAAAGCAGCAACAGGTGAACAGCCTAAGGATGACATGATTTGGGAGAACAGAGGGTAAATTTATTGAGCCATCTGATGAGTGAGTGGCCCGCAGCATGATTAGGTTAGTGCATATGGTCCCTTGGCAGTTCCACAGCTACCTTCCTAGAACATTAAAAAACCTTTTAACACCTTTTAGTAAAACACAATGTCCTTCTCCAATTCTATTTTTCATCCCAAATCTACTCTTCAAGAAACTGCCACTCAAACATGCCAACATAAAAGGGAAACCTAGAAAACTCAGGAAAAAAAACCCGACTATTAAGAATTCCGGCTTTCTCAAGATAGTCTTACTTAAATTTATAATTATTCTCAAAATATTTTAACTGTTTTGCTATAGAAAATAGTTTCAATCCCTATCTGTGGCGTATTTATATCTCATCAAAGTTTTGTGCAAACATTTCAAGTCCATTATTCCAGTCTTCAGATAAGAGCAGAAAGTCAATAAATACAAATATTATAATAAAGACAATTTAAAATATATACTGTGGAACCTTAAATCAGCTATCATGGATCCATAAGCCTATAGGGTTCAAAACTGAACTGCCAGCAAAACTCTCTAGCACCAACAACACATGTTACAAAATGAATACATACACCTTTAGGTATAGGCTTCGCTATGTAACCCAAACTTTCCAAAATTTATGAGTAGCAAAAACAAACATAAATGGTGTGTACGTGTATATGTGTGTGTATGTAAAACAAGATGCTAAAACAACATATGATTGATTTTTACAGCATATGAAACATTTTTAACCAGGAGAATTTGGTAAATAAATAAATACTGAGACTAGCTGGCTGATCCTAGAAAGGAAAAATAAAACTTACATAGACTTTCCATTAAAAGCCTGATCTCTTTTATTCATCACAAAGCTTTTGCATAGACCTTTTGAATATACAAATTCAAATACAGATTCACTGGCCAGAATTTTACTTACAGACTACCATCTTCAGTTATCACTATATCATTAGTTAAAACAGTAACCATATTCACAAGAGGGACAAATGAAAAAGGGTGAGGCTCTGAGAACCACAATTAATACAGACCTTAGAAAGACTAAATGAACAAAGCACATTTCTTGCCTGCTAAGTGGAATATTATGAACTTTCTGATGTGCAGAGGGATGGATAACATGATTAGAGCCTTCTGTAGGCCTCTGAAATGAGTAAGCAAACTTTTGTGTTTACCTGAGACAAATATGCTCAAATGCTGTGTACTTCAACCAGGACATAAAATGGAAGAGCCAAACTATTAGAAGCTTCCACATTTTAATTTTTTAAGATTTGCAAGCTTTCAATGGAACCTCCATCATGGTGGCAAACTGAGTGTAAAGCTATTAAAGAACAGATTAAAAAAAAAAACAAATTGGCAGGTGATGGCTATGTATTTAATGTATCTTTGGTTTAGGAAGACGGGAATATCGATTAGAGGCCAAACAATCCCCAGAATTCAAACTGCCATTCAGATTCTGCATGATTTCTTTTCTTCTTGTTAGTGGCCTTGGGATGCTTGTCTTGGCCTGGAAGTTTTGAAGCTCTGGTTGGGAGTTGCTTATTTGTTTTTGTCTATAAGAGCCAGAAGGGGGGCGGAGCTTAGATGCTTTTGGATTTGAATTATTTGCAACATTTGTTTGATTAGATGTTGGCTGCAGTTTTGATGAACTGCACGGTGTGATTATTGGTGACTTTTTACAAGTGGGAGTTCTACTTGGAGATGATTCAGAGACTGGAGGAGGTACCAAAGAATTTGAGATGGACGGCTTAAAAAGCGGTAAGGACTTGGGCTGGGATGTGTAGCCCTCCAGTGAAGACTGATTTCTTCCAATTCTCGTAGCCTGGTCTACTATACTTGACTGGGGAAGTGTCTGAAGAGAAGTGGGTACAAATTGCATGTCATTAATTTGATTATTTGTCGAATGATAAGGCTCTTGAGCATTCGTGGTCATGTTCAAGTCTGCTTCAGAAGGTGTAATCTTAGCCACATCCTCAGTGAACTGTGGGCTTGACGAAAAAGGCCGGTCTTCCAGACTATAGTTGCTTTCTTGTTGTAAGCCATGTGTAAAGCTTTCATCCAGATGTGCAACACCCTGATGTATGCCCTGGCTTGTGCATTCACTGTGGGCCTCGATATGTTGCGGCTTTATTAGTTTTCCCTGGGCGTGGTCTGTGGGTCTGGGAAGGCTGCTGGAAGGCTGTAGTACTTGAGGCTATTAAAATTAAAAACAACATTAAGCAACAATTCAATTTACAAATGCCACCCAGAATTAATAGAAGTTTCAGTTAGAGTGTGTCGATACTTATGTTTTAATATGAGAAGTATGTGGGTTTTTTAAATTGAAAAATAAATTGCAATATTCAACTGAATTCATGAGACACATACAAGAGTGATAATGCAAACAAAAAATGATATAGGCAGTCAACACTAAACAAGATATGAAGTCAAACAGGGGAAAAGAAAAATCTTAAAGTACTTATTTGTTATAGAAAAAAAGACTCCTGCCTTGATTCATTAGTATTTAGAACTTTAACATATAAGATAGCTCAACAGAATGATAGCACTTTGTGATTATATTCTATACAAATCAGAGGAAACCTGTAACTTTTATTACTTTTGGGAAGAGCCTACTGGTCATGTCCTATTACAGGGGAGATTGTTATTAATGTATAAACACGATACACATATACTTTCTATTAAATGATGGGGCTGAAAATACAAAACAGTTTGCCAAAGGGCTCTGAAACATATTTAAAGGATCAATTTTTACTAATAAAATAACTTTTGTGTTTTGTCACTTTTTTCACCTCCTTGATTAGTACGGGATGATGGCTGCCAGAGCCAGCAGTCAAGTAGGTCACAGCAGGGTTACAGATGACTGAGAGCAAAGTTCAATGACATGTAGAGGGATGGCTGGCCAGGATGATATATGGCCAACTTTCTACTCAAAAAATAGTAAAACCAAGACAATGACTACTCAAAATTCATATAGAATATATTATACTCTTATTTTAGAATGTTTAAAACAAATAAGCCATCTCAGTTTCTGCTTCAAGCTAATGTCCTAGACTTTAAAGTCACTGGGCATTTTCATAATAAATCACCACAGAGATGAATAAATGTCCTTCCAGAAAGTGCTAAAATCACTAGGTAATTACAATCAATTCAACAGACTCTTTTTGGGGTTCCCTAGAAAAAAATGACCATGCGAAAGTGATCATACATTTTAGAAAGATTAGTAAAAATATAGTGGACCATATTAAGCAAAAATCTACCAAAAGAGAAAAAAGCAACCAAAGAAGGGAAAGGTGCAGCATCAAATGGTTGACTGCAATGGAAATGTGCCTTCCCTTTTCACCTCTTCTGACCTTCAAAAATATCAAAAGCTATTCTCATCTTGAGTTAAAAATCTTAAAGCAACTTAAGACCTTTGAAAATGTTGGCGACTTTAAATTTAAAAAATGACTTTATTGTAATATGCCTATTGCTAGTAAGAAAAAAGATATAACAAATGAGATCAGCTCAAAGCATAAAAAGGTATGATTTCCTAATTAATAAACTTATTTTTAAGATGACCGAACCTCCAGAAAAGGAGCTCTGTGAATTGTAGATAAATTACCCGTTTGCGCTATTCTGATTATAGTAGGCCCCCTTATCCACAAGAATATGTTCCAAGACCCCCAGTGGATGCCTGAAACTGCAGATAGTAAGAACCCTATATCTTCTATGATTTTCCCTATACATACATACCTATGATAAAGTTTGATTTATAAGTCGGACACAATAAGAGATTAGCGACAATAATAAAAGACAACAATTATAACAATTACTTTGGTAAAAGTTATGTAGGTGTGTTCTCTCTCAAAATATCTTATTGTACTGTGTTCACCCTTCTTACGATGTGAGAGAATAAAATGCCTGTGTAATGAAATGAAGTGAGGTGAATGATACAGGGATTGTGACATAGCATTAGGATACTATCTTCTGACAATACATCAGAAGGACAATCATCTGCTTCCAGATGGCAGCCAACAGCAGGTAACTGAAAATACAGAAAGCAAAACCATGGATAAGAGGAGACTACTGTACTTTATTACACAACTGACCACTGCTTATCAGAGAACTAAATGGAAGTACAGTAGTGATGTGCTACTTATATTAAATGCAATAAAGCTCCATATAAAATATTAAAGAATTAATCAGGCTTTTAATAATAATAAAAAATTGAGTCTTTTGAGAGGAATTAGATTGAACAATTATATAAAAGGTACCTATCACTTAATTTACAGTGAATAAATTAGTGGTTTCCAAATGCTTTATAAATAATATAGATTTTGTATTTTTATTAAGTGTGATCTAGTTTCCCTATCCCCAAACAAATGTCTTGTTTTATTATTTATTTGAAAGCTAATTTGGAAATTAATTCTACTACCATAAGAAAAAGTCTCTCGAAGAAGAGGAAGATGTGACTACAGTGAGGCCCAAGGAAATGACTTGCTCCAAAATGTGGAAGATTGTGCAGAACTGGTTACCCACTAAGGACTAAACTGTCATTAATTAACTACTGCTGAGTTAAACAAACTGTCTCTTAACCTCAAGCAAACAAAGCAGAGATGTGTTCTGACAGCTTGTTGCCTGCAGCACAATTTCCCTCAAATTCTAAACACTCAATGGTAATAACATAAAGGCAAGATGTTAACAATTCATCCTGCCCACACTCATTACTGCTTCTATGTCCTCAGACATCTTTAGAATGAATTCTAAATATATTTTAAAAAATCCATATTCTAATGGATAATAACACTAAACAAATAGGAAGGAACATCAAAGACCATTCATTCATTTTTTTAAATGTCTGTGATACATCACGCATTGTACTAGGTATAGAAAAAATATGGAGCTGAATACAATGTTTTTCCTATGGTTGAGAGACCTGGTGAGGGAGATAGGTAAACAAATGACACCATGCCTCAAGCATACCAACATGGGAGAACAGAAAGAAAAAATATGCCTGATTATAGGGGTCATAGAATCCAAGAATCACAAACATCTCAACTGAGTTTTACGAAGAGTTGAGTCTGCCAAGTAGACGAGAAGGGAAGAACATTCAGGGTGGAGTGTGAGTACATGCTAAGCACAGAGACAAAAAAAAAAAAAAAGAATATGTTATGTTCTAGTAACTTCAGGTTGTTAGACTGAATTTGGAGAGCACAGTGCTGGCGGGAAAGCCATAGGCAAGGGCCAGCTCATAAAGAAACTCACGTCAGGCTAAGTGGTTCTGACTTTATGCAACAGATGATGGGAAACACTAATAAATTTTAAACAGAGGAATAATAAGATACAATGTTTATTTTACAATGTCACTTTGGTGGAATTAGTGGGGAAAATACAGGAAGACTGACTGTAAGCAGAACAGCCAGGTAGTATGTTACTGCTAATAGCCCAGGTGATAAATTATAAGGGTCTAAAATTAATATACTGAAAGCAAAACTGGAAAGGATTTAAAGAGATTTTAAAGGTGGTCAGGTGAGCAGCTGTTTGGAAAAAAATTAAGATGAGTTCCAGGTTTCTGGCTTTGGAGATACATGATGAGGTACTAATCTGTATCCAAAAAAAATGCCTCTGGGGAAGTTGCCCACCAGCCCATTCATTTCGTAGCCTCAGCAACCCAAAACTCAGAGGGCAGGCTTCAAGAAACCCCCTGTAGTCACAAATGAGTAGAGCTTTAGTACTTCATCCTTGCAACTTACAGAATGGTTGGTTACTGAAGCTTCAAAATGTGGAACCATCCCCAGACTTAAAGAGCTAGGTGCTTCTAACTAGACTCAACAACTTCAAGTCTTTAGTTAGATACATCTAACTTGGCATACCATTCTGAGAATTCTCAGAAGCAATGGTTACAGGTATCAAGGTCAAGAGTGCCAGAGGCACTACTAGATAACTGGAAGGGATTGGCAATGATCATCTTAAATGTTTATTCTGTTTGGACTGCTTACAAAGATAACCAGAGATATGAGCTCATTACAGGCATGTACCATGCTTTATTTTTTGTTCTTGCAGTTGGTATCCCCTGTACTTGGCACTTATTAGGGATCAAATATAGTTTCTAGATAAATTAATAAATGAATATTAGTAAGTGATATATTCCAGAATTGCTTCTTTAGTAATAAAATAATCAAAATGATACTTCCCTATTAGGTCAATGATGCAGCATTAATAACCAAATAAAAACAAGTTTAAAAAAAAAACTGATGAAAAAGAAATCATATAACAGAAAAAAAATGTTTTCCCTAAATGAACGTAATGATTAATGTTTAGAGGGACAGCAGGAAGAATTACAAGTTAACGGGAACACAGCACTTCCATAATGACCTACCAGCTAAGCCACGAGTACTTTTTACTTGGCTATTTCTGGATGAAATAAATAGGGAAAACTGTCTTAACAAGCACTAAACTATATTCCACTTCTAATTCTAATAATTAAACATGATTATACATATAAAAACACTTAGCACACCTCCTACCTCATCAAAAGTGTTAAAAAATGTCACCTATGATTATTAAAAGGTGTGAGAATGATGAATTCAAGCTATGGATCTTTTGTTAATGGGTTTTGGGGAAAAAAAGGCAAGTTTTTATAGCAGTATAATAAACCAGGTGCTATAGAATAAGAGGGTTCTAGGCTTCAAATAAATATTTCAGTAATGTCAGATATATCTAAATGTGTTAAATCCATAGCAGGCATATCTGATATGACACAGAAGTCAAGTTCCTTAAGTGCCTTCCTGAAGATAAAATAGAGCTGAGATCCAAGGCACTTCAAAGTATAGAAAGAATTTACATACAGCTATATGGAGGACCTAGTACAACACAATATTGAATCATTTAGCTTTTGGAGTTAGACTGATCTGGGTTTGAATTCTGATTCCATCACTTACTATCGGTGAGTTATTGTGTAAATTATCTTATTACCTTGAGATGGAATTTCATAATTTATAAAATGAGGATAATAACAGTATCTATACCTCATTTGTTGTACATACTAAATGAGAACATGCATACAAAGTGCTTAGCGTAGTGGTTGACACATTACAAATACCTGAGAAATGCTATATTCTGGGCTCTGAGAGAAGAGAGTTTCCCTTCTTTCCAAGGGTAAATAATCAAACACTAAGTTTGCATGCATGATCTCTACTTATCACAAGACCATCAGTGGGAAGTACTGTCTTATTTTTGTCAAAGAGTAAACTGAGGTTAAAAAAAAATTAAGTAACATATTGACATTCACACATTTTAGCAAATGGCAAAGCCAGAATTTGAACTGACAGAGAATTTAAAATGTAGCAATAAAACTATATTATTGTTATTTGTGTAATTCCAATGAGTTTACAAACTTTCAGAATATGTGGTATAGCCAGAAGATTATTTTAAAAATGTAATAGGCAAATTCAATACCAACATTCAGATACTAACTTTCCTGGAAAATGTTCTACTTTCTTTCTTAACTGATCGGTCCTACACAGGAGATGTCTCAGACACCAAACTCAAGCCACACTATGTAGCATTAGTTTTTGGAAAAAAGTGGTTGCAAGTGACCTATTGGTGGGAATAAACTGAATACAAGGAAAGGCAAATTAACACTCATCACAGAGAAAAACTTCACCTTCACTGTTTCATATCATTTCAAAGATTTCTAGCATTAGCATAAGAAAAAATACTCCTCTCAGTTTCTGTAAACATTTTGTGCTAGAGTTACCAATGACAAGATGGCAGCTAGAAACATCAAGTCCTGACTGAGAAAAATATGTCCAAGTGTTATAAAGAAGAAAGCAGGAAGTGTAATAATGCATAGCAGACACAGGAATTACCTAAAATTATTTTCTTGGTACATCCAAGTTTATTATTACTAAATACATTTTAAAGACTAAAAGGAAGATGGAAATGGACCCATCTGTAACATGCCTGTATTTTCATGCAGGCTCTGACATGCATCATGCAAACTGGAAAAAAACAAAAACAAAAAAGTGACTATGAAGAAGGTGGTAGTAAAAAATCTGAAATTGTACTGTACCACGCTTTGTCAGAGAAGTAATGGACTAACTTCTCAACTCCTTGCCAATGGCATAATGGGAGAGCAGAGACAAGAAAAAGACAGGACAATGGTGTCAGAGACCACACATAACACCAAGCAATTGCCATGACTGGGTATAGCGGCCAACAGTATTTGCTTTGCTTTTGTTATGTTTTTCTAGGCAGCATTATTTTATTTAGTATATTTGTATAAAATAAAAACATTTTTAATAAATTGATACTTTCTTGCTAAAGAGGTTTGCAAGTTAATGTAAATATTCATAACCACATAACAGTATTATGTAAAACTTCCCACACTTAATTAAAAGGAATCATTTGAAGAATCTTACCAAATAAAATACGGAAAGAATTCTGACACAATTTAATATTCATACTCCATAGATCTAAAAAGGTTCAGCCACATGTATCTCTTACAAAGCAAGTCGAAATTATTTCTTTAATAGTTTCAGAGTCTTGCACATTATAAACTAAATACAAATCAATATTAGTTTTGTACTTTTATTACCGTTGCTGCATTAAAGACCATTCCATTAAAGATGGAAGACATGACTGGATTCCTAGCCTAGTATAACTAGACTCAAAAAATTCTGCTCTATAATTCACATGAACCCAATCACAGCTTCGAAAGTTTCTTGGAAGCCAGGAATGCTCTTATTCCTCTAGATCTCATAATGGTGCCTCTAGATCTCAGAGAACTTAGAGTAGATAACTGATTGATAAACAGAAATTATATATAAACAAATTCTGAGATAAGGAGTTCAATGGCTTTTGTAAGTTGACTAGTGGAACTTCTTTAAAAACTATTAAACTGATTATTGACTTAAGTAAGCATTTACTACATAGGCACAATCAATGTGAGATGCTCAGTTTTCACGGGTCTTTATCTCTAAGACACAGAACCTATTAGCATTTACCTCTGGGATTCAGAGTAGTTCAGAAAATAAAACTAAACATCATAATAGTACAAGTCCATTGGTGTGACCAGTAAGCATGGTATATTTATCCAGAGTAAGATACTGCAGGCATTATGATACAACAAATATGACTAACAAAACAATCCCACAATCTACAGAGCAGGTTGTTTTAAAAAGCTTATACAGAAAACAGCAATTGCTGTGTTTCTTCATACAGGAAAGTGCCCAAAGAAACTAGTTTATGGGACAGCCTCCTGGACCATGAGTTTGATGCACATTTCTAGTCAATTAACCAATGACTAATCTAAACAGCACTTAAAATTAGCTGCAAAAATGGACAGAGTGCCATATTCTATTTGTTCAGTTTTTACTGTTACTCTAGTTACCATTTTACTGAAAAATATTTTATTTTTATGAAAAGTCACTCCCAGAGCTTCATTAAAGCACTGAAGCTAATGCTACACTTAAATATAAAATTGATTACAGTCACATGGTAGAGCCAGATTGAGCCACATTAATGTATACTTTATGAACACGTTTAGCAATTCAACAATATACATCAAGTGTGTCTAGAAAGTGCACACATTCTTTAAGTAACACCCTTATAGTAATCTACCTAAGAGAGATGATGATACTGATGTATACACAAGGATAAACTGTGCTGCAAGCATATCTTTAATAGGGAAAATTGGAAACAACATCAATCCCCAATATAGGAAAAGATTAATTATAGTATATCCACATAATAATGCATTATCACATATCCATAAAAATGATGTTTTCAAGAAATATTTACTATATGAAAAATGTTCATATAATAATGTTATGTGAAAAAAAGCGAAACCAAAAGTTGGGGGAAAATATGAGAGTATTATATGTTCCAAGATAAAGTACTATTTCATACAACTTTTATCTGAATTTTAAATACACGTGTGTTGGGTTGTAAATACATAATTTAGTTTGGTAAATATATACTGAGTTGTTGATATAAAATGAATTCGTAAGTGTCATTTGTCAAAAAGGTTTGTTACATATCCTCTGAGGGTTATAAAAGGAAGAAGAGGAGGAAGATATAAAAGAATGTAATCATCATTCTTAATGTAAGTCTGCGTGGAATACAGTTAGTTATTATAATATAAATTTAGAAGTCAGGCAATACTAACACTACATCAAGAAACTGCTGAGCTATTAAGACATACATAAGATGCACTTATGTTATTTTTGTTGTTTAAAATCAATTTTTGTCTCATCTAAGTTACTGCACATGGAAGGTTAGGCCAATAGGATTTCTAAATTCTTTCAAGCAAAGGTATGAGAGAGCAAATTCAACAGTATTTTCAGGCATGACAACAAATAGACATTATATCAAAACACACTTCTTGAAAAGTCAAGTATTCCTAAAAGCATATGCTCTGGCAAGAAGTGCTACTTGAGATTACCATTAAGGCTTTTCCTTTTTACTTGCCAAAAGTAATTTTTTTTAATTAAATTTTCCTACTATGAGGTAGGTTATTTATCATTCTTAATTTTACACAATTGGAAATTAAAAAGACTAAACCAATGTTAGTTAAAATATTTGGACAAAAGCTGAACTCAATACAACAAGAAGACCCCTTCTATGTCTAAGTGTAGATAATCTTCTACTAACCCAGAGAAAAATTTAATTTGGAATTGGAAGATATACAACATCAAGTTGAGATTAGTGATATACTCAAGAAAAGAAATGTAAGTCAAAATTTCCTGAGAAAGAAAAAATATAAATAAATAAATATATATATTATATATATAAATAAAAATAAAGACCAGGATTTTCTTAGAGTTATTCTTAAATTCAATAAATAAATATATTTAAATTCAATAACTATATATATATGTTATATTATACATATAAATAAAAATAAAGACCAGGATTTTCTTACAGTTATTCTTAAGTTCAGTAAGAACATCCTTAGCCAATGAAGCTTTCTGGAGTCACCAGAGCTAAACATTCCCTGTAAACATTATTTCACTCTCCACATATCCAGAACAGGCTATCTCATTATGTTGGAAGATCTATTCTTAATTAAAAACAAAAAGAAAACCAGATTGCCCTTACGGAAGACAAACAGCCAAGCTTGTCTTGCTTCTGCATTTAGAGGAAAAGGCAGTTTACTTATATTGATGTTCAAGAGGCCCTGGAAAAAACTTACTAATGAAACATTATAATAAAGGAGAACTCTCTCAACTATCTACCATCACTTACAGAATTAGTCTCTTCAAAAATTAGCCCTAGGAATCACATACCGACTAAACATGGAGACAAACATTATTTCACTAAATATAAGTTTAGTGTAAGAAGGGGGAGATCTATTCCAAAACCCTTTGAAAACCACTGTATTCCATACCCTTTTCCTTTTCTGTATTAAAATTTTTTCATATTCCAAAAAAATTAAAATTCTATATTTTATAATTTATATGTAATTCTATATTTTATATACTATAGAAAATCTACACTTTAGGGAAATTAAAATATTCTTAAAAAATCTTAATAATATTTTATTAATAAGCTGCTTTAATTCTCAGAGGAAATCCAAAACAGTATAGTAGTTTAGAACATATTTTTCCTCTAAAGGAACCTTCCCAGCTCAGTAAGAAGTATCAAAAGGCCATGAACAAGTCCTCTAATTATTACTTTCCACAAACGGGGTCTTAAAAGTCTCAATGATTCAAGTGCCAGGGCCAGTTCTCTTAGCTATGTAAGCCGTGAGAACTTACCCAAGAAAAGACTCCAATGTGTATTATCTTCTAGGTGGCTAACCAAAACTTTCTTCTTACTAATTTGAAGATGCAGAGAACGGTTTGATTGAGAAAAGGCAGAAAGACAGATCTTGATAGTATTGATAGACAGTGCTGCTTCATATTTGGAAAATAAAAGGTAGCTATTGACCCAAGAGGAAAGGAAGAAGCATTTGAAAATGGAGGGCCAATGAATGACTCAATGGAAGGACAAGAAAATTCTAAAGCTATACAAGTAAGAAACTAGTGAAATAAGTGTTTCTAAGAAACATGTTTTGAAAATAAATGGAAAGCTCTGGTTGCAATATAGAATAGTTAACCTTAAATTTCAATTCCATATTATAGCTAGCTGAAGGGAAGGAGAATGAGAGAGAAGAATGGTGGGGGGAAACGATACGAATTAAAAGGGGTTAAATTCAAGGCAGAAATGTTAATCTGAGGTAAATCTCTAAAACCATGCAATTTACTGGCTACAGGCCTAAATATATATTATCAGTTATAGCTGCCCTTTGAAATTCAGATTAGCTTACTAGCATTTTAATGTAATTTCTTATGTGCTGGTAATATTTAAATAGAGGAGAGAGGAGAGGAAAGTACTTGAAGACAGAAGAAAAAGGAGGGCTACAGAAGTGGTGGGAGATGGAAAAGGAGGAAGAGGAGGAGGAGGAGGAGAAATCCCTCTTCTCTTTGCTTCCACTAAACAAATTAACTTGCTACTAAATAATGTGATATAAAAGCCTATACAAACTTTCTACCCTATTTTTCTTTATGCTCATTTTAATTTTTACTTATTTATTTATTTTTTTAAGTACGCTCCACGCCTAGCACAGAGCCCAAGGCAGGGCTGGAACTCATGACGACCCTGGGACCAAGATCCAAGCCAAGATCAAGAGTCAGACACTCAACCCTCTGAGCCACCCTTGAGTCCCAATCCTATTTTTCTTTAAAACAAGAAGCACAAAAGGGAAGGCGATAGATTAATAACCAAAAAATAAGCTCCAAACTTTGTCTCAAATTCATGCTGATACCTCATAATTTTCCATAATTCAATAAATGAATTTTTAGTTGAATAAATCACATTTCTTAATTTTAACTGCTTAAAATGTCTCCCCCTTTTGGACCTTTGATACTTCATATGGATAAAGATAATTTATGAAAAAATTGATGTGAATCAAAAATCAGGGTAAATCCATAAAGAAGGCATAAAAGTGACTGATTGACAATATTAATATCTTTTTCATTAATATTATTAGCTTTTTTGGGTGACTTTTCAAAAAAGATAAAATATAACCAACTTACCAGGTGTACTTAAGTACATAATATAAAATAAACACTGTTTAGGAAAGCAGATTTAATGCACACAAAAATTTTCTTAAGTCAAACAATTACTAAATCATTAGAAATGTTAGTAAATCATGCATATTCAAAAGCCACTTTCTTCTGTACTGTAAAGCAATTGCTGAATTATAAAAACATATTAGTTGTTAAAAAATACCCCTGAAGAATGAGTAAAAAGACTTCTTTTAGATGACAGTGAAATGCAATCAAAGTTTTTTGATTAGGAAATATTTAAAGAAATGTGCAATGGTCTAGTAAGCCTGCTCCCTCAATAGTATGCATCTGGCCATATCACTGTAGGTACTGTATACATTTTTAACATAACTAGACTAAAAAAATTGTTATTCATATATCTCAAGGTCACAAAAAAGAAAATACATTAAAGGCAGATGCATGTCAGTAGGTCTAGGGTCACTGGCAATAGGTTTAAACAGCATTAGAATGAAATTAACTTCAGGTAGTTTTCCTTAGGCTCTAAGTAGACGTCTATTCACATGCAGTCAAAGGAAGGGTTAATTAAGAGAAGAGAGCCCAGGGAGTGCTGATTTAGCACATGCCTGCAGGTCACTCTGGACAGGGGAGGGAGTGCTGGGGGAGGGATAGGTCATGCAGAAGGGAAATACCATGAACGGGAAGCCAGAGCAGGATAGGAGTGAGAGACACAGACTCACTCTGTCTGCGGTGCGGTGGAACAGTCCGTGGGATCCCCTGGAAGGAGCCCTGCCAAGGAGAGAAGGAGGGAGCAGAATACCCACCCTGTGCAGAGAGAGATGGGGTAGGGAGGTATAATAAAAAAGGGAACCGAAAAATAGAGAAACCAAAGTCATACTTTAAAAAAAAATAACAATAGTGTTAATAAAAAGACAGGTTTCATTTTTTTAATATACGTAGTTCAAATGATCAAAATACATCATTATCCAAAATTAGGTATTTTTCATATATTTAAAAAATTATTTCCCCCTAATATTTATAGTTAACACATAAGAAACAAAAAATATATATTCTTTCTGGTATACATTACATTTATCATCATATAGCTCTTTTTACAACAGCAGATTCCAGTCTTGCAAAATGTGAAAGCATTTAAAAGGGGAGATAGACTTTTAAGTGTTAAACACAGCAATTGCATCAATTATAAATCAGACAACAAAAAAACTATGATACAAAAAATTTTTACTTCTTTTTAAATCATAGGTTTTCAGAGGATTAGCAGGTACAATAAAGAACACTGGCTATAGATAGCAGAACCAACACAGCATTAAAAAGACTTAGGATGTTTTGAGAGTGAGTGTGCTGTCAAGAATGTGACATACAGGCCACAGGTTAAACATGCATGCTTTTTAATATGAATAACTTATGGCTTCTTAGATGTACTTAATAACAGACTATTAGACCTATAATGCATTTACTTCACTCTCCTTACTTTCCAGATAAAACTGGGTCATCAAGCAAGAAAAAATTTATTCAATGTCTGACAAATTTATTCAATGTCTTACAAATAGGACAGAACTGGGTCTCAGGTGTGTTCCTAGCCTCCTCACCAACTGAAATATATCCACAAATAAAACTATTAAAACACTAACAATCATCAAGGAAAATGAGCTGTAAATCATTATACCCAGTTCAATTTGCAAAAGAAAGTATGCATGATTTTTCAGACCAACTAATTGGACAGAGAAATAATTTATTAGAAGATTACTAACATAGTTTATTGGTGTTTACAGATTTCATAAACACTAGTCTAAATAAATTTTTCCCACTTCTGTATCAATATTTCTTGGCTCAGTTCACTATATCAGGTACTAATTCCTTAAATTTAAGAGTAATCGTAGCTACACTGCTCATATAAAACAAAAACAAAATGATCCACTTTCTCTGTTAATGAAGGGGAAAAACAGCTCCAAGAAACCACATGGAATTAATGATCGTTAGAACGGCCTAGTTAAAAAAAGATCCTACCTTTTCTCCACTAACTTAGCCACAGATATTTGCAAAAATAGCTTAGAAAATATTTAATAGGGTGATAATCCCAAATGCTCTCCAAAAATATTACCTGATACAATGCTAGTTTGCTGTTTCAGAAATGTTTTGGTTCAAAACCTTTACATAAAACAAGTCCTCAACAAAGAAGGGTCATGCACTTTTCCTATGAGTTTCACCAGGGCCATGCGTCTACCCACTGTCCTGGGCAAAGACTCTTTCACATAGGGATTTTGTACATAAGCTAAACTAGCAGTCAGGATTCCTTTTCAAAGAAATAAATTCTCTCTGGAGGTCTGTGAAAATAGTACTAACTGGGAGCCAGAGGAACTGTGTTTTTCTTTGGATCTTCCTGAAGTCCTGTTACCTTAAAAAAGTCGCTGATCTTTTCTGAGCCTCAGTTTCCTCATTTGTAAGATGAAAGATTGGAATGTGCTATAGAATGAATTATTTGTGTTCCCCCCAAATTTCATATGTTGAGACATATTTCCCCAGTGTGATGGTATTGGAGGTAGGGACTTTGGGAGATGATTAGGTCATGGGGGTGGAGCCCTCATGAACGGAATTAGTGCCCTTATTAAAAACCAGCAGGAACAACAGCAACAACAACACAGAAAACTCCCTTGTCTCATCTACCATTAGAGGACATAATGAGAAGATGATTGTCTTTTATGCAGGCCCTCACCAGACACTGAATCTGCTGGTGTCTTTGATACTGGACTCCCAGCCTTCAAATCTGTGGTAGATAGATTTCTATTGTTTATAAGCCACCCAGTCTATGGAATTCTGTTATAGCTGCCCAAACAGACTAAGACAGGATGGTTCATCTCTAAGAGACTTTTAGTTCTTATAATTCATTTACTCACATACCTGTCCTAATCCCTACTCCAGTCATTTTTATCCTTTAAGTATGTAACTGTACATATATGGCATTTGAAATAATCAACTTTATATCAAATGGTCTCTCATGATAATTCATTAGTTCTTTGAAATACTTTTCGTGAAAGAATCTGTCATGATACCTAAAACCTGACAGGAGTTTTATTTTATATTAAATGTTTATTTAATTTTTGAGAGAGAGAGAGAGAGAGAGAGAGACAGACAGACAGACACACAGACAGAGCATGAGCCGGGGAGGGGCAGAGAGAGAGAGGGAGACACAGAATCTGAAGCAAGCTCCAGGCTCCAAGCTGTTATAACAATACAGAGCCCAAAGCGAGGCTCGAACCCACGGATCATGAGATCATGACCTGAGCCCAAGTCAGACACTTAACGAGGAGCCACTCAGGCACCCCAAACCTGGCAGAAGTTTTAAAGGATGTTAAATGTCCTACATTCTTTACCTAACAGTTCCCGGCACACAGCAGACTCTAAATAACTGTTTATGGATTTAAACAGAATTAGATGAAGCTACTGTATTTATCTAGAGATGAAGTTATATATCAGGCCTGGATGCATATTATAAGCACTTACGAATCTTAGAAACAAAAACAATGATACCCATCTTCGCTCACCCAAGAGAAACAAACCATCATCTCTGGGATAGGTTTGAGCATGAGAGGGTAAGAGAGACAACCCTGTGAAATAAGCACATAAATAGCTCTGCCTGCTACTGCCAAGGGGCACCCATTTGTTAAATTGCTTGAAAGTTGTCATTTGAGTTTATGCCTAGAAAGTCAAAGAATATTACTCATTTTACTTACTTCACTTTAACGGTATCCTTCCACTTCTCCACCTCCATCTGCCAATTCCTATCCAGGCTTCCAAGCCCATCTCAAACCCATTCTCTAAAATGGATCTTTTCCAGATCCTATCTAAATTAATTATGATCACTCTTGTTTATAAACATCCACATCATGTGGTGGTACTTGTCTCAGGAAATTTTCCTTCTGCTTTTCACTATGTTGATTTGAATATTTCTATCATTTTTTTAATCAAAGATAAGCACCCTGAGAATAATAGCTTTCTCACTTCTTGGTGTCAACTATAGCTTCACTAAGAGATGTTCATAGAAAAAGCAAGAATGGTTACATTAATATCAAATAAAGGAAGATTCACAACAAATTACCAGGTACAAAAAATGATCTTATAAAATGATTAAAGGGTCAATCTACCAAAAAGACATAGTGATCCTAAATGTATATGCACCAAACTACAGAACTGTGTAACACATGAAACGAAAATTGATAGTACTGAACAGCCAAATCCACAATTACAGTTGGAGAATCTAACACCCCTCTCTTAATAATAGATAAAACAACTAGACAAGAAAATCAACAGTGGTACAGAGGACTCAAGGACACCATCAACAATTGGGATCTAATCAATATTTATAGAATATTCCATCCAGCAACAGCAAAATATACATTCTTTTTAAGAGTCCATAGATCACTTACCATATTTACCACAGTCTACGCCATAAAACAAACCACAACAACTAAAAGAAAAAAAACTGCACAAAATGTTTTTTTTTAACATAAATTAGACATTTTTTAAAACTTTGTTTATTTATTTAGAGAGTGTGAAAGCGAGTGGGGGAGGATCAGAGAGAGACTCTCAAGTAGGCTGTGTGCTGTCAGTCCTCAGCACAGAACCTGTCATGGAGCTCGGAATTCACGAACTGTGAGATCATGACCTGGGCTGAAATCAAGAGTCAGATGCTTAACTGACTGATCCACCCAGGTGTCCCACATAGAATATGCATGTATGTGTGTGTGTGTGTGTGTGTGTGTGTGTATTTTAAAGGAATGAAGTTGTTTTTCAAAGTTTATGTATTCATTTTCAGAGAGAGAGAGAGAACAGGGAAGGGGCAGAAAGAGAGGGAGAGAATCCCAAGCAGGCTCCATGCTCAACATGTAGCCCGATGTGGGGCTCAATCCCGCCACCCTAGGATCATGACCTGAGCTGAAATCAAGAGTCGGACGCTCAACTGAGCCACTCAGGTGCCCCCAAAATGTGTTTTTGACCACAATGGAT
Organism: Cryptoprocta ferox; assembly: GCA_028646485.1. Taxonomy (NCBI): domain Eukaryota; kingdom Metazoa; phylum Chordata; class Mammalia; order Carnivora; family Eupleridae; genus Cryptoprocta; species Cryptoprocta ferox. Next base: position 39,950,604 of record CM053561.1, on the reverse strand, counting down.
CAAATTAGAAATCTGAAACAGAAAAATGATAGAAGAATTTCTGAAAACTTGGTTACTAAACAATTCATGGATTAAAGAAGTCTCAAGGGAAATTAAAGGCGTGCACGCACATGCATACACGTACACACACACCCCCCGAATACGGAAGAAATATGTACTGAAAGTTGTGGAACAAAGCTTAAGTAGTAACAAAAGAGAAAAAGAACCCTCAAATCAATAATCTTAAGAAACCTGGGGGAAAAAACCCAAAAGTAACCAAAAGTAAGTAGAAAGACGAATATAGAGTAGAAACTACTGAAATTGAACACAGAAAAACAGAGGTAATCAAGGAGACAAAAAGTTGGTTCTTTGAAAAGTTCAACAAAATTGACAGACCACTACAAATGATGAAGAATATCAGAGAGAAGACTTAAATTAGCAAAATCGGGAATGAAAACAGGGTATCAACATAGATCCTCCAACCATTAAAAAGGTAAGACAATACTATGAACAACTTTATAGTCATAAACTTGACAAATAAGAAGAAATGGATGAATTCCTCAAGAGCACAAACTATGAAAACTCATCTGAGTTGAAAGAACTCATTTGAATAGGTCTATAACAATTAAAAAACTCCCCCAGGGGCACCTGGGTGGATCAGTCAGTTGAGTGTTTGTTCAGTTCTTGATCTCACCTTAGGTCATGATCGGACAGTCTGTGATATCGAGCCTGCTTGAGATTCCCTCTCTCCTTCTTTCTGCCCCTTCCCAGCTCATGCTCTCTCTTTCTCTCAAAATAAATAATAAACTTTAAAAAAAAACCACCCCCCCTCCAAAAGAAATCTTCAGGCCTAGATGGTTCACTGGAGAATTCCACCAAGTGTTTAAACAACACCAATTCTACACAATCTCTTCCAGAAAACAGAACTAGAGGAAAAAATACTTTCTCACTCATTTATGAGGCTAGAATTACCTTAACAGAAAACCAAAGACAGAATACCCCCACCCAAAAACAATTACTCCTCATGAATATAAATATAAACAATCTTTAACAAAATACCATTGAATAATTCAGAAACATATAAAAGAATTATATACCATGACTAAGTGGGGTTTAGGTCCACAAGATTTATTCAAAAACAATCAATGCAATCAACAGGCTAAAGTGAAAAAAATCACATGTTCATATATATAAGTATAGTAAAAGCATTAACAAAACCCCACAAACATTCATGATGAAAACTCTCAGCAAACTAAGAATAGAAAGGAAATTCCTCAACTTGATAAAAAGCGTCTTTCAAATATCTATAGCTGACATTCATTTAATGGTGAAACTGAATGCTTTTTCCCCGTAGATCAGGAACATGGCAAGAATGTGCATTTTCATCATTCTTATTCAATATACTATTAGAAGTCCTAGCCAGTGGCATAATGCAAGAAAAGGAAATAAAAGACACATATAAATCAAAAAGTAAAAGAAAACTGTTCATATTTGCAGATGACATGATAGTCCAAGTAGAAAATTCAGATCTACAGGAAAAACTCCCAGAACTAGTGAGTTTAATAAGTTCAGAGGATACAAGATCCATACACAAAAATCAATCATATTTCTAAATACCAGCAATGAACACATGAAACTGAAAAACACTGTCATTTATAATAACTCAAAATGAAATACATAATAAATATGAGAAAGCATATGCAGAACTTGTATTCTAAAAACTAGAAAATGTTGGTTAAAGAAATAAAAAATGATTTAAATTAATGGAGAGCTATACTTTATTCAGGGATTGGAGGATTCAACACATATTAAAGATGTTAACTCCAAAATGATATTTAGGTATATAACACACTTTCTGTCAAAATCCTGGGAAGAAGTTTTTTTAGATAAACACAAGTTAATTCTAAAATTATGTGGCAAAGCAAACAAATTAGAATATATAAGCAATTATGAAAAAGAAGAAAAAGTAGGAGGAATCACTCAAGACTTTTTATATAGTTACAGCAATTAAGACAGTGAGGTACTGGTGAAGGGGTAGATACATAGATCAATGGAATAGAGAAATCAGAAGCAGATCCATACGAGTATACAGTCGACTGATTTTTGACAAAAACACAAAAGCAATTCAACAGAGAAAGATTTTTTATTTTTAAGTTATTTATTTATTTTTTTTAGGTAGGCTTCACCCCCAGTGCAGAGCAATATGAGTTCAAACTCAGGATCCTGAGATCAAAACCTGAGCTGAGATCAAGAGTTGGACACTTAACTGAGCCACCCAGGTGCCCCACAGAAAGGATAGTCCTTTAAACAAATGGTGCAAAGCAACTGGATATTGGTGGGAAAATAATGAACCTTGACCTAAACCTCATTCTTACATAAAAATTAAGTCAAGATAGATCACAGATTCAAATGTAGAATACAGAAGTATAAACATCTTAGATGAAAACAAAATTTGCAGTGTTTTGGCCTTGGTGAAGCATTTAGGCATAACACAAAAAGCATAATTCATAAAAGACAAAAAATATTGATAAATTGGATGTCATCAAAATTAAGATCTTTTACTCTTGAATTACTCTGTGAAGATAATTTCCCCAATAGGGGGAAAATACTTGCAAACCACATACTTTTCTCTTATGTAAGGACTCGGAAAATACATCAAGAACTCTCAAAATTCAACATTAAAAAAATTAAAAATCAAGGTACAAAATGGGAAGACATGGAGATATATTTCAAGAAGAAAAGGGCAATTAAGTACACAAAAGACATTAGCACCATTAGCCATTAAGGAAATAGAAATTAAAACCACACTGATATATCACTATACAGTTACCAGAATGGCTAAAATTAAAAAATAACAACAGTAATAAACACTAATGAAGATGCAGAGAAACTGGGGGCACCTGGGAGGCTCAGTCGGTTAAGTGTCTGACTCCTGGTTTTGGCTCAAGTCATGATCTTACAGTTTTGTGAGTTCAAGCCTCATGTCGGGCTCTGCACGGACAGTGCAAAGCCTATTTGGGATTCTCTCTCTCCCTCTCTCTGCCCCTCCCTCACTCATGGTGTCTCTGTCTCTCTGAAAAATAAATTAATTAATTTAAAAAATATGCAGAGAAACTGTATCACTCATACAATGTTGATGAGAATCTGTTCCAGCAGTTGTTCTGATAAACAGTATGGGAGTTTCTTTGAGAACTAAACACAGAGTTACCATATGACCCAGAATGCACACTACTGGGCATTTATCCCAGAGAAATGAAAATTTCCTCTACACAAATACTCGCAGCAGCAGCTTTATTTATAATAGCCCCAAAACAGAAATGATCAAAATGTCTTTCAATAGATACAGTGGTTAAACAAACTATAGAACATTCATATCATGGAATACTACTTGGCAATAAAAAGGAGCAAATTACTGATGGACACAACTTCTTGGATGAATTTCCAAGGTATATATGCTGAGTGAAAAAAGTCAATCTGGGGGCGCCTGGGTGGCTCAGTTGGTTGAGCGTCTGACTTTGGCTCAGTTCATGATCTTGCATTCGTGAGTTCGAGCCCCGCATCAGGCTCTGTGCTGACAGCTCAGAGCCTGGAGCCTGCTTTGGATTCTGGGTCTCCCTTTTTCTGCCCCTCCCCTGGTCATGCTCTGTCTCTGTCTCTCAAAAAATAAAATAAAATGTTTAAAAAAATTTTTTTAAAGCCAATCTCAAAAGCTCACACACTATATAATATCACTTACATAAAATTCTTGAAATCACCGAATTAAAGGTATGGAAAAACAGAATACTGGTTACCAGGGGTTAGGAATGGCAGAGGAATGGAATGGTTCTGACTCTTAGAAGGAGTACACAAGGCAAAACTTCATAGTGACACGATAATTCTGTATCTTAAATACGGTGGTTGTTGCTGGAATCTAAACAGTAATAAAACGGCATATAACTACAAAAATACTAATGTCAATTTCCTGGTTTTGACATTGTACTATATTTATATAAAATGTAATCATTGTGGGATGATGGGTGAACCATTCAAGGGATCTTTCTGTTCTATTTTTGTAACTTTTTATAATCTATAAGTATTTAAAATAAAAAGTAACAAAAAGAGAAGAGTTGAACCATAATGCACATTAGAGTAATACAGAGAAAAACTATTTAAAATGCTGATTATATTGGTAGGGAGAGAAAGAAAATGTTTAAAGATATTCTCATCTCTATAAAGGTAATTTCCCTGAGTATGAAAGGAAGAAAGATTATGTACTACTTTCAATAGTAAACATCTGAAATAGCTATAAAATAAATACATGACTAACTAAACCTTGAGATCAGGCATCTTTAGAAACAATAGAAATCTGTGCAACACTAAGCAGCAGCACTAAGAGTAGGCATTGGCTCCCCATGATTCCATATCTATTAGAAGTGTTTCTACAACAAAAGAGAACTTGTAGAGAAGATCCTAACTTAGAAACTTAGAAGATTTAGGATTTATAAGATGTAAGGAAAGGGTGGGAGACAGCAGAAGCAAAGCAAGTTCCCAGATAGATAGAGCTGTTCCAGCAGTGAGCGTTGGAACACACTACACTCCTGAACTGAAGTCTGCCATGAGCCACGGCAGCTGTAAGATGGATTTGAGAGCCAGAAGGTCTAGTCCCCAAATCTGGAACAGACTTATACCATCCTATGGTCCAGAAAGAAGAGCCTCACTCTCCTGCTCTCTCAGATTTACCCTTTGCTCATGAATGTCATAAATTAAGAATCAGGCAATGTCTTTGATTTAGCATCCAAAACCCTTAGCACATTGAGACTGAAATACAGAATAAACTAATCAAAGTTCACTGAATGAATGAATAAATGGCTCTATGATTTAAAAGCTGGAGGAATGTACTATTTATTTATTTATTTATTTATTTATTTATTTATTACTCAATTCCTGCTACTTAGTTCAGGTTTAAAGCCTAATCCGATGACCTCCGCACAGAACTGAATTACGGATAGTCTGAAATGAAATGTACTATAGATGTAAAATACCCGCCAAATGTCAAAGACTTAGTACCAGCAAAAAACCAAAAATCAGAATGTAAAATATCTCAATATCTTCTTTATATTGATTTCATGCTTGAATAGTACTCTTGGGTTAATAAAATATTTTATTAAAATTAATTCTTAATTAAAAAACTAAGCCTGGGTGGCTTAGTTGGTTAAGTGTCTGACTCTTGATTTCAGCTCAGGTCACGATCTTAGTTTCGTGAGATTAAGCCCCGCACTGATAGCGTCCCTGTGACAGTGTGGAGTTTGCATAGGATTGTCTCTTTCTCTCCCTCTCTCTCTGCCCCTCCCCTAGCACCTCTCACGCGTGCGCTCTCTCCCTCTCAAAATAAATAGATTTTAAAAAATTATATCTGCCTGTTTTGTTTTTACTTTAATTTGTATACTAGGACATTTCCATGATATATGTAAGTCATATTATATTTCTATTGGAGCACTAATATAGAAGGCACCGAGTACATAATTCTTCCTTAGTTGATGCCATGAAGTCATGAAGTTCCCTAAGCTCTAACCAAGAAAGTACCTTTTGCTCATCGAAATCTACTTTAAATCTTCTGATGACTTTTAAGATGAAATGGTAGTTATGAGATGCTTTCTGCTAGAGAAACACAATGGTTGTGTATAAAAACAAAGAGCAGTAGGTATGCATATGAATATATTCCATCCAAGGGGAAAAATAAAATCTACTTATTGATAATCCATCTTCTTTATTTTCCTTCATTTCTTCCAAAAATGTCTATTCCTTTTCTTTCTACTTCCTAAATGGCTGTATTATACACAGTACCTCTCTCTTCTCTACCATCCTTCTCTGCTTTCTACTACAACCAGATTTCTTCGCTGATGCCAGGAAATGTTCCCAGGACCTGCTTACATATGCCTCAAAAACCTCTGAAGTAGATTCTACTTCAGATCCTCAACTAACTCAGAGTGTCAAGAAGCATATTTAAATTTCCCAGGATATTCAGGGAATGGTGAAGAACAAGAACTCAGACTACAACTTGCAAAAAAAAATGTTACCTACACTAAACCTGGGGATTTTTGAATATAACATGTTCTGATTCCCCAAATCACTATCTAACAAACTCATTGTTGCCAAAGAAGAATCCCACTGTATCTCCCCATCACCAATATCTTGTTTAAATATGTTGGGTTCCTGCTAAAAAAAGAACACGTCGAGTCAAGTGTAACTTTTCAGATGAGAAAAGAAAATCTTTGTTATTATAATAAATGGTTTCTAAAATAATTTATTTCAAATGAATCCTAAGTCCAAAAAATAAAAAATAAAAATCAGAGAATAAACTCAATATTTAATGTTAACAATTAATAATTATCAATTAACTAAGTAAATATATGTAACTACCTCTTTAATTAATTACAAGTCAGTAAAACTACTTTTCCAATAATTCCTGGATACAATTTTGAATTCTATTTTCAAATGGGCTTTAACACCAACTTTAACTATTTCTCTAAACATAAAAGTGTGTTGCAGCCAAAATCATTGTACTTAACTATTGCCTAAATGTATCTTTTTACCTCATCACCTTTACTTGTACTGTTCCTTTTGTCAAGGATATTTCTCCCATTTCAATCTGCAAAACCTCTAGCAATTCTTCAAGGCCCCTCAGTGTGCCTTTGGGGGAAGGAACCTTGAACTAGCAGTCAGTAGCCTGAAGTTAGAGTAGTATCTCATTCATCGATTAATTATGGAAACTTTAATATTCTATTTAATCTCTCTGCCTTTTGTTACCTAGGTAACTATAAAACAAAGGGGTTAAGCCAGATGACTCCTATAATAACAGATGACAAGCCTAAAGTCTGGGTTTTGTAGGAGTTCTAGGCTAGAAAACTGATCTTCATTTCACCCAAAATTACTATATAACTAACGCAGCAATGTATGGGGATTATTTTGCACCATTGACTTTTGCCTGATTAACAGCCAGTTTTCAAAACAGTAAGGTCAAGGAAGACAGACATGGTATAAAGACTCCCAAGAATATGAGAAAATGGAACTTCTCACACTTAATGAAATCACCAAACTACTTAGTAACAGTGTCAGAAAGCACAAATATCTGTGAGAAAAGTGGAGAAACTTGGAAAGCCCAAACTTCCGTCTAGAAGCAAGAGGCATCATTCTACTTTGCAATTTCCTCCATCAGGTAAGGTTCCACACCCTTTGCCATTAAAGAAATATTATATCATCTCTGCCTACTGGCATCTTTTACTTTCTATGATTCAACTACAACCTTCACCTTCTTCACCAAGCTCCTTGATTCTTCCAACTGGACTTTTCCAATCCTTTGCACCTTATAGAACGCACTACACTTTATATCACATCACCAGTTCCTTTAATAAGCACTTGCTAATGGAGGAAGGAATCCTTATTTGTCTGTGTATTTCCTTCCCCAATTCCCTAATTCTATTGCAAGAGCCTAATAACTGAGATGGCAGAGGCTCACAAACTTTTATTGAATAAATTATTAGCATCGTACCTTATATAGAGCACACAAAAAAATTACTCATTAGATGAAATGGAAAAAAAGTATTTTGTAAGCTTTAAAGCCTATAGCCAAGCTTTAAAAATTGGACTGTTAATCACATTAACCATTATGGTTCCCTGTTCATTTCTGTTACTAGGATTCCACTGCTAAAATAAGGCAAAAGAAGAGTCAAAGTTGGCTTTATAAGGTATTCTCTTAACAAAAATATCTATTAGTTAGCACCCTACAACAGGATCATGATGACTGGACGGCCATGTGATGATTCTGTGGCGCAGGCATACCCTGAACTGAGTTTCAGAAGTCAGATTAAATTGTGGTCAGTGTATTTTCGACTAACTATATTTTGAAAAACAAGAAGCACAGAACACATGGTTACTTTCTACTGTTTAGAAGAAACCACTCCCTAACTATGCTTAAAAACATAACCTTTACTATCTATACCTTAATGCATTTATACTTCTTAATAGCCTCAACATTTGAGTAATTATAATGATAGAATATATTTGAAAAGTTTCAACAACAAAATAAAATGCTACATCATATATTTTCCAAGAGTTATATGCTGCTAAAGAGGGAAGACTGCATTTTTTTGGATTTCTATTTCTTTCAGAGCATGGGGAAATACTACTCTCATAAATACATGCAATGGGAGGAGACTAGACACTCAAATAAAATGGGCTATAGTGTGCAGAATGGAAAAGCTATTAAATGCACATTCATTTATATGACACACAAGAAGCTTTAGAAAGCACATAAACACCTAAGAGACAAGAAAAATCAACTTATCTAAAAAAAAATTACAGCCATGGCAGATTCAAAATTATTAGATTAGAGTAAAAAAGAGTGGAACAAACATCAAAAGAGTAAATGACATGAGGTTAAGGCCATATGTACTTACAGGAATTCTTCTCCAGGGTGTTTGAGTATATTTATCAGCATATGTGCATTTTTCCTCTTTAGATATTTGGTGGCAGTTACACCGAGTTGCCTGAATCAAACCACAAATTTTTATAACAGTATAGTTATACATACATATACACACAAAGTAGAGGCTCATTTAAAGGGTAAAAGACGACTACCACAAAAAAAGGGCAAACATCCAGGTCTATTCAGAAGTTTCCCATCTTATTCAGAGATTGGGTTCTACAGTTGAATAGTAAAAATTAACCTTGGGAGTCTCTTACATTATCCATAAACACACAATGATCTTATGTATATAAACATATACAACACTATGTATATAAATGTAGAATATACACAGCGATATACAGTTTATAAAAAATGCAACTGCAAAATCTAAGGTATTTCTCTAAACTACAATGGTACGTACTATAGTCACTACACCACTGTTTTGATAGGACTCCACTGGATATTAAATACCTCCAGTCCACAAGTAAGGTTATCTATTCACATGTGTAGTGCTTTAAAGCCTCCTTAATAATGTGTTAACCTTATTAGACTAAGCAATTTGAAGAATCTCTGCCTTTTGACAAGATCCATCTGACCATTTCAGTTCATAAATGAATTCTCTACATATGATTCTACTCAAAGCATACTTACTTAGTCATTTATACAACACAAAGCAATGCACCTATTGTGTAAACTTTGGTTTCTCAAATAAATATCATATTAAAAAAAAGAATGAAAAAATTGATAAGAATTTCTCCCTAGTGTGAAGTTGGAATACATCCATATTATTTATTAAACAACCCCACTGGAGGTAAACATATTATCTCATAGGAAAATCTATATAACAAATTCTTGATTACTGAAGTTAAAATTACATGTCTACTTTAAAAATATTTACCAAAATTAAGAATTTTTCTTAATTTTAATCAGATCATTCCATTTTTCATATATAAAACAAGATCTAATTATAAGCAAAAATCTCTAAATACATTTTTCCATTCCTAAGAAATGGAACGCTGAAACAAAATTCAATATATAAGCAGGCAACTTATGAGTCTTGTGGAATTCACTGTAATAGGATGTAACTTTTAATATATATGGGAGGTATGTAAAGAAAAGATAAAACATTTATCTTAATGCAAGCACATTATGTAGTCTATCCTGACTACTGTAATTCCAGAAGTAGTTTCCTTTTTGTAGTCTATGTGCTAGGCATATTAAGTATTAAGTATATTATTTAGCAAATGTCTGAATTTTCCATAATTTTTAAAATTATTTGTGACACTTCAATAGATGTAAAACAACTACCCAAATCATTCCCTGTCCATGTGCCTCAACTTTCAGGGAAGTGCATCCTATCTTTTGACCCAATGGTAGATTTGATTAGTTTGAAGTAATCAGATTAATCCTATTCCACCATGCTTCCGAAGGGACAAAGAACCCAAAGCTACCCAATGCAATGTGAGAAAAGTCTGCATTATTTCTGAGTAAGTACTCGAGATTTTTAAATAGGCATGCTAGAAAAAAACAGGTCTTTTTTCCTACTTCTGGGGACTAATATACAAGTATGTGACACATAGAGCTAAAGAAAACATCTTGTAACCATTACAGGACAGCCAAAAGGATTCCAGAAAAGTCAACTGAGAACTTCACCATTACCCAAATGACCATTTAAGTAACCATGAAACTTGATGAGATCTATTGTATTTTGTTACTTGACTTTACAAATATTCTAATCTTTAAGTTGCTTTTAGTTTAGGGACTTTTACTTGGAGCTTATCATATCATAAGAAATGCACTGATTTACAAGCTGGGTGATTTGGGACAAGTCATTAAATAAAAGTTAATATTTATCATGCACCCATGGTCCAGGTTATATCATTAGGTGGTTTACATAATATAATTCTTTAAATGATCATAATCCTACATGGTATTATTTTTATTATCCTCACATACAGAAGAGGTTTAGGAGAAATTAAGTAACTTCCCTAAGAGAACATGACTATTAAGTTTCAGAACCAGTGCTTGAACCCAGTTCTATCCAGCTTTTCACAGCTAGTCATAGTTTTTCAAATATATGACCTAGTCATACATAAGGGCTAGTCTACTTAAACTGAGTTCTACTTTCTATGACTCTGTAAAAAAATTCTACACTAGTAATTACACAAGATTATTCTGAGGGTTCACTGAGCAAATATATCTAAATGTATCTAATTAAGGGCATTCTTAGCATTTTAAATAAGGTTTAAATGGTTGAGCATCTATAGTTTTCAGTTAAATTCTTAGAGCATTGCATTATTTTACATCTGCACATTTCACATAAAATATGAATTCAACAATTTATACTGTCACTTTACTTTTCTGAAACTCTGGACACAAATACGGGTTAGGGGTGAGTGCATATATTTTTTTAAAAAGATAAAATGCATTGAAGCCTGAACTAGAAAGGGACTTTGAAATCCTCTGGAAAATCCTTCACATTTTTCCCCATAAATTCCAGTGTTGTTAACATACTGTATTAGTTTCAGCTGTATAACACAAACCATACATTACTGTGTTCATCAAGTACACTCCTTAATCCTCTATACCAATTTCACCCATTCACCTACCCACCTCCCTTCTGGCAACCACCTGTTTGTTCTTTCTAGTTAAGAGTTTGCTTTTTGGTTTATTTTTTTCTCCATTATTCATTTGTTTTGTTTCTTAAATTCCACATATGAATAAAATCCTTTGGTATTTGTCCTTCCTTAACTGGCTTATTTCACTTAGCATTATACTCTCTATATCCATCAATGTTGCTGCAAATGGCAAGATTTCATTTTTTTTAATAAATAATATTCCATTATATACACACACACTCATAAAAAATGAACCACATCTTTATCCATTCTTCTATGAAGGGACACTTCAGCTGCTTCCATAGTTTGGCTATTGTGAATAATGCATGTATCCCGTCAATGTAGTGGTTTTGTACTCTTTGAGTAAATATGCAGTAGTGCATTTAATGGACTGGAGGGTAGTTCTATTTTTAATATTTTGAGGAACCCACATATTGTCTTCCACAGTGGTTGGACCAGTTTGGATTCCCACCAACAGTGCACAAAGGTTCCTTTTCCTACACATCCTTGCCAACACTGGTTGTTTCTTGAATTTTTTATTTTAGCTATTCTGACAGGTGTGAGGTAATAGTGCAGTGTGGTTGTGATGTGCATTTCTCTGATGATAAATAATAGTGAGCATTGTGTCATGTGTCTGTTGGCCATCTGCAGGTGTTCTTTGAAGAAATGTCTGATCTTATCTCCTGCCCATTTAACTGAATTGTCTTTTTGGTATTGAGTTGTATATGTTCTTTATATATTTTGGATACTGTTTCTCGAATGTGTCGTGTTCAAATATCTTCTCCCATTCAGTAGGTTGTCATTTAGTTTTGCTGGTTGTTTCCTTTGCTGTGCAGAAGCTTTTTATTTTGATGTTGTCCCAATGGTTTATTTTTGCTTTTGTTTCCCTTGCCTTATCTAGAAAAATGTTGCTAGGACCAAAGTCAGAGAACTTTCAACTGTGTTCTTCTAGGATTTTTATAGTTTCAGGTCTCACATCTAGGTCTTTAATTCATCTTGAGTTTATTTCTGTGTATAGTGTGAGAAAGTCATCCAGTTTCCTTCTTCTGCATGTAGCAGTTCAGTTCTCCCAACACCATTTGATGAAGAGACTACCTTTTTCCCATTGGTATTCCTGCTTCCTTTGTAGATTAACTGACCATATCATTGGGGGTTTATTTCTGGGCTTCTTATTCTATTCCATTGATCTATGTGTCTATTTGTGCCAGGGCCATGCTGTTTTGATTACTAAGCTTTGTAATATAACTTTAAAACTATGTTTTTATTTTTGAGAGAGAGAGGGAGAGAGACAGAGTGTGAGCAGGGGAGGGGCATAGAGAGAGGGAGACACAGAATCCAAAGCAGGCTCCAGGCTCTGAGCTGTCAGCACAGCTCTGTGCTGTCAGCATACCTCTGTGCTAAGAGCTCAGAGCCCGATGTGGGGCTTGAACCTATAGAATGTGAATTCATAACTTAAGCCTAAGTCGGATGCTCAACAAACTGAGCCACCCAGGTGCCCCAATATAACCTGAAGTCTAAAATACCTCCAGTTTTGTTTCTAAGATTTGCTTTGGCTATTTGGGATCTCTTCTGGTTCCATACAAATTTTAGATTGCTTGTTCTAGTTCTGTGAAAAATGCTGTTTGTATTTTGTTAGCAATTGCATTAAATCTGTGGATTCCTTTGGGTAGTATAGATATTTTAACAATATTTGTTCTTCCAATCAATGAGCATGGAATGTCTTACCATTTCTTTGTGTTGTATTCAATTTCTTTCATCAGTTTTATGGTTTTCAGAATACAAGAATTTTATCTCTTTGGATACGTTTCTTCCTAGTTATTTTATTATTTTTGGTGCAATGGCAAATTGGATTGTTTTATTAATTTCTTATTCTGCTGCTTTATTATTAGTACTTGGAAATCCAACAGATTTCTGTACACTGATTTTATATCCTTCAACTTTACTGAATTCATGTATCAGTTCTAGTACTTTTTTGGCGGAGTCTTTTGGGTTTTCTATATAGAGTTATCATGTTATCTGCAAATAGTGAAAGTTTTACTTCTTCCTTACCAATATGGATGTCTTTTATTTCTTTTTCTTGTCTGATGGCTGTTGCTAGGATCTCCAGTACTATGTTGAATAAAAGTGGTGAGAGTGGACATCCTTATCTTACTCCTCATCTTAGGGGGAAAGCTCTCAGTTTTTCCCCACTGACTATGATGTTAGCTGTGGGTTTTTCATATGTGGCCTTTATTATGTTGAGGTATGTTCCCTCTAAACCTGCTTTGTTAAGGGTTTTTTTACCATGAATGATGATGTACTTTGTTGAATACTTTTTCTGAACTTACTGAAATTATCGTATCATTCTTATCCTCTTATTGATGTGATGTGTCATGTTGATTGATTTGAGAGTACTGAACCATAATTGCATCCCAGCAACAAATCCCACTTGATCATGGTGAATGAGGGTTTTAATGTATTGTTGGATTCAATTTGCTAATATTTTGTTGAGGATTTCTGCATTTATGATCATCAGAGATATTGGCCTACAGTTCTTTATGTGGTACCTTTATCTGATTTTTTTTGTTGTTTGGAGTTTTTTTTTGTTTTTTGTTTTTTTTTTACTGATTCAATTTTCATTGCTGGTAACCACTCTGTTCAAATTTCCTATTTCTTCCTGCTTCAGTTTTGGGAGGTGATATGTTTCTAGGAATTTACTGATTTCCTCTAGGTTGTCCAATCTGTCGGCATATAGTTTTTCAAAATATTCTCTTACAATCGTGTTTCTGTGCTATTGGTTGTTATTTCTCCTCTTTCACTTGCTATTTTGAGTCTTCTTTTTTGTTTTTAATGAGACTGCATTAGAGATTTATCAATTTTGTTGATCTTTTCAAAGAGCCAGCTCCTGGTTTCACTGATCTGTTATACTGTTTTTTAAGCTTCAATTATTATTTATATCTGCTTTAATCTTTATTATTTCCTTCCTTCTGCTGGTTTGGGTTTTTTTTTGTTGTTGTTGTTCTTCGTTTCCTAACTCCTTTAGTTGTAAGGTTAGATTGTTGAGATTTTTCTTGGTTCTTGAGGGAGCAATTTTCATTTCTCTCCACGCAATTTTTTACTTCTTCTTTGATTTCTTGGTTGACCCATTCATTGTTTAGTAGTATGTTATGTAACCTCCATGCATTTGTGCTCTTCCCAGATTTTTTTCTTGTGGTTTATTTCTAGTTTCACAGTGTTGTGGTCAGAAAAGATGCATGGTATGACCTTGATCTTTTTGAACTTGTTGAGACATATTTTGTGGCCTAATATGTGATCTATTCTTTGTCTCCTTATAGTCTTTGTTTTAACATCTATTTTGTCTGACATAAGTACACTGCTACTCCAGCCTTCTTTTCACATTCAGTTGCATGATGTTTCTATTTCCCCTTACTTTCAATCTGCAGATTTCTTTTGGTCTGAAATGAGTCTCTTGTAGGCAGCATACAGATGGGTCTTGTTTCTCTTTTTTATAAGTTTATCTATTTATTTTGAGAGAGAAAAAGTGTGAGCAGGGCAGGCACAGAGAGAGAGGGAAACAGAAAATCCCAAGGAAGCTCCATGCTGTCAGCATGGAGCCCAACACAGGGCTCAATCTCACGAACCGTGAGATCATGACCTGAGCCAAAATCTAGAGTCTGATGTCTAACTGACTGAGCCTCCCAAGTGCCCCATGGGTCTTGTTTTTTAATCCATTTTGTCACCCTACATCTTTTGATTGGAGCATGTAGCCCATTTACATTCAAAGTAAATACTGATAGATATGTTACTTGCCATTTTACTTGTTTTGTGCTTGTTTTTGTAGTTTTTTCCCTGATCCTTTCTTCTCTTGCTCTCTTTCATGGTTTGTTGGTTTTCTTTAGTGATATACTTAGATTCCTTTCTCTTTTGTTTATCTATTACTGGTTCTTGATTTGTGGTTACCATTAAGTTTGTATATAGCAGTGTATATTATGTTGCTTAAGTGTGAACCCATACTTTATTCCTCTCTCCTCGTTTTAGGTATATGGTGTCATATTTTGCATCCTTTTGTGAATCCATTAACTGATTTTTACAGATATACTTATCTTTACTGCTTTTATGAGTCCTACTTTTTTAACTTAGTCTTTCCTTTCCACTCAAAGAATCCCCTTTAAAATTTCTTGTAGAGCTGGTTTAGTGGTCAATAACTTACATTTTGCTTGCCTGGAAAAACTCTTTATCTCTTTTTCTATACTGAATGATAGCCTTGCTGGATAAAGTATTCTTTATCCAGATTGTTCCTTTCAGCACTTTGAATATATCATGCAATTCCATTCTGGCCTGCAAAGTTTCTACTGAAAAATCGCTGATAACCTTAGGGGGTTTCCCCTTTTATGTAATTACCTTTTCTCTTGCTGGTTTAAAATTTTTTTCTTTATCACTACTTTTTGCCATTCTAATTACTGCATGTCTTTGTGTGGAACTTGTTGGGTTAATTTCGCTGGGGGATCTCTGTGCCTTCTGGATCTGAATATCTGTTTCCTTCCCCAGATTAGGGAAGTTTTTAGCTATTATTTCTTCAAATAAGTTTTCTGCTCCCTTTACTCTCTTTTTTTCTTCAGGAATCCTTATAATATAAATGTTATTATGCCTGATGGAGTCTCTGACTTCCCTAAGTCTATTCTCATTTTGTATAAATTTTTTTCTCTCACCTGCTCAGCTTAACTTCCATTATTATTCTGTTTTCCAGGTCACTAATTCATCCCTCTGCTTCCTCTAGACTGCTATTTATTCCATCTAGTTGTGATTTTAATTTCATTTATTGTATTCTTTATCTCTGGTTGGTTCTTTTTCATCTCTTTGTTAAGGGTCTCACCAACATCTTCCACTATTTTCTCAAGTCCAGTGAGTATGTTTATCGTTACTTTAAATTCTCTATCAGGCATATTACTTATATCCATTTCGCTTAGGTCTCTTACTGTGGTTTTGTCCTGTGCTTTCATTTGGGGCATAATTCTGTCTCCTCATTTTGTCTAACTCCCTCTGTGTGTTAGGAAAGTCACCTATGTCTCCTGCTCTTGAAAAGTAATGCCTGTATGAAGAAGAGGTCCTGTAGTGCCCTGCAGTGTCCCCTGTTCCCAAGGTGTTTGGTGGTGAGGGATGGGGGAGGGTCTCCTATGCATGTTGGGTATGCCCTGATGTTGTGTCCTGGTCACTTTTTCTTTTAGTCTGGTTGTCTGCAGAGGGTTTCTCTGCCTGTTGTGGTCAGTGTTTAGTCTCTGGCTGGAGTGCAACACACAATTTTAACACCTTGGGCTTTCACAGGGCCTGCTGCCAATATGCCTGAATCCTTGCAAAATGCCTGGGTCAGGAGACATGGTGTTGGCAAGGTTTCTGCAGGTCTTCTGGGGGAGGGGACCCAGAGTACTGGGGACTGAGGCAAAGGTGACTAATAAGGGTGGATTCCCCAAAGCATGATGAGGTGGGCAGGGCTTGGTGTTAGTAACTTAGGAAGTGAATGTCAGCACTTGGCTGGTTCACATAGGTGGCCATGTGTTTATGCTGAGTTTTGGAGACAGATGGGACCTGCCATCTCCTTAGTTCCTATAGAAGACCCTCAGCAATCCCTGCCCTTCCAGGACATGTCCAAAATGAGTGAACTATTCTCCCTTCCATATGTCCCCGGTGTTTTTTCAAACTGCTGCTTCTATGCTATAGCTCCATGGGCTGTTTGTTGTGCTATCTTTTTAAGGGCAGGAACTCAGCTTCCTCTCACCCTTTAGGCTCTCCCAGATTCAAGCTTGCTGACATTTAAAATTCTAGACTTTAAGTCTCCCTGTTGTAAGAACTCATGAAATTTAGCTCCACTTAGTTTCAAAGCCAAATGTTAATGGGGATTCGTCTTCCCCATTGCAGGTTTCCAGGTATAATAGTCTGTTTCTCTCCCTTCTTTGTACCCAGGGCTCCTTCTCTGCAGACAGCTGCAGTCAGTTTCGCTCTCAACCATGTCTCTGCCCTTTCTACCCACTTCAATGTGGCTTCTTCTCTAACTTTAGTTATGAAGTTTGTTCTGCCTGTCTTTGGGTTGTTTTCTGGGTTTACGCTGATGTGAGTGTTATCTAGTTATATCTGTGGGATGCGCTGAGCTTAGGATTCTCTTACTCTGCCATCTTCCCAGCCTTCAAAACTTTCACATTTTTGATAAGGAAATCACTGGAGAGTGGTGGAAACTGTCATTCATTCAGCTAGTTAATACTTAAGACAAAAAAAAGTCCTCTAATACCTAGTTTATGATGATGTTTTACTATTTTAAAAAAAGTAGTTAGAGATGTAAGGAGAGAAAAAGTATTTTAAATAGAAAGACAATTTTAATTTTCATTATATGGAACATGTTTACTGATCTGTACTTAAAATGGTTCATATTTTTTTTAATTCTCTTGATTTAATAAACAAGTGGCATCCTAGAGTTCCATTACTAAACTAAAGATAGGTGATGAGCTCTTCCAAAATAAATGATTTCTAGGTTTAATATAGCAAATACAGAGAGCTTCAAAGCACCTATTATTGAAAAGTAATGCTTTCACTTTTCTTTTTTCTTTCTTCAGGATTCTCTTAGATTTTTTTCTTTTTAAAATTTTTTTAAATGTTTATTTACTTTTGAGAGAGAGACAGAGTGCAAGTGGGAGAGGGACAGAGAGAGAAGGAGATGGAGAATCTGAAGCAGGCACCAGGCTCCGAGACACCAGCACAGAGTCCCACGTGGCGCTTGAATTTAGACCATGAGATCATGACCTGAGCCGAAGTCAGATGCTTAACTGACTGAGCCACCCGGGCGCCCCTCTTTTAGATATTTCTAAAAACTTTCTAAAACTTATTTGAAAGGTGAGATTTTCTTCTGGACAACTGGGCGAGTCTCTTCAACAAGTTAGTATAGCAACAATAAAAAAGAATGGTCCTAAATTAAGAGACTTAAAAGACGTAACTAGATGTAATATACAAATGCACAGGATATTTTTAGAACTGGGGAAATCTGAAGATGGACTGGATATTAGAAGACATTAAGGATTTACTATTAATTGGTTAAAGATGGTAATATTTCAGCCATGAAATGTTCTTATTTTTAAAAAGAAACATATTGAGGTTAGCAGAACACTATTAAAACCTTTCAGCATAAAAGCTTTACCTTTTCATTACTTATTAATCATATACCAATATAAAGTGACCTCTTTTCATAATTCATTCAGTCTTAAATTTATTTTTCTAATTTTAATACTGCAACCCCAGCTTTTTTAATGAGAACAATTTCATTCTGTCTCTCCCAACCATTTTGTTCAGCTTTATTGTACCATTTTTATAGGAGCCAAATTTCCTTTGTACAAAGGAAATTCATGAATTTTGCATTAAGTCCTCAATGAAACTATGTGAGATAAAACTATTTTCATTTACTATTAGACTTATTACATTTTATCTAATTTGTCACCTAAGTTCTGCTGTTTTTAGATATCCTTGGATATTTTTCTACTTTCTATGTCTTTAAATTTTATCTTTTGCAAGATACATTATTCTAACCTAATAATTATCTTAAAGCATATCAGAAACATTTAATGATGTATGTAAGTATATCAAAAATAACTAAAAATAATTTTAGATATCCATTTGTAGAAGATAAAAACTTCAACTTCAGTACTTCTCACTTTTTCAGTATATTCCTTATTTCCTTCCTCAAACCTGTATTTCACTTAATGTAAACATTTCCAAGGGGTGCTTGGGTGGCTCAGTTGGTTAAGCATCCAACTTCAGCTCTGGTCATGATCTCATGGTTCATGGGTTCGAGCCTCACATCAGGCTCTGTGCTGACAGCTCGGAACCTGGAGCCTGCTTTGGATTTTGCGTCTCCTTCTCTCTTGCCCCCACCCCCCGCTCATACTCGGTTTCTCTTTCTCAAAAATAAACATATAAAAACATCATTTTCAAGAATTTAATAGCAATTTAAAATTTTACAAAATTTCATTTCAAGAAAATAAAAATGTGTAAATTCAAAAAATCCAACATTCAAACGATATGAGATAAAATAATGAGCAATAAGTTTTCTCCCATTACTGGTTGAGAAGTTTATCTCATCTGGTCCCCCTGAAAGTAGTTTTCATTTCATCACTCACTCATTTTAATTTACTTCCTTATTCTTGAGTTATTTTTTAATGTCTCCCTCAGGTATTTGGAATTCGTTATTAGCAAATTTTACAAAGATAACTGGGTGGCACATTTTTCAAGACATTCAGGGTCTGAAAATTTACCTTGGTATATAAATAAAAATTTGTTTAGATATAAAATGTGGAGTCATAACTTTTATTTGAGGTGCACTATACATAATTTTTGTTCTCTGTAATATATTTTTGCAAAATCTGAAGCTTAATTTCCTAATGCTGTTTTTCTTCTCCCTGAAATTGTCTGGGTTCTTTAGTTTTGAAATACAAACATTAGGTCTTATTATTTTCCTTTTTAATTTTATACTTGGTAGGCCCTCAATTTGTAATATTCATTCATTCATTTTTCAGATTTGTAAGATTTTTTTTGTACTCTTTAATCATAATATCTGATCCATCAGTCCCTACTATTTATTCATGAGTGGATCTCTGTGATCTGAACTCAGTGGCTCAGAGTTCAGTATATATTACATTCTTTTACATTCTAAATGAGATTAATAATTCAAACTGTTGAATTGCTTTTCTATACCAATATATGCTTTTGAATTCCAACAAAGATTTTCTTTGGCCTGTTGTCATTTTTATACCATTATGTTGTTATCCTGGCCTTTTTATGAATTAAATCATAATTAAGTTCAAGATACTGCACATATGTTCATATGAGACTAATATTTGAAATTGTAACAATTATAAAATTACAAAGATCCAAACATGGTTCTGAGGGATCACTCAACATCATTCATGGGGAAGAAGCATTTACTTAGAATACGGTTCACTCTAACAGTCTTACCTACAGAAACCTAAGCCTAATATCCAGTTTAATTTCTGCTGTGAGAGAAAAAATATGCCCTATTCTCAACTCACCAGTACTCGTTTCTTTAGATACACAAAAAAAGTCATTTACCCTTCATCAATAAAATGACTGTAAACTGGTGAATTTCAAAACCCCCAAATGAAGGCCACTGAAAATGTACTCATAAAGACATTCTTTTCACCTTGAATACTTAATATTTAGATTAAAGTAAACCACATACTTTCAGAATGCATATAATCTAAGTGTAATACAATAGGGCAACTTCGAAAGCCAAAAGTAAAGTTAAATTTCAATTCTGGACAGACTTTAACAAAAAAACAATATTGCTCAGTTTGAAAAGCCTCTATGTACTACACTATAATACTTACAAGCTGATGTTCTAATAGTTGAATTTTTTCATCTTTTTTCTTTATTTCCTCTTTAAGTTGTTTTATTTCATTTAATAAATCTTCATTCTGAAATGTTAAAAATTACCATGAAGTATTTAAAATACCCTAATGAGAAGCATTAAATCAACAATGAAGACTGAATAATGAATGGTTTATTCATTTAATAGCTTAAATATGCCAGCTATTAACCTATGAATAAACAAAAACCCATTTTGGTTCTTCCAAAAATTCATAGTGTAATGGAGTCTAACATGTAAAAAATGAATGAAAGCAACATCAGCTAACATTAAGTACTTATCAAGTGCTAAGAGCTAAGTACTTTTAGATACCTAAGCATTTGATCTTAGGTATCAAAATTATACCTGAGGCTGATACTATTATCCTCTTTTTATAGATAAGGAAACTGGGACATGGGCCATATACTGAAACAAATTACATGTAAAATAGTAATTTCAGCTAGATTTCAAGGGATGTATGAGAGTTGCCTACCAGAAAAAATGAAGGGCTCTACAAACAGAAGGAATCAACATAATTAAAGGCAGAGAGTCATTTCACGGCAGGTTCAGAAATCAGCAGAAAGATAAATATGCCTGGGAGGGTAAGAGCCACTTTCCTGAGAACTGCCTGACTCAAAGACAAAATACCCTGTCATAAATTCCTGATGGTATTAAATGGAAACCTATCGTCAAGTTAAGCAGAGATCCAGTTACATTTCCAAGTGTAAAGTATCGTTACCTTTTGTTAGCCCATTGTGTTTACTACTATTCAATTAACTAGAAATATATACTGAGGAAATAGTACAAGCAAGGATATTAGAATATATACATGAATAACATGTCTTTCCAAGGAAAAACTATGCAGGCAATTATAATTATAAAATGCTTTTACTGAGTAAAGTATGTAAAGTATCTCTTGCAGATACATTAGGAACTAACACAAAACAGTGCAGTCTCTTTAACAAGAGATCAGAAATAGACATTTTGTGAATATATCATATAAGTATCACGAACAATGGGGAAGAAAAGATCTTTGTTAATGATGTTATATATACTGCAACTGGGCAAGACTGTTTATTGTATATAAAAAATGACTTCCAGTTGAATTTAAAAAGTTTAATTTTTTTTTTAATCATAAATCAAGACAAAAGAGGGGTGCCTGGGTGGCTTAAGCATCCGACTTCAGCTCAGGTCATGATCTCCTGGCTTGTGAGTTCTCTCTCTTTTGGATACAAACATTAAAAAAAATTTTAATAAAATAAATAAAAAGATAAAAAAAGAGATTGCAGATCATGAAGGATACATTTTTTAAGCTATGTGGCAAATGAAGCTATTAAAAAATGATAAGTATATTTGATTACATAAAAATTTAAAGCATCTATACAATTAACACTAATGTTAAAAGCTGGTGAAAACCTATGCAAATATGACAGAGGATTTATACTCAAGTATATTAAGAGCCTGTTCAAACATATGGGATAATTTTCTAGGCCCCAAAAGACAAATAAACCAATTCCCACAAATATACATATAACTGGCAAAATGTTCTGACTTACTGAAGAAATATAAATTCAAGTATTAAAGGTATTGTTCTATAAGACATTAAATTGGGGGGAGAAATAATGTGATGAGCAAAACTGCAGAAAAAAATGGTACATTATCAGACATCAAAACTGGCCTTTCTGTACAAACACATGGCTATACACAGAAGAGTCATAAAAATGCTTGCACTCTGATTCAGTCATCTGACTCCTAAGAAACTATGCCAAAGAAACAATCCTAAGTATGAAAATATCTACAAAAAGGTATTATCTAAAAGTTTACAAATTTACAATGGTCATAAAAGGAGGCAACTAAAATACAATGTAGTAATCTGATGGAATACTATATGCTATCATTCAGTCACTGCTAGGTTCTGCCAGTGTTGGAAGAAATGGACCTGAAAATAAAATCCAAATACAGTCAGATAACATATTAATAGCCAACATGTATACAGTATTTAACTTTATGACAGGCAGTGCTGTAAGGATTTTACACATAAAGATGGGCAAAGGAGAATACATATCAGGAAACAGGTAACTCCAGTGAAGTCTTAAAGGATGAGTAAAAAGTTCTGAAGATACAGAAATGTGTCCGGCTTTGGACTTGAGGAAGAGATTCTAGTATCATACAACAATACACAGATGAAGATAAGCATAGCATATGTGGAGAATTAGAAGCAGTGACTCTATCACACAAAGGCTGTAGTGAACAGTGGATACCAATGTGGTTAGTAAACCAGGCAAGAGCCAAATCATAGAGGGCCATGAATATCAAGCATGACCTAAGCCAGAGGAGTGACAGTGCATTTGAGACGGCTATTTAGAGGACAAATATGACAATAACAACAAATTAGGCTAGGGAATTTGTTACCAAAATGTTATAATACTCCAGATGACAGTAGGAACCTGACCCAAGAGAGTGAAGGGATAAGAAGGAAGAAGAGCAGGAATCAAAACTGGGAGGTTTTGGCAATTCTCTCTCCATGTGAAAGAGCAAAGAGCACAAAGGGACAGTCAAGAGGATACCTATATTTCTAGCTTGGGTGATATGGTTGTTTACATGTGCCACCAAAAGAAATGGAGAATAAATGAGAAATATGTCCAAAGAGGAAAATTTGTGAGTCTCAGATATATTATTAGAGGTACCTGGGGCTGGGATACAGTGTAAATGTCCAGTGGGCAACTGGATTACCCAGTATGAAAGAGCAATTTCAGGGGCACCTGGCTGGCTCAGTCAGGTAAACATCTGACTCTTGATTTTGGCTCAGATCATGATCTCCTGTGGGATCGAGCCCTCCATAGGGCTCCATACTGGGTATGGATCCTGCTTAAAATTCTCCCTCTCCCTCCCCCTCCCCCACTTGTGATCTCTCTCTCTCTCGCTCACTCTCTCCCTCAAAAAAAAAAGAGAAATTTCATGTTATCAACACATACATTATATATGAAACCATGACAGTAAAAAGTTCAAAGCCAACTGGACAAAAGATATAAATCTATTTAAAATCTATTTAAAGAAGAGGAGGAACCTACATAGGAAATGGGAAAATGCTGAGGAGTGTAAGGGATTTCAGAGAGAAGTGACATAAAAATCAAGGATAAAGCTTTTAAGATAACAGTCACACCAAATGTCTATAGCATTAAAACCAGTAGCTGCTTTCATTTTTCCAGGTTTCCACGTTAACTAGAAAGAGGTTTAAGGAGAGTCAAGGAAAGGTTTATTTGGTTTACTGAATTTATGATAGGTAAGGTACAGAAATTTATAAACTGAGGATGAAGAGAAAGCACACTGAAGAGAGATGAGAGACAAGGAGGTAGTTAGGTCTTTAACAGCAGCAGAAGATAAGAGTCAAGGACCTAAGAAACAGTGGTCTTCCACAGCACAGTGGACATTTTTGCCCTGTAACTGAAACAAGGTGAATGAGAATGATAACAGATACAAGTAAGTCAGAAGACAGGAGGGCAGGTAGCAGATCTTGCTTGATGAACACAAGGCCACTTGCAGAAACTGAGAAGAATGGCTGAGAATGAGGCTTGAGGACAGAGGTCAGTGTTGAGACCAGCTCATCAAGGAAATGGGAGAGGGAGCTGTTCTGACATAAAAGACAGATTAGAGTCATGGCAGGTCCAGTAGAGATTACAAACCCTAAATTTGCAATGACGCAAGTCATTTGTATCATTTGAAGCTGTACTGCTGGATGAGAAGGGGACATAACTGGGAATTTGACAGTGAAAGTGCAAAGGAGTCCAGTGTACTGGAAACAGTATCAGCTACAGCATCTCACCTTGGCTAAGAAGGAAGACTAGGAATGATCTGCTTGGAAGGAAATGGAGTAGGGACAAGAAATAAATACTGTGTAACAATATGTCTATCATGCAACATTAAATATATAGACAAACTAGAAAGGAAAAAGAAAAAATTAAAAACATCAGTTGTGTAAAAAAGTTGGAATTAAATTTCTTTTCTTTAAAAATTATTTCTTCATATGTAAAAACTTTTCACAAAAAAGAATGCAGGAAAAAGTCATCTTCACTTTAAAAATGTCAATCACAAAACTTAAAACTGAGAGATGATCAGAGACCATCTAAGTTAATGGTTCTCAACTGGTGTGTATGTAAAAGTTTTTTTAAAAAAGATGTCCTACTGCAGACCTGCTGATTTAGAATACTGTACTCATAATAGGATGGAAGTCCAGAGATGGGAAGAAATTTGTGCAATAACAGGTAAGGTCACACATCGAAAAACCAAGACTAGATAACCAGGTAACTACTAGTCCTATATTCTTTTGGTTTTGGTTGTTTTAGATGCAAGCTTGTTCCAATAAGTCACCCCATATGGGAAAATTATGCTTCTTTGACCTCTAATTTCAGGGTTGACCACTTGACTTGATTTGGAGAAGGTAATATTTGCAACATCCAAGCAGAATCCATGTGTGGTTCTGCCAACGCTTTTTTCCCCTTAGGTTCAAAAACATGTCCTAGGACAGGGGCTTATCCTCCAGACTGGGTCTCAGGATGAAGAAGCAGCATAAAGCAGAGTCCCAGCTGATCTATAGCCAATAGGTAACATATTGAAAAATAACAAGTGAGAAATACATTTTTTTCATTGCAAGACACCAGTATTTCAAGGTTGTTTGTTGACTAGCAAATACTGATTAGCATGCCCTGAAAATAGAATGTGAAAGAAAATAATAATTTTACTTGGAAACATTAAATCAGGAAAACTTTTGTGTGCTTAAGAAGTATGTACTTCAGAAGTAACTGTAAAAGAAAAGAGCATTTCTCAACTAAAAATAGAACTAAAAATGACCATTCTAAAAAATACACTTTCAAACACTAAAATGCATCTGTATTCTATACTTATATTTTTAAACATGAAAAAAGATAAATTAATCCCATTTTTAGTATATTTCTTCAATGTTGTGATTATATAGAAGTACCTGTTAATCACTATAACTGGTATATTTTAAAAACTTATTTATAATTATAAAAAAGAATTTATTTAATAATTTACTGATTTAAGAAAAATAATCCTGCACCAGTAGTAATACAGGGACAAATAATTATCCATTCAATAAAATAAATACATATTAAAACACCAGAGTGATAACATTTTAACTTATAAGGTAGTAAAAGTTAAAAGCAGACCTGATTAAAACTTAACACCGTAAAACTGCATATTTTAATACATTTATTATTAAATGTTTTAGTTGTTACTGCTTTAGAATTTTAGTAATAAAAAGGAATTTCTTTTAATGTTTATTTTTGAGAGAGAGAGAGAGAGAGACAGACTGCAAGTGGGGGAAGGGCGAGAGAGGGAGACACAGAATCCAAAGCAGGCTCCAGGCTCTGAGCTGTCAGCACAGAGCCCAACACAGGGCTTGAACCCACGAACTGTGAGATCATGGCCTGAGCTGAAGGCGGACACTTAACTGATTGAGCCACCCAGGTGCCCCTAAAAAAGAATTTTTAAAAATCTAGCATGACTACCTAGTCATACCTTATATATTTGATCACCATCTTCTGGTTCTGGACTGGATGGCAATGATAGCTGAATATCATGCAATGAACCACTTCCATCATGCTGTCAGAGAGAAAAGAAAGAAAACATGAGATTAATACAGTAACTGCAGACACTCATTTCAACCTGAATTAACCCCAGACCAAATGCTAGCATGGCAAAGAACAAACAGGATATAAGATTTTAGGAATCTCCTTTTCATCCCTACACATTTGTAGAAGAAAATGTGGAACAGGTAAAAAGAAAGTGAAGGGCAAGAATAATTTGTAGAAATAAATAACAGATAGTACATGAGTGGGTGAAGAACAAAGCCACTGAAAATTTTAGAGTGGGAAAAGGAATATGGAAAATTTCCTAAAGAATTTGAAGATTATCTCATGCACAAAAAATGCAAAATAAAAGTCAAATTACATCTGCTTTGGTTTAGACATGGTTATATGAGTATGATTAAAAAAAATTTTTTTAATGTTTACTTATTTTTGAGAGAGAAAGAGATAGAGCATGAGCAGGGGAGAGACAGAGAGACAGAGAGAAAGAGACAGAATCCAAAGCAGGCTCCAGGCTCTGTCAGCACAGAGCCTGACACGGGGCTTGAACCCACGAACCATGAGATCATGACCTGAGCTGAAGTCAGACGCTTAACTGACTGAGCCACCCATACCTTGAGTATGTTGTTTTTGTTTCTGACTCAGAAACAATAATATTTAAATAACTCAACAATAGCCATAAAAATAATTTGATTAAAAATATTAGGTGTATACATATTGCATGACTGTTTTTATTTATTTATTTCAAGAGAGAGAGAATGAGCAAGCAAGTCAGAAAGAGAGGGAGAGAGAGAGAGAATTCCAAGCAGGCTCTACACTGCCAGCACAGAGCCCAATGTGGGACTCAAACTCATGAACCATGAGATCATGACCTGAAATCAAGGGTCAGACACTTACCTGACTAAGCCACCCAGGCACCCCTGCATGACTTTATTTATATGATGCCTAAAAGAAGGAAAAACTAATTTATTGTGCTAGAGATCAGAACAGGGGTTGACTGAGGGGACAGGGGTTACTGACTGGGAAAGAGTATTAGGGAGCCTACTAGGATGCTGGGAATGTTCTATGTCTTGACTGTATGGTGGTACATGCATATGAAAAGTTCAAGCTGTACACTTAAGATTGGTAAAGCTTAAACACCTTACTGGATATATGCTATTACCTCAACAGAAGTTGAAAGAGTTAAACTTTTTGTCCTTAAATGCCATAAAGAGAATGACAAGAATTAAGTCCTACCCCTTGCTGTACTGGTTAGGAATAAACAAGAAATGGCATATTAAATGATTCACATGGGGCGCCTGGGTGGCTCAGTTGGTTGAGTGTCCGACTTTGGCTCAGGTCATGATCTCACAGTTTGTGAGTTCGAGCCCCACATTGGACTCTGTGCTGATAGCTCGGGGCCTGGAGCCTGCTTTGGATTTTGTGTCTCCCTCTCTCTCTGCCCCTCCCCTGCTCATACTCACTCTCTCTCTCTCTCACTCACTCTCTCTCTCTCAAATATAAACATTAAAAATTTTTTTTAAAAAAATGATTCACAGACAACCTCAAGAAAGATGAACAAGGACAGAATATGTCTGGGATGATGGTGAAGGACTAGGCCCCTACCAAGGGTGGTTTGACACCTGGTTTGTTCAGATGGTCCTAGCACCCTTGAGACATCCACTAAATCAACAATGTTCAAGGAGCGCTACTATCCTCATCTTCCTCAGACTTATCTGTCCTGAGGAAATAAATCTCTTAGACCACAGAAATGTCCTGTATTAAATCAAAAATGCTAAAGTAGAAGACATAAGCATGTAGGACATTTTCTTCTTTACTGAATCAGAATCTTCAGTAAAGAGTATAGGGTATAGGGCCTACGAATGTGTATTTAGATTGAAAGCAAAAAAATAAGCATTTGTCAAATTTTGAACATAAATAAATTATATTTTTATTGGTGAAATCATACGGAGATAAAGAATTTGACCTGAGAGTGGAGGCAATGTCCTAATAGTAACAAATGCCTTCAGAAAACCATGTTAAATGTTTAAAATAAAAAAGAAATTTTGTAAGACTCAGCTCAGTAAAAAGTTCATCTCTGCTATAAATGCCTTGACATATAAAAACAGTCCTACATACAAATATATATTTGAGAAAAGAAAAACTGTAAAATCCAACTTATTTTCAAACATCTCTATCTTCTTCCTGCAAATTGCAAAGCAGGAACTCCAGAGAATGGGAGACAACACAAGTATATACTGCTGTTGCCTTAGACATGGGTATAGCTGTGGAAAGTAGGTAGCAGAATGAGAAAAATAAAACATCAGCTTTCAGAGTGAAGGAACAAAAAGGGGAGCCCCAGGTAAAGAGAAAATACCAGTGAGACCAGCTCAGGACTCCAGAAAGCTGTATGTAAATTTCTAGGTTCAACCCTGAGTAGCCCTTGCTTGAATCTGATCCTAATATCAAAGACTTTGAGAAATAAACTAAGACCAACTGCCCAGGCGCAATCTAGCCTCTGAAAGGTGTATACTAAGAACAGATCTGATGAGCATGGTAAAGGCTTTGAGATAGAAATGATATTACAACCACAATCCGAAGGTGGCTGGCTAGTTTGAACTTCTAGCCCGAACCTAACCAGAGTATTTACCTGTTTTAAAATTAAAACAGTAGTGCCTGGGTGGCTCAGTCAGTTAAGTGTCCGACTTCTGCTCAGGTCACGATCTCGCAGTTTACGAGTAAGAGCCCCATGTTGGGCTCTGTGCTATCGGCTCAGAGCCTGGAGCCTGCTTCAGATTCTGTGTCTCCCTCTCTCTCTGTCTGTCCCTTTCCCCACTCACGTGCTCTCTCGCTCTCTCAAAAATAAATAAACATTACCAAAAAAATTATTTTAATAAAATTTAAAAAACCAAAAACAATAAAAAAAACAAGAAACCCCACAATATTCTCCATAGCATTTAAACAAAATTAAGTGTCTCATAACAAAACACGCAAATATCTAAGATACAATCCAAAATTACTCAACATACAAACAACAAGGAAAATCTCAACTCACACAGGAAAAGACAATTAACAAATACCAATGCCAAAACAAGACAGAGGCTGGAATTAATTGAAAGAGATTGTAATAAGGCCATTATAAAAATTCTCCAAAAGTAAGACAGAACTATTAAAGGGAATGGAAAGAGAAAGTCTCAGCAAAGAAACAGAATACATAATAAAGTGGAAACACATGCAAATTTTAGAACTGAAAAGATTCAATAATTAAATTTCAAATTGCGCTAGCTGGACTGAATACCAGCATTTGAGATGACAGAGTGAACTTGAAGATGCATCAACAGAAATCATGCAATTTGAACCATGAAGAGAAAAAAGATTGGGGGGTGGTGGAAAAAGAATAGAGCCTGCTGAGGGAAGTATGGGACAATAACGAAGGCTCTAGTATTCACAGCATTAGAGTCACAGAAGGAAGGGTAGAGGGTAGGAAAAAGTATTTGAAGAAATAATGGACAAATACACCCCAAACTTGGTGAAAGACATAAATCTGCAGACTTGGGAAGCTCAATTTTAAAAGAATATAGACAAAGCATGGTCTCTGAACATAATGGAATTTAACTAGAAATCAGTAACAGAAGGATAATCTTCAAACTCTTAAGAAAGTAAACAACGAACTTTAAATCATCCATGGGTCAAAGAAGAAACCTGAAGGCAAATAAGAAAATATTTTGATTTGAAGAAAAATGAACATACCACATTATCAAAACCTGTGCAATTCAACTAAAGCAGTTCTTAGAGGGAAAATTATTGTAAGAGATACTCATATTAAAACAAAGGTGTCAGGGCGCCTGGGTGGCTCAGTCAGTTAAGCATCCAACTTCAGCTCAGGTCATGATCTCACAGTTCATGGGTTCGAGCCCCACGTCAGGCTCTATGCAACAGCTCAGAGCCTGGAGCCTGCTTTGGAATCTGTGTCTCTCTCTCTCCCCCACCCCCAAAATAAAATAAA
Organism: Cryptoprocta ferox; assembly: GCA_028646485.1. Taxonomy (NCBI): domain Eukaryota; kingdom Metazoa; phylum Chordata; class Mammalia; order Carnivora; family Eupleridae; genus Cryptoprocta; species Cryptoprocta ferox. Next base: position 39,920,591 of record CM053561.1, on the reverse strand, counting down.
CATTAAAAAAAAAAGTGTCAAATCCACAACTGGAGCAAATTAAACCCAGAGCAAGCAGAAAGAAGAAAATAATGAAGAGCAGAAATTAATGAAATTGAAAATCAAGAAATAGTAAGAAAGCAATGAAACCAAAAACAGGTTATCTGACAACTGTAAAACTTCTAGCAAAAGTGCCAAAGAACAAAGTTAGAAGGCACAAATCAGACACATACCAGGACTGAGAAAACAGGTATCAGGAATGAAAGCAGGGATATCATTAAGATGTTTCAAGACATTAAAAGTACATAAGGCAATAATACTATGAGTGACTCTATGAACACAAATTTGACAACTTACATGAAATGGAGAGATTACTCAAAAACCACAAATTATCAAAACTCACCCCAAATGAAACAGACAACCTGAGTAGACGTGGTTAATAAAATTATTTCATAATTTAAATCTTCTGTAAAAGAAATATTAAAGGCTAAATGTTTTCCTAGAAAATTCTTCCAAAATTTAAAGGAATAATATCTGTTCTATATAATTTCTTAGAGAAAACATAAATCAAATTAAGTTAGAAAATTACATCAGTTAAACGAGGCTACCACTTCTCTGAACCTAATAAAGACAGTATAAGAAGACTTAAAGATCAAGATCAAGAACACAGAAGTTCTTAACAAAGTATTTCTAAATCAAATTCGATATATAAAAAGGAAAAAAGATTATGAACAAGTGGAGTTGATCCCTGGAATGTAAAGCTGGCTCAACAGTTAAAAAGCAATGTGATTCAGCATATCAAGAAATATCTATATGGTTATCCCAACGGATACAGAAAAAGTTTCTTCCAAAATTCAACATCCATTCATGATAAAAACTCAGCAAACTAGGAACAGAAGGAAACTTGTTCAACCTGATAAAATCCATCTAAAAAAACCCCAAAATTAACACCATATTTAACAGTGAAAGACTGAATGCTTTATAAACCCCAAAGCCAGGAACAGGGTACTCTATTATACTGGAGTTTCTACCCAGTTCGATAAAATCGGCAAGTAAAATGAAATTTTAAAAGACAAGTAGAAAAGAAATAAAACCATCTCCACTCAAGTAATATAATTTTAGCTGTATCATTTCCCAAAGTCTCTGCAATAATACCACTAGAACTAATACATGAATTTAGGAAAGTCATAAAATACAAGGTTGATATATAAAAATCTACTATTTCTATGGCAAAGAACTGAAAATTGAAATTAAAAAAAATTTATATTAAACCAAAATCCAAGAAATAAAAAACAAAACCAAGAAAAAAAATCAAAATCCCAAAATAGAAACATTTAGGTACAAATCTAACAAAATATAGACAAATTTTCTATATTAAAAGCAAAAAAAATGGTGGCACCTGGGTGGCTCCATCAGTTGAGTATCTGACTTCAGCTCAGGTCATGATCTCGTAGTCTATGAATCTGAGCTCTGTGTCTGGCTCTGGGTGGACAGCTCAGAACCTGGCGCCAGCTTCAGATTCTGAGCTTCCCTCTCTCTCTCTCTGCCCCTCCCCCACTCACGCTCTGTCTCTCTGTCTCTCAAAACTGAATATACATTAAAAAAACATAAAAAAAAAACCAATGAAAGAAATCAGAGATGACTTACATAAATGGAGAGATATACTCTTTAATGAATTTAAAGACTCAACATTTTTTAAATATCAATTCTTTTCCAAATTTCAAATACATATTAGTGCCCACTCAACCAAATTTCCAGCAGAATTTTTGCAGAAATAGACAAGCTGCTTCTAAAATTTATCTAGTAAGGCAAGAGAACTAAAACACTCAAATAATTTTGAAAAGAAAAAGTTGGAAGATATAATACTACTTTAAGACTTACTATAAAGCTATCGTAATCTAGAGAATGTGATACTGGCAAAAGGACAAACATTGATCAAAGGAATGAACGAGTCAAGAAACAGACATATTTATGCTCAAAGGCATTTCTGACAAAAGTAGCAAGGCAACTCAATACAGAAAGGATAGTCTTTTCAACAAATGGTACCAGAACATCCAGATGCAATAAAATTAATTTCACTCATATCTCATGCCATATACAAAATTCTCAAAACAGTCTGCAGACCTATAAATCAAACTTAAAACTATAAAAACTCTCCAAATAAATAGAAAATCTTTGTACCTTTGGGTTGGATCAAGATTTCTTAAATATGATACCACAAACACGACCATAAAAAATAGTGATAAATTTGACTTCAAGAGAATGTCTACTCTTTAAAATACTATTAACAGAATAAGAAGAGAAGCTATGAACTGGGAGACAATATTTGCAATAATCCAGGTAAAGTACTGAGCATAATGTCTAACTCATAGACAGCATTTTTAAATAATATCGACAATAAAAAATGATAATATGCTCTAGGATTTTTAACAGAGTTCATTAACTCACAATTTTACATAGCTGCCTAAAAAGCAAATTTCATTTTTTTCAATATTTATTCATTTCATCATTTACCTGCCTGCTAAAATACTTACATATAAATATATAAGAAACTATCAAAATCAACAATAAAACAGAGATTTTTGTTCATGGACAAAATAATGGACACCAAAGAAGATATACGAATAGTAAATAAGTACATGAAAATATGCTCAAAATGATTAGTTATTAGGCAAATGCATATTAAAACCATGGTGAGATACCACTGCACATCTACGTGAAAAGCTTCTGAAAAACACAGTACCAGGCAAAGGCAAAGATGCAAAATAACTAAAGCTTTCATTAATCTCTGATGGGAATACAAAATCATACAACCCCTTTGGAAAGCAGTTTGGCAGTTTCTTAACTTAAATATATACTCACCATACAACTCTACAATCCTGAACCAAGGTACTTACCCAAGAAAAATGAAAACATGTGCACATGAAAATCTGTGCACAAATGTTTGTATTTATAGTAGCTTTATTCATAATTGCCAAAAAGTGGAAAGGGACACAAATATCTCTCAACTGGTAAATAGGTAAACAAACATGCATGCATACAATGGAATACTACTCAGCAATTAGCAGGGACAAATTAGCAATACAAGGACAGCATGAATTAATTTGAAATGCGTTATGGTAAGTGAAAAAAGCCAGACTCAGAAAACTATGTATGATTCCATTTATGTGAAAATCTTGAAAAGGCAAAATTACATAAAATTATGGCATAAAAAAGATCAATGGTTAAAAAAAGTCAGTGGTTGCCAGGAGCTAGCAGTGGGTGTAGAGATTGACTATAAAAGTTAAAAAGAAAAAAAGAATTTTAGGGGTGATTGTAATAGCTGCACAACTGTATGGATCTGTGAAGCTCACAGAGCTCTACAACAAAAAAGGCTGAATTTTAGAGCATGTAAGTTATACCTCAAAAAAGCTGTATTAGATTGAATTGTGTCTCCCCTAGGAATTCATGCCAATCTGAAACATGTGAATAGAACTTCATCTGGAAATAGGGTTTTTACAAATGTAATCAAATTGAGGTCATAATGGAATATGGTTGAGCCTAAATCCAGTATGACTGGTACCTTTATAAATAGGAAGAGAGAAATTTGGACACAAATACACAGGTCATGTGAAGATGGAGCCAGAGAAGGGAGTGATGCATCTACATGGCAAAGAACGCCCAGGATTGCCAGCAACTGCTAGAAGCTAAAGAGGCAGGGAAGATTCCTCTTCTAGAGCCTTCAGAGAGCACATGGCCCTGACAACACCTTGATTTCAGATTTCTAGCCTCCAGAACTGTGGGAGAATAAATTTCTGTTGTTATATGCCACCCAGCTTGTACTTTATATTGTGGCAACCCTAGAAAGCTAATAAAAAAAATTGAAAGCAAACAAAAGGTGACAGTAACACCAGATAAATCTCAATAATCATAAGAAAAGTAAAATTGATATATCAATATAACACAAGACAAGGTAGAATTAAAGATACAAAGCATTAATGAGGATAAACAAAGACTTTAGTGATCAAAGAAACACTCCACCAAGATGATGTGCCAATCATAAACATTTATATACCTAATAAAATAGAGCATTAAAAGAAGAAACGGAAAAATCTATAATTAGAGCAGGAAACGAATATTACTCTCAGAAACTCACAGATCAAAGAGAAAAATTTAGTAAGGTTAATATATAAATCACACTATAAAAAAGTCAATATAATAGACATACTGCTACCTAACATATAGAGAATTATGTTTTCAAGGAAACATAGAAAAGTCACAAAAATAAAGCATATTCTAAGTCAGGAAATTATAAACTATGGTCCACAGGACAAATCCAGTCAGATGTCTATTTTTATCATAGTCCATGAGCTAAGAATGGCTTTTACATTTTTAAATGATTCCATTTTAAATGATTTTATAAATATCTACATAAGAACCACGAGTTTTTTTCTTGCCCAAAAGAGCTAAAATATTTACTATGGAGCCTTCCAAGTTTTGCACCCCTGCTTTAAGACACAAAGCAAATATCGACACATTCCAAAGAACTTATATCACATAGATATTATTATTAATCTAACATTAGAAATCAATAAAGGATGAAAACCCATACACAAACCACTATTTTTGAAAATTGAAATAATATTATTCTAAATAAAATAAATTTATAGTATAGCCCAAGACAACTGAGAGTCACTAATGTTTAAGTTATTGGTATGCCTCAAAAAAAAAAACTTTCTAATTTTTTTTGACAGTCCAGCAGTCTAGATTTAGACAATCAAAGAGGGAAAAAATCTATTATTTCCATCAAAGCACAGGAGCTTAAAGATCATGAATAAAATCTCCAACTGAATCAATTAATAAATCATCTCCTCTCCAAATAACTCTGACACTAACCAATGGTAGTACTCCCCATTAAACTTCAACTCAAATGAAAAGTGTCCAAGCTAAAATTAGAAAAGCTTCTTTAAGCATTACAGTGGGAAGAAAAACATTACATGGACAGAAAAACTTATCTTTTTAAAAAACACTGAATAACAATCATACATGCAATGTTCATGTTTCATATCACATATACTAAGAAGCTAACATTTATTGAGTAGTGTTGGCATTGTTCTAAGGATTTTGCATAAATCTATTTAATAAATGCATAGATGCAAAAATACATAAAAACTACAACATCCCACTGCACAAAAAATAAGCAATTCACAGTTAACTGATTGTCCCAGGTATGCTGGGCTGCTTTACTGAATGGACGGTCTCAACAGTTTCTATGATTTCTAATTAGGATTTTTGAACTCTAAATACAATTATCCTTACTTAACTCTTGCGCCACTAGCATTTTATTAAAGATTCAAGAAGAGAAGCTTTCCTTTATCCTAAGAGCGTTAGGAGACTACTGTCAGCAAGCCATCTTCCACTTTTCTCTCTGACATACCATCAAGGTAAACTCTTGTTCACATATTAACTTATTGGAAAACCCTATAACAAACTCCATCTTACCCAGGTGGTTCTTCCATGAGTTTGCAAAAACTGGGATCTTCCTATGAGTTCCAGAGCAGCTGCAATGGACATAGACACTTGAAATGACTAACAAAAAAGTTTGGCAGCGTTGACCAATCTCTGCTGACAAGCATCATCAGTGATGTCAACAAAGCTGCCTTGTGTTTCAGAAATGCTACAACACAATCACAAGAGGCATCCTAGGAAAGGGAGTAGAGGAAGAGGAGAGATTGATTTTTTCATTTTCTTTTTAAAAAGTCACTTAAATTAAAAAAACAAAAGACAAAAGAATATGGATGAACAATCACATCACATCACAGAGACTCTATAATGTGCACTGAAAATAATTTTTGAGTAATGCTGTAATTCACCTATGGGATTTTAACATCTCATGATTCAAACTATATTTGAGAGGATTTCTGAAATACAAACTTATAAAGCCTGATTTTAAATAAGTGCTTCAGAGAGGTGATCCTAACAAATGATTGGGATAAATTATATTTTTAAAATAGAAAAATCTGGTATTCAAATTGACTAGAACATTGTTATATAGATTCTGTAATATTTTAAGCAATTATTTATAAATTTCTTCTGTTTAGATTTTTTTATTGAACCCAATTGTATATAACTGAGTCAGGATCCTTTTCTATAGGTTTCTTCTGTCACTTGAAAATATTAGTTGTAAATTTCTTCTAATTTTTTAATTAAAAAATATTTAATTCTTCAAACCATCTGTTTACTATAGTATGAAATAACTAAATAATTGTCTCTATACTACTGAGTTTTTCCTCAACATTTACTTTACAATCCTTCTGTGTCTAATTGTTTAGTAGATACTTCAACACATATGTTTGGGTTTTCTATTCTTTTCTACTGCTTTATGTTTCTATTTGTGTCAATATTATATCCTGCTCTAAAGAGTTTCCTCCGACCCTCCTTTCTCTTTTTGTCTTTCTCATTCTTTGGTGTTAACAATTGTGGAATCATTTTGATGAATACCACAAATAAAGGTGTTTTAATTTGGGATGAAATGTTATTACATCTATAAACAGTACTGGGAAAAATTATAGGTTCCAATCATACACTCAGTTTGCATCCTTGCCCTTTGTAACACATCATTTTTATAATTATTTAATGCTTATATGTTTTCCTAGACTATAAGGTAGCTGGCTGGGTTACTACATTAATATCCATGGAGTAAATTAATTTTTTAAACATTTAGCCTTTCTATAGAGCATTAAGTATTTTCTTCAAATCTTTTATACAAAGTTTTGCAGATTTCTTTGTAAAACATCACAAACATCTTTCAGCATATTTACTGATGATTTAATGCTTTATTGATGCAGCAATCATTTCATTATTTCTAATTTAAATCCATGATTTATTATCTTGGAATATAGCACTGTTTATATATTAGAATAGGTTTATTTTGGTGGGGAACCACGACCCACAATAAAAAACACATTTATATCACAACCAACTATATATATTCTTGAATTTGTGTGCATGTATGTGTGTACATGTGCATATAATCTAAATAAGGATGGATGAATAGATGATGAATAGACATATACAGATATCACATCATCAAAAATGTTCCACAAAACAATATTTGTCTTTGCTACATGTAATGCCCCTTGATAGTTCCTACACTATTCTACTTTATTAGGAAAAATATTCTAATTATAATGGTCAAAATTTATTTCAAAACCCACTAACCAGCTGTAATGTGTAGTTTTAAGAACAATGCACTACATACAAGAATTGTGTCTTCTTTTTATCTTCATTATTATCACAATCTTAGTACTCAAGTGTTTCATAAACTATACTGAATGATGAAATAACACTAATTTAATGAGTATTAAAGTAAATGGAATTAGCTTGAGCAGGCCACATAAAATTTTGAGCAATGCAAGCAATTAAAAACCCCTGACCTTCATATTTTTATTGCTGTTGTTGCCATTACTGTAATACCTAACATTTATTAATTGCTTTCTATGCATCAGATATTATGCTTATAGCACTTTATCTGAATTTTCTCATGCATTCTTTACAATAGTCCTCAGATAGGAGCTATTATAATCTCTGTATCTTTTATAGGGAATTTATTCAAGACCACACAACAAAGAAGTAGAGGAACTGGTCTAAATTAAAATTATAATTTTTTGAAATCACATTCATTCTTATTAACTTTCATCATTAATACCTAGAAATTTAGCATTATCCCAATTATTCCTAAAATCAACTCAAATATCAACAGGTAAATGAATACACACACACACACACACACACACACACACAAATGCTATTCATCAATAAAAAGTAATGAACTGCTGATACTCTCAAAACAGATGAATATCAAAACCATTATGGTGAGCGAAAGAATCCAGAAACAAAAAGGGTACACAGTAGATGATCTCATTTAGATGAAATTCTAGAAAAGGCAAAACTTAGTAACAGAAAGAGTGATGGATGCCTGGAACAGATTTGAGAAGACTGATGGCAAAGGGACATGAGAGGATTTTAGCAGCTGTAGAATTTTCTTTACCTTGATTGTAGTAGTGGCAGTTATACAACTGTATACATATTCATCAAAATGCAAACTAAATATGTAAAATGCGTGCACTTTTTTGAATGTAAATTCTACCTTAATAAAGTTTTATACTTTTCTTTTTTTAATTTGCTTCTTCTTCCTCTTCACTATTCTTTTCCTTCCTAAACAAGCCATTAGGTGAGACAGAGCAAGATAAGTCTCTGCCCAAAAAACGCTGAAGTACAGAACACGTCCCTGCAGGGAAGCAGCTTACCAGGCATGTCAGAGCCCACAACAGTGAATACGACATACATGGAGGGAGTAGGGAAACAATGAGATAGCAGAGTCAAGCCTAAGTAGAACAAGAAGGGCACCTGCACAAACAGGTAGCCTGGTGTGGGCTATCAGAGTCTAAGCAGACTGAGGTGGGCACCCACACGTGGATGGCCTGGAGAGGGCTACCAGAGCTGAAGCAGCATAAAGAGGGCATCTATATAAGAAAAGAGCTAGTGCCATGTGTCAGAACCAATTATGGCAAGGATGGTGTCCATGTGTAGGCATTAACTGACATGTGGTATCAAGCCGAAGCAGAGTAAGGAAGCATCCATATGGAGAGGGAGACCTGTGTGGGGTGTCAGAACCCAGGGGACTGGGTGACAAGGAGTCAGAGCCCAAGTAGCATGAGGAAGGTGTACACAGAGGATGAGAAGAAGCTATGCATGGGGACCTCACTAAGATGCAAAATCCTAATGGGGTGAGGAGACAACTACACAGGACAGGTGGTAACAGCAGTGGCAGAAAACTGGTTGCACTGAAGAGAACTGATGAAATGAATAAATATATTAAGGAAAACAGAAACCAATTTTCTCACTGCTGGAGGAGAAAATTATAAATACAGAAAAGGAGAAATGTTGTATTTAGACTGGAATTCAAATTATAAGTATAAACCCACAGTTTTCAATAAATAGAGACAGATATAGAAATATAGTCACTAGAATGCATACAAACACCCACAAATACATGCCTGCACGCTCACACGCCTTGGGAGGGCTTAAGGGCACTGACAACCCAATCGCAATAAGCACATCTAGCCCCCAGATCTTGGCTTCTAAATATCATTCTCCACTAGAAGTAACCAGGGTTCCTTGAAAAAATGGCTGTTTCCAGACAGGAATAGGAAAAACACTAAATAATAAGAATGGGACATCTTGCATTGCCACAAATCCCTTCAAATAGTATTTTTAAAATACCAATTTGGCCATGTCACTCATCTGACTTATTAGTGTCTAAAGAATACACTCAAGCTCCTTTTGTGGCATACAGGCCCTTTATAATCTGCCCTAAGCCTATCACTGCTGTCTCTTCTCTAACATTTCCATTTTAACTATATCCCATTATGAACTGATCTTTGAATAAGACATGTACTTTTTCAATAACCTTTTATTTTTTTCCAAAATAGTAAATACATATTGTAGAAAATGAGAAATTAGAAAATGTAGATTAAGGAGCACCTGGGTGGCTCAGTTGGTTAAGTATCCGACTGACTCTTGGGTTTCGGCTCAGGACATGATCTCGCGTTTCAGGAATTCAAGCCCTGCAACGGGTTCTGCATTGGCAGCAATGAGCCTGCTTGGGATTCCTTCTCTCCCTCTCTCTCTGCCCCTCCCCCATTCATGATGTCTCTCTCTCAAAATAAACAAACTTTAAAAAAAAGGAAAAAATGAAATCTACATTTTCTTTAATGTAGATTAAAGAAAAAAGATATCACATTTTCACCATCCAGTGTTATCACTATTAAAACCTTCGTGCATTTCCTTCTGGAGATCCACATATATGGATATATGTAAAGATATACGATTATAATACACATACTTCTCTATAACCTATCTCCAACCAACGATATCTATCTTTCCATTTCAGCAAATTTCTGTCTCATCTAATACAGAAGCCATATTCAAATTTCTCCCCAATTGGCCAAAAATGTCCTCTATAGTTGAACTGTCAACCAATATCCAAGTCAGAACTTCACATTACATCTAGCTGTCCCTTAAATTTCTTTTAATGTAGCACTTTCACCTTCCTGCATCAATTTTTTAGGACCCTGACAAGCTAAAAGGGATATTACTATTTTTCCTACAGAAAAAAATTTTTCTACAAAATTTCCTACAGAATGTCAAACCATATGAAATTGTTCTTCTTCTCTTATTCTTATATCGCCTGTTTAGCCTGTAAAAAGAAACTTGTGAGCAATGACTTGAGGAATTAAAATTAAATGCTTCTGGCTAGAATATATTATGCACAACTATGTGCATCACATGAGCGATACACATTACTAGCTGACTCAACTCATTAATAATGGGAAAACTATCTCTGGATTAGGGTGATGACACTTTGATCTCCCCAGTGAACAAGTAAGGTTTTCTCTTGCAACCATAAATAACTTATATGGTGTTATTTCGGCACTATGTGAGCTGACTAGGAATCCACTGCCTATTTACCTCACAGTTATAACAACAATTAATAATCCTGGCATAAAGCAGAAATTTCTTTAGGGTTTGTACAATAATGTTTCCCTAATTTTATCACACTTTCTACATTTATTTGCTGCCATTCTTCAGCAAAATTCAATCATATTTCATTAAGGATTTAATTATTGAAATATAGATGTCACTTTAGTTACTGAAATATAGTCCCACCATAAATGCAGTATAAATACTTAATTTTTCTTGTTAATAAACATTTTTAAAGTAAGAAGTAGTATTAATAGTTACTTCAAAGTGTACCAAATGAGTACTGGTTTTTCTGGCTTTCTCTTTATTGAGAATCTCAGGTACTCATGGGTTTTCCCACAGTCATTAGGACAAATGCAGCTCATACTCTCAAAAACCTATACCTTTGTTCATGTTGATTACACTGATTTCCTCCACAAATTCTTCACCTGATAAACTCAACTTGCAGTTTCACATCTTCTCTATGATGGCAGAGAGTGAATTTCTTTATCTACATTCCCAGAGCAATTGTTCTATTTCGCATACTATGTAAAGATACTTCTAGTGTAATATTTGGTTGTTTATCTTTTTTCACTCCCTGACTTGTCTTTCACAAGTAAGAACAGTATCTTTCACCAGTGTTATTTACAATTTGATTCACAGATCAGTTCTGGCACAAACTATTTTCTGTCTGTGACACAATAAAATAAAAAGCTTGCATCTGACTATAAATCAACTGGTCATTAAACACAGTTTAGTTTTGGCTCAGTCTTTTTCTTTGATAGCAAAAATTTCTGAAAGGATGAAATGTGTCAATTTCTATTACGGAAAGGGTTACTTTAACTCCCCAAGGATTAATAACAAACACTTTTACAGTCTACTTTGAATAGCACTGTCCAATCATCAATTTACCCTGACTGCCAGGAACAAAAAAGGAGTATGAAAACAACTGTTTATAGAGAAAGAAGACAGTGTTCAGGAGTGAGGACCACAGGCATGTCAAAATAACTCTTCTGAGTAAGTCACTGCATCTGGATCTTCCTACAACCAAAAAGATGTACAGTACCTAGTGGGCACCTCTGGATTTTGGAGGCAACATATTTCTCATTTGGGTGTGTTATTCTGGCCCATTTACCAAGTGACCCAAATAGCTGCTAGTTTTGAGTAGAGCCCAGAAGATTCTACAACAGACCCAGGCTGCTATGCAAGCTGCTTCGCCCCTTGGGTCATATGATCCAGCTGATTCCATGGGGTGAAAGTATCAGTGACAAACAGGGATACTGTCTGGGGACTACAGTAGGCCTCTGTAGACCCTTTTAAGTTCAGGTCCTTAGGATTTGGAGCAAAGCCCTACCATCCTCTGCAGATAACTACTGTTCTTTTGAGATACAGCTTTTGGCCTGCTACTGGGTTTTAGTAGTGACTGAATGGTTAATCTTGGGCCACCAAGTTACCATGCTACCTGAGCTGCCCATCATGAATCAGATACTATCTAACACACAAAGTCATAAAGTTGGGGGTGCACAGAAACATTCCATCAACAAATGGAAGTGGTATAGATGTGATCGGGCCTGAAGAGGCCCTAATGATACAAGTAAGGTACATGAAGAAGTGTCTCAAATGCCATGGTCCCCCTCTCCTGCTATACTGCCTTCCCTCTCTATGACCTCATGGGGAGTTCCCTAAAATCAGTTGACAGAGGAAGAGGAGACTCATGTTTGGTTTCATACAATATGCAGACAACACCTGAAAGTAGACAGCTGCAGCACTACGGCTCCTTTCTGGTACATCCTGGAAGGACAGCAGAGGAGGGAAATCCTCCCAGTGGGCAGAACTTCAAGTAATGCATGTGACTGCTCACTTTGCTTAGAAGAAAAAATGTCCAGACACGTGATTATATACCAATTCATGGGCCAATGGTCAGGGACTTAGAAGAAATATGATTGAAAAACCAATGAAAAGAAAATCTGGGGAAGAGGTATGTGGATAGACCCTCTGTGAATAGGCAAAAAATATGAAGATATTTATGCTTCATGTGAATGCTCACCAAAGGTGATCTCAGCAGAAAAAGATTTAAAAAATTAGGTGGATAGTCTGATCGTTCCATGGATACCAGTCAGCCTCTTTCCCTAGCCACCTCCGTCATCATCCAAAATGGCTCATGAACAAAATGGCAATGGTGGCAGGGATGCAAGTTATGCATAGACTTGGCAACATGGCCACATTGGCAATGGTCACTATATAGTGCCTACCTTGCCAGCATCAGAGATCAACACTGAGTCCCTGATATGGCACCACTCCCTGGATGATCATACAGCTCCTGGTGGCAGGCTGATTATACTAGACCACTTCCATCATGGAAAGGATGATGTTTTGTCCTCACTGTAATAGACACTACTCTGGATATGGATTTGCTTCTCTGTTCACAATGCTTCTACCAAAACTACCATCAATGGCCTTACAGAATGCCTCCCCAATGTGGGTGGGCCTCATCCAATCTGCTGAAGGCCTAAATAGAAGAAAAGCTGGAGTAAGGAAAAATTCACTGTCTTTCAGTCTGACTGTCTTCAAACCAGGGACATTGGCCTTCTGCTGCCTGTGAACCCAGACTCATGCTGAAACTTATACTGTTGGCTCTCCTAGTTCCCAGGCCTTTAGACTCGGACTCAGACTTCAGACTCAGACTAGAACTCAGACTCAGACTCAGACCTCAGACTCAGACTTCAGACTCAGACTAGAACAAGCTTGCCAACTGATGATCTTGGGATTTCTTAACTTCCATAGCCACATGAGCCAATTCCTTATAATAAACTTCTTTATTCTCTCTCTCTCTCTCTCTCTCTCTCTCTTTCTCTCTCGGATCTTTTTCTTTGTAGAACTCAGAATAATTCCAAAGGCAATTCCTTCAAACTGGTAATAGACATTAAGGGGAAATCTAGAAAATATAAATGTCATTTCTCATTTGTCGTTTTCTAGTAGAGCCTCTTAAGCAGGTCCTGAAGACCAAGAAAACAAAGACAGCAATGAGAGGCCACTAGATTAAGGAATAACCAGGAACTAAGGCAGGTAAGGCATTTATAAAACTGTCTGATTAAAATTAATCTAACATACATTTACTGAGTACTAGGTAATAGAAATTTTACATATTTATATGTAAAGTCCCCTGGAGCTCTATAAAATTCTATTGCTTCCTCTAAGAATTAGGCTATAGAAATCATTTTTATGCTATTTTCATTATCATTTCTCTTTAGTTTCCTTTTGTGAATTTAATTCAATCTTATAAGGGAAATGGTTTAACTAAACTGCTAAAAATAATCAAGGAAAATATTTCTGTCTGAATTTAAGGAACATTGTCTTGGGGTAAGTCATCTGGAGGAGAGAACACCAAAGTTAGAGAACCAAAGAGGTGATGAAACTACCCCTTTCTTTGTGGACATTCTTCTTTCTGAGCTAGTACTCAGTCAAATCTTGCAAGGCTCAGTCAAAATATGAGGACTCCAGTGACTCCTCCCTATAATTATCAGTCTCTTTTGAGTACCCCCAAGTAGACACTGGTTACAGGTGCTTATTTCAGTACTTATGTTTCCAAATGAGTGCAAAAACTCCACCTCTCTAATAGTAAATCCAGCAAACAACAACAATGTGCAAAGAATAAAACAAATTTTGAGCTGTGACACACTGAAATTTCATTAAGGAAGGACCTGTACAGCTAAAATAATTTTTAAAATATTTTTCTCTATATTTTTAAAAAGAAGACTTTTGATCAGAGATACTTTTATCTTCTCTTTCTCTTAAACTTGTACTCAAATGATAGTATAGAAATGTTTTAAAAACATAAATCATAATGATAAAGAGAATTATAGAGGGGCCAGAAATTTTAATAAGTGAGTTAGCAGGACTGGAGAAAGACATATGGGAAGTGTGTATAGATGGGGAATATGGACAAAAAAAAGAACCAATTTGCCCTACAAAACCTAATGAGGGCCAAAATGCTACATACAGAAAAAAGTAAGAATATGACCCATCAGGGTTAAAGATATTGGAAATTAATTGTAAGTCTGTATAAGGCAAGAACAGACTCCCAGTCTTCTACCTCTATTCAAAGCAAAAGCAAAAGCAAAACAAAACAAAAATTAGTGGTTTCTTCTCTGGAGACAATACAACAACCTAAGAAGGAAAAATCCTCCAATCAGTAGATATTGCAGGTCCTCCAAGATCTATATAGTCCTGTAAAATCAAGCCAGCCAATTAACCAGCCCAGGTAACATACAAAGAGTCCTGAATCAACTTTTTAGTTCCTCACTCCTAAATATTAAGGAACAATAAATAATCATTAGATATTTGAAGATTCCAATAGAAAGAGAAACCAAAGTGAACATAAACAAAATGATTCTTTGGAAACAGAGATAATGCAAGAAACCAGAGAAACCTTAACAAAACCTAACAGAAATACTCCATTTAATATAGTTGCTGACAAAACAAAAATTGAATGATATGAATAAGGAATGGTATATATAATTATATATATTTATATATAACTATATATTATAAAGAGTTCCTAAAAACTAAGAATACAATTGTCAAGATAAATAATTCAACAGAAAAGGAGAGCTGGAATGTGATGTTGAGGAAATATACCAGAAAAGATAATCAAATCTAAAGGAAAATATTAAAGAAAAAGATGAAAGATTGAGAATCAATTCAGAAGTTTCTAGTTTGTAATTACCAAGAATTCCATAAAGATAGAGAAAATGGGACAAAAATAAAATCATGGAAATAGCTTAAGAAAATTTCACACTACATGAATCTCTGAAGAGCCTACTAAGTTACCCAAACATTCAGTGGGACGCATACAAACAACTACAACAAAACTCAAATCCCAGGACATCACTGTGAAACTGCAGAATGCCAGAAATAAAAGATTAGAGTGCCAGGGGAAAAAAAAAGATTATAAATCTCTCAAAGAAATAAAAACAGGAAACATAAAATGTAAAGGGGATCAGAATGTAGACTTTTCTCAGTGGCTAACCTGAATCCTAGAAAAGTAATACATTCAGATTTCTAAAATAACTCACTTCCACTCCAGCCAAATCATTAATATCATATAGAAAAGCAGATGGAAAAAATTTTCAGTAATGTAATGACTAAAAAAAATTTACCATCCATTTGTCCCCTCTTAGAAAGTAAAGATATACTCTAGCAAAATGAGGGAGTAAACTAAAACAAAACAAAAACAACAACAAAAAGAGGAAGATATACAGGAAATAGTGGACCCAATCCCAGGATATGAAAAAAGGAAGTAAGTCCCTGCATGATAGTTCTAGAGAAATCTGTTCAGATGAGAAAAGGTTGACGCCTGGGTGGCTCAGTCAGCTAAGTGTCTGACTCTTGATTTCAGCTTAGGTCATCATCTCACAGTTCGTGAGTTTGAGCCCTGCATCAGACTCTGCACTGACAGTGCAGAGCTTGCTTAGGATCCTCTCTCTCCCTCTCTCTCTCTCCCCCTCTCCAATTCGTGCATGCTGTCTCTCTCAAATAAACAAATTAAAAAAAAAAAAAGATTGAGGTGGAGTGAAGGACAGAAATACTGCATTTTCATTAAGCCTGGACACTATGTGAATTTTTCAAAACTATGTGTATGTATCACAATATACTTCTTTAAATTTAGTAGTATAATTAAATGGGAAAAAATTAAGAGGCAGTTATATGAAATTTTAAACTCATTCAGCTTTTAACTTCTATTAGCATTTTTGGAAATTTCAAAGATGCCCTAAAAAGATTCTGCAATTTTTCTTCTCATAATTTTGTTTTCACTGCATAAATATAAAGTAAAGTTAATTTGATCAGTGTTTACTATAAAATTTCAGAGGTCATAATGAGAGAAAAGAGCCATTAAGAGAGTCACAGTTTTTCTTTTAAGTGTCTTATTAATTCATGTATTCTTTCCTGAAGTATGCTACTTCTGTCATTATTAGACAGGGCCTGGTCTGATTAGCTGATATTTATCATGCTTCATGTCTCAGGGCAATAAACCCAGAAACAAAAGAGGTATACAGTATACCTAATACAATGACGGATTCAAAGTATATATCTAACATTCTGGCTATTCCCCACCCCTTCTACCTCCTCTTTCCTTTCACTCGGCAGCTCCTGATGAGAAAATCTCCCCAGACTAGTGAACAGAGAAACACTATAAACCAGAGTCTATCTTCTAGTTACAGTTAAAAGTGTAAGCTCTATCTATGTCTGGATATTTCAATCATGGAATCTCTGCCTTGAGACAAGTCCAAGGATCTCGGATCTGAAAAAGATCCTCTGCTTTCTTGTTGCTAGTTGTAGCATGGAAAAGCTTCTTTCAAAAGGTAGTCCAACATCCACAAGAATAGAGAAGAGCAGTCTGGAGAATCCATAATCAAGTACTTATAAAACAATTTAAGTGACTTTAACTGGATATTTACACTAATTATCATTATTAACACAGGAGCCATATTTCACTTCAACTAGCTTTTACTGAGCATATATCATGAGTCTGGTTTTGATAGACACCAGGAATTCTAAGAATTGGTCCCTGCTCATAAGAAGCTACAACATACAACCCTGAGGAAGGTAATCCAGAAAATAAATTCAGGAGAAAAGCGAGATCATTCTTTCTCAACCATAATTTTAAGCAAAAACAAATAAACAAACAAACATAGCTTTAAAACTAACCAAACAATATCCATGATTTAAAATTAATATTATTAGGGGCACCTGGGTGGCCCAGTTTGAGCCAGCTTCAGCTCAGGTCATGATCTCACAGTTTGTGAGTCTGAGCTCCACATCAGGCTCTGTGCTGACAGCTCAGAGCCTGGAGCCGGCTTCAGATTCTGTGTGTCTCTCTCTCTGCCCCTCCCCTGCTCACACTCGGTCTCTCTCTCAAAAATAAATAAGCATTAAAATAAATCTCAAATCTCAAAAATAAATCAATAAAATAAATAAAGTAAAATAAAATCAGTATTTTCTTCCTTAGTTTTCTAAGGAAGATTAAACTTGAAAGTCTAAAACAAAAGTTAAATTATAGGATTATGATCATGATTATGTAAGTAAAAACTGCTGTTGATTTCCTAGTTAGCTGAAATTATAATAACAGCCACTCATGACTAAATGCATGAACACTATATTTCAGGTATTAGATCTCTAAATTTACAACTATTTCTAACTGTGTCAACAACCCTATAATGCAGGTACTGTAAAAATGAGGAAACAGAAAAACTGGCTTACCAAATATCACACAGCTCATAAATGTTGGGGACTATACTGAGAGCATCACACAAAAACCCATGTTTTTTTCTCCCACAGAAGTTTGTTATGTACTATTTACAAGCATTTTTTCTACAAAAATCAAAATAGACATTAGAAACCCAATTAACTTTTTTAAAAAAGTCAATTCATTTTGCAATTCACAATATCAAAGCTAAGAATGTTCATATGAACTCACCTGATGCAGCAGACGTTTCAGTTTAAGTAACTGAGTTTTTACAGCAGTGCAATCTTGGACCATGTGCCGGAGCGTCATCTCATCCAGTATCACTGTATTTTCAGGTACATCTACAAACATCTTCTGAGCCTGGAAAAAGGGGGTCCCTCCATAGCTTTCAAAATGACCCAAAGGAGATTCTCTATAGGGAGAGCCTCTGGAAGGGCAGGGGAAGAAGTTGGAAGGAAAAGATACACAATATAATTTCAGAAAAAAATAGGGTAATGAAATTATTGCAGTGACTATTACATATCTGTTATCATTTCAAAAAGCCTTTGACTTTTGCTTACCTCAGACACTGAATTTGTTTCCACCAAAAGTTCCAATCAGTTCTAGTTCTCATTAATACAATTTTACCTTCTGCACTCCCTCCCCTTTTAATGTATTTTACACACTGGTTGAATAAACCGTATTCCTTAGGAAATGGAAGAGAAAGAAAAAACTCTAGGGAAAGGCTTTGCCTGAAAAAAATTATATTTATTTTCTTTGCCTGAATGGATTGTTTGCTCTTTAGCTTTTAATTTTAACTGGTCTCTTGAACTTCACATCATTTTTTTAGCTCCATAACTAGGCTATCTATCTTCATTCTCAGTTTGGTCACACATGCCTGGATTCCTATTTCTTATAAGTCCCAGCAAACAGTTAAGACAGACAAACTGCCATTTTTATATTATTGGTAAGTCTTCTTTTCCAATAAAGATTAAACTTGATTTTATAAAAGTCTTATGCACACCACATATTTCCAATCTTAAACTTTATTTTAAAAAGTCTACTTGAAGAAAATTTAAACTTCCCTTTAGTTTCATACAATATGTGTGATAAAATAGCAGACAAAAAACCCGCAAAAACTAGGGCTGACGTGTTTCAGAGATGTGAAGAACACAATGCTTTAATCAGAAGTCATTAGCTAAACCAATTTTAAATTACTACACTCATATAACACATGATTCCAGTTGGTTCTTCAGATATGAACTTGTTACACATGTGAGACCTCAATATATAAAATAACACACTGAACGGGTACTCTCTCCAATATGATGGCCATATTAACATACCAGGATTCAAGTTAAATTCATGACCCATTAAATTTGCAAAAGTCACAACACATTATATTTTAACCACACAGATAAAGTAGAAACACTAAATTTTCTCCACTATATTTTCTAGTTTGTAACAAATATTCCCAAATCTCTAAACTCTTCAATATTCAATATGAGCTTAGTTTTCACAAAATTATTTTTCTGAAACTATTTTTCATATTAGATTTCATGCCTGATTTTTGTTTTATCCCAAGAAGAAAAAACTTAAGAATTTAAAATTTTTTGATCTATAGTTAAGACTCTAATATGTTTACATATACTTCTGCCTTATTCTTGTTGGTTCAAAATATAGTTGAATTATTAAATTTCAAATACTGATCAATTAATTAATATGACTTCACCATCCATTACTGAATAGATGGGCAATCTATACATGGAATGATGAAAAATACATAATAATAAAAAGTTAGCAAAATAGTAAGACAAAAATATAGAATCATCTGGCATATGAAGAGTAGAGATAAGAGCTATGTTTTCAGAGAAAAAAAGTTGACATACTTTGGAAGATTTGACATACTTTGACATACTTTGGAAGATTTTCTTGGGCAGCAAAGAACCTGGGATGAACTATAAAGTATGAAAGGGAAGGCTTTCTGGAACAAGAAAAAAAGCAACAGAACAGAGTGCAAGGCATGATTTTCAGGGACAAGGGGACTCTTAAATATGGCTTATGAGGCCACAGATAGCCTAAATCCAACTTATTCTTCAACTTCATCCCTCGACACATCTTAATCCATAGCCAATTACCTGAGAATGCCAAAGCATGTTACAATCTCCCTCATCTCTAAACCTATGTCAACCTCTCCATACTCCTAGCTAGGCTATTCACCCTGCCCTCCACTGCACACTTGATCTGAAGAATGATAACTCCTCTTCATCTTAAATTAGTTGGCATTTCCTTAGGGAAAGCTTCCTTAATCCCCTAAAGCAGGGCTTGGTACTTCCAAAGGTGTCCTTATAGAGCCCCCTCGTGTGCCCCACTACTCTATTTGACACAGTATATTGTGTTCATGTGCAATCTGTGCCAAATTATACACTCCATGAAGACAAAGACTGGTATTCTTTTCCTCTATATCAAAAACAGTTAGCTTTTAATTTGTTTGTTTTTGTTGTTGTTGATTTCATTGAATGATTAAGGAGCATGGATTTTAACCACTAGGTTGTTTCTTTTTAAGCTTTCATCTCTTAGATAATAAAGTTCTTTAGTTGTGACATTAAAAAGCACAACTTTAAAATTATAATCTGGAAGCAGTCACATTTAAAAGTACCAGTTAATAATCAAATTAAACTTTATATTTTACCAAATGAATAAAACAAAAATTAGAGAGAGAAGATACTGAAGGAGACTGGTCTGCAGTCTTTAATATAAAAATCAGGTACAGAATAAGGCTTATTTTAGATTGACTAAATATGAACCACATGCAAGGAACTAATGAATTAAAAACATTTCAAAGGAAGAGTCACAACAAGTCTTTATCACTAACAATACAGGGTAAAAGATTTGGTATCCGGAAAACCACAGTGGTATAAAAGAACTGCCTCTTGCCTAGGATTAAGGTTTAAAAACGGTTGATAGTAACTAGCTACTGAAAATACTTAATATCTTTGGGCCATAGTTTCTTTAATTCTCAACGTTCGCCAGTGCACACCAAATAAAGTTTATATACCTTAGCATGCATTTCAAATACTTCCACTGTGAGATCCCGAATGAAACTTGTATCTTCTCCTAGCTCTAAAATGCTACTTCCTCCAAAAGTCCTTCCTGATGCCCTCAACTAAATAAAACTAGCACTTTAGGATCCTTAATTTATTTTTGTATAAATTAAAGAAATCTATATAGCTATCACCTCTAATTAGATTGCAAGCCCTTTGAAAATAGGGCCATATCTTATTCATTTTTATATTATCTGCATAGATTACCTGAATTAAAATCTCATCTCTGTCACTTATTAGCTAGTAACAGGACAAGTTACTTTATCTATCCTTCATTTTCTTGATCTATAAATTAAGGATAATAGAGTACTTACTTCATTAGGTTGGTATAAGTCTCATATGAGCTAATATATGTTAAAGTGTTTAGAACAGTTCCTGATATACAGTAAATGTTAAATAAAAATAACTATTATTTACTATAATTTCCAACTTCTTTATATTGAGAACATTTTCTAACATAAATGTCAAAAGAATACTAGAATGCCATATACCCTTTCACCTATATTCCTCAGATGGTAAATTTTAGCACAATTTGTTTATACTTGTGTATTTGGTACTAAACCATCTGACAAAACATTGGAAATAACATAACACCTTCCCAAAGTTTGCTGGAAAAAAAATGAAGATAACTGAAATAACAGGGGTTATTTCAGAAAACAAAAGGACACTATTAAAGACAGGAAAGTAAAAAAAATGACTGAGAGATAATGAGGATTCTGAGATTTCACATTCTGAGAAGATGATGCAGTTCATATACGGGAATCTGAACCTTTGAACCCTCTGAAAATGAGAGGTAAAATCACTTTCCAAGAGTGTAAGCACAAACCTAGGGATGAAGACATAAAGAAGGTAAAGAAAAATAAACGTGAGATAATAGACGAATTACTGAAAACAACACCTCATATTAAATTGACAGGCATAAGCCTCTATTTGTATATGGATTTTAACAACTGTGGATTTCTGGTAGAGAAATTAGATGGTGAAAGTAACAGAAGACTGCATGTTGTTTTGGGGAATACACTGGAAGGATGGCAGTGTGTTAGCAAAGGCAGAATCTATTTAGCTGACCACAGGGCAGGTAATCGATTGAATATGAAGAAATGAACCAATATGGATATTGGGTGAGGGCAAAAATGAGTTCAGTAGTTACAGAAGCATGAGAAAGAAATGTCCACCATCATCACCAATATTATTTAACATTGTTTCTTAAGTACAGCAAAGAAAATCAACACCCCCCCCCACAAAATGAGATCAGGATAACTACAAAAAGGAATCTTTAAGAGAGAAGCTTTTTTTTAACCCATTTAAATTGAATCCATATGATAGCACCTGACAGTCAAACCACACACCTAATAATCATATCACTGCATAAACATTATTGCAGTTTTAAAGGAATCTCCCTAAATTATGTGGTTGTACCTATATATTTATGTTCTTTCCACTTCAACCCAAGCTTTTTGATCACTAATATATGTGATTCTGTGCTAATCTTAAAGTTTGTGATTCACACATTAGACTAGCCAATAGAGAAGCATGTGTGAGAGACAAGGAGATTCAGAATTTTTCTTCTTACTTTATTTCCTAATCTGAGTTGCACTTTGACTTCACGAAACCTTTAGCATTTCTTTTTTCACCATTAATAAAAAGTTAAATATATGTATTTTTATGTTCATGGTTATTATATTCTTTTTAATGGTAGATTTGACACAATCTCATTCAAACTCCCACCAAATTAATTTGTGAATATCAACAAAGTGATTCTAAAGTTTATATGAACAGGAAAAAGAGTGAGAATAATGAAGACTTCAGAGGAATAAAGTCAGAATATTGACAGTGATTTCCAGACTTACCACATAAAGTGACAGTAATCAAGACTGCAGTACTGATGAACAGGTAAACAGATCAGTGGAACAAAACAGAGAATCCAAAAATACATCCTCATATATAGTCAACTGATCTTTGACAAGGAGCAAAGGCAATTAAAAGGAGACAGAATAAGAGAAATACCGTATAATCTAGTAATCCCACCACTAATTTACCCAAAGAAAACAAAACCACTAATTCAAAAAGATACTTGTACCCTTATGTTTATTCCAGCATTATCTGTAATAGCCAAGATGTAGAAGCAAGCCGAGTGTGCACTGATAGACACATTGGTAAAGAAGATGTGGTATGTGTACACACACACACACACTCACACACATATACACACACACGAATATTACTCAGTTGTTAAAAAAAAAAAAAAAGACCTTGCCATCTGCAATAACATGAATGGACCTAGAAGGTATTATCCTAGGTGAAATAAATCAGAGAGAAAAGACAAATACCATAATTTCACTTATATGTGGAATTTAAAAAAGAAATCAATAAAGAAATTAAAAGACTCTTAAGTACAGAGAACAAATTGATGGTTGCCAGGGGGATCTGGGTTGGGGGATGGGTGAAATGAATAAAGGGTATTAACAGGTACAAACTGTCAGTTATAAAATAAGTAAGTCACAGAAATGAAAAGCACAGCACAGGGAATATAGTCAATTGTAATGAAGTTTTAGTGACAGATAGGGACTCTATCATGATGAGTACTGAGTAATGTATAAAAACGCTGAATCAATATGTTGTACACCTGAAACTAATATAACACTGTATGTTAATTATACTGAAAGAAAAAAGAAAGAAAGAAAGAAAAAGAAAGAAAGAAAGAGAACGAACGAACCTAGGGAAAAACTACAAAAGACAAAAACAAAGGAGAATGAATAGTCTTTTCAACAAGACATACTAGAAAAACTAGATATCCATATGCAAGAAAATGACCATTCATACTGTTCATAAAAATTAATTCAACATGAATCAAAGACCTAAATATAAAATGTAAAACCACAAGATAATAAGGAAGAAACTTCAGGTGATGTTGGGTTTGGCAATAACCTCATAGAAACAACACAAAAAGTACACTCATGAAAGATAACAATTATAAACTGGACTGCATAAAATTTAAAACATCTGTTCTTTGAAAATCACCATTAGGAGACTGAAAAGGCAAGTCATAGACTGGGACAAAATATTTGTAAAATATCTGACAAAGAACTGGTATCTAAAATATGCAAAAAAACTCTTAAAATTCAACAAGAAAACCAACAACCAAATTTTAAAATGGGCAAAAGTGGGGTGCCTGTGTCCCTCAGTCGGCTGAGTGTCTGACTTTGGCTCACATCATGATCTCACAGTTCATGAGTTTGAGTCCTACATCGGGCTCTGTGCTGACAGCTCAGAGCCTATAGCCTGCTTCAGATTTTTTGTCTCCCTCTCTCTCTCGGCTGAGTGTCTGACTTTGGCTCACATCATGATCTCACAGTTCATGAGTTTGAGTCCTACATCGGGCTCTGTGCTGACAGCTCAGAGCCTATAGCCTGCTTCAGATTTTGTGTCTCCCTCTCTCTCTCTGCCCCTCCCCCACTCGGGCTCGGGCTCTCTCTCAAAAATAAACATTAAAAAAATTTTTTAAATAAGCAAAAGTTCTAAACAGACATCTCACTAAAGATATACAAATGACAAATAACTTGTGAATAACTGTTCAACATTATATAACATTTGGCAACTGCAAATTAAAACAACAAGATATCACCACACACCTATTAGAATGGTTAAAATCCGAAACAACACCAAATGCTGGTGAGGATGTGTAACAACAGGAGCTCTCACTCACAGCTGGAGAAAATGCAAAATATACAGCCAATTTGGCAGTTTCTTACTAACCTTAATATCTTACTATATAATTCAGCAAATGTGCTTGATATTTACCAAAATGAGTTCAAAATTTACACATGTAAATGTTTAGAGCAGCTTTATTCGTAGTTGCCAAATTTTGGAAGTAATCAAGATGTCTTTCAGGAAATGAATGGATAAACAAACTGTAGTACATCCAAACAATGGACTATTATTTAGTGATAAGAAGAAATGAGCTATCAAGCCATGAAAAGACATGGAGGAAATGTAAATGGATATTGATGAGTGAAAGAAACCAATCTGAAAACAGTACATACAATTATATGCCATTCTGGAAAAGGCAAAGCTATAAAGACAGTAAAAAGATCAGTGTTTGCCTTTGGTTGCGGGTGGGAGGAGAAGGAAGGGATAATACACGGAGAACATGAGAGTCTACGTGAAGTGAAATTATTCTGTATGATAAGGTAATGGTAGATACAGATCACTATGCATTTATCAAAGGCCATAAAATGTATACACAAAGAGTGAACCCTAATGTAAACTATGGATTTTAGTTAATAATAGCGTATCAATATTGACTCATCAAGTGTAACAACTAATGCAAGATGTTAATAATAGAACAAATTGTATAAAAGAAGGTGAGGGAGTAATGAAAACTGTGCTTTCTGCTCAATATTTCTAAACCTAATACTGCTCTAAAAATGAAGTCTATTAACTAAAAGACAGAAGGAAGTATTTGCAGAATGGCAGAATAAAGATCTCCAAAAAGTCCACTCCTCCATAAGAGCAGTGAGAACACTGGCAAATTGGTTAAAATCAACTTTTCCAGTACTATAAAAATGCTTGGCACAACTAAGGAGCACTTATTTAAAAAGAAAAGAAAAAAACCCCAGTTGAACCTTGGTGAGAGCAAGCTCTCTGGCATTTTAATTTATTCTATTGCTATGCCTATCTTCCCAGCTCTGTGGTAGCTTGGAAAACAAGAGCCTGACAAACATAATAGCAGTGAAATTCAGCAATCACTGGGGGAAAGAAGTGGGTGGTAAACTGAGTTTGGAATTCTTTGAAAAGCACCATTTCCAGAAAATAGTTACTATTAGACCTAATACCTCCCTAGAAAAAGCCCATTCTCAGCTGTTGTTTCATTTGACCTAATCTAGAGGCTTCTCAGTGGGAACAGCCTTATCTCTAGTACATTTGTTGAAAAAAATCAGTGCAATTGCTTAAAATTTCAAGCTGCCTGAAATGGCAATGATCAAAAAAACTTTAAAGAAAAACCTGAGGAATGAGATGTCCACAGGAGGCTTTGAAATGCCCCCAACATATTCTTGGACATAGAGAAGGCCATACACCTGTGTAGGGCTCTGTGCATGCCAAGGAAATACCTGAGAAGAACTTAACCTCTCACCTTTGGCTCTCCTTGAGTCTCTGAGCAAAAAGAAGGAAATGAAGGCTAAGGCAGAGCTGCAAACCGCTTACCAGGTTGTTGAAAGCACCCCTAAACACACACACATACACACAGATACTCACACACACACACACACACACACACACAGTCCCTTGAAAAAGGCTGGGATACTTAATGGTTCAGGATATTAAAATAAAAATGTTGTCTAATCATTAGCTCGACAAACTCCAAAATATAATAAAGAGACACATCATAAACTGTCAAAAACCAAAAAAAAAGTGAGAATCCTAAACAAAGCAAGAAAAATAAAA
The DNA here is from genome assembly GCA_028646485.1 of Cryptoprocta ferox. NCBI lineage: Eukaryota > Metazoa > Chordata > Mammalia > Carnivora > Eupleridae > Cryptoprocta > Cryptoprocta ferox. The sequence goes on along the minus strand of CM053561.1, from coordinate 39,894,335 downwards.
ACAGGATTCATCATGTAGAAGACAAGCTCAGTAAGATTAACATCTGATTTTTCATCAGAAAGCATGGTTGTCAAAATGTTAAAAGACTGTCAACCAAGAATTCTATATCCAGCAAAATTAGCCTTTAAAATTCAAGAGAAATTAAAACATCACCATATAAACAAAAACTGAGAATATGTGTTGCTACTAGACCATCCCTACAAGATAAACTAAGTTGGAGACTTTAATTACTCCCTCCTTATTAATGGACGGAAGTTAAGAAAAAGGTCAGCAAGGAAATAGAAGACTTGAACACTATATATTAACAAATTCAATAGATGTTCAACGTTAAAAAAAAATTAAAAAAAAAACAAAATTCAATAGATGTCTATAGAACATCTATAGAGATTAAATGAGTAATCAAAAAACTTTCCACAAAGAAAAGCCCAATCTCAAGCCCAAAATACAAATCAAAACCACAATGAGATACCACCTCACACCAGTCAGAATGGCTAAAATTAACAACTCAGGCAATGAGATGTTGGCAAGGATACAGAGAAAGAGGAAGCCTTTTGCCCTGCTGGTGGGAATAAATACTGGTGCAGCCATTCTGGAAAAGAGTATGGAGGTTCCTCAAAATATTAAAAATAGAACTATCCTATGACCCAACAATTGCCCTACTAGGTATTTATCCAAAGGATACAGGTGTGCTGTTTTGAGGGCACACAGGCACCTCAATATTTATAGCAGCGCTATTGACAATAGCTAAAGTATGGAAAGAGCCCAAATGTCCATCAACAGATGAATGAATAAAGACATCTTTTGTGTGTATATATATATGTGTATGTGTGTGTGTGTGTGTGTGTGTGTGTATACATACATATACACAATGAAATATTACTTGGTGATCAAAAAGAATGAAATCTTGCCATTTGCAACAACATGGATGGAACCAGAATGTATTATGCTAGGCGAAATTTGTCAGAGAAAGACAAATATATGATTTCACTAATATGTGGAATTTCAGATAAAAAAACCCAGATGAACATAGGGGAAGGGAAGCAAAAGTAATATGAAAACAGGGAGAGGGACAAAACATAAGAGACTCAAATATAGAGGACAAACTGAGGGTTGCTGGAGGGGTTGTGGGCGGGGTATTAAGAAGAACACTTATTGGGATGAGCACTGGTTGTTATATGTAGAGGATGAATCACTGGATTCCATGCCTGAAATCATTACTGCACTATATGTTAACTAATTTGGATGTAAATTAAAAAATAAATAAGAAAGAAAGAAAGAAAGAAAGAAAGAAAGAAAGAAAGAAAAAAAGAAAGAAAGAAAAAAGAAAGAAAGAAAGAAAGAAAGAAAGAAAGAAAGAAAGAAAGAAAGAAAGAAAAACCCAAGCCCAAATAACTACATTGGTGAATCCTATAAGTTCTTCCAAAAATAGAAATGAAAGGAACACTTCCCTTTTCAATCTACGTGACCATAATACCAAAACCAGACAAAGACATCTCAAAATAAATAAATAAATAAATAAGAGAGAAAGAAAGAAAACTATAGACCAATATTTATTATGAATATATACACAAAAGTCCTCAATATAATACTAGCAAATTGAATCTAGCAACACATAAAATAATTATATACCATGACCAAGTAGGATTTATCCAAGAAATGCAAAGTTGGTTCAACACATGTAAATCAGTCAATGTCCTACACCACATTAAGAGAATGAAAGCAAAAATTTTATCTGAATAGTCATAAAAATAGTATTTGACAAAATCTAACACCCTTTCATGATAAAGAACACTCAACAAAATATGATTAGAAGGGAATTTCCTCAACCTGATTAAGACTATCTATGAAAAAGCAGAGCTAACATCATATATTAATGGTAAGACTGAATGCTTTTTCCTTAATATTAGAAAGGCACGAATGTTTGCTCTCACCAGTCCTATTCAACACTGTATTGGAATTTCTGGCCATAGAAATTATGCTGGAGGAAAAAAAAGAAAATACCTAAATGAAAGAAAAATATAAAACTATCCATCTGTGATGACATGATCTTATATAGAGAGAATCCTAAGAAACTAAGGGGTCAGGGGGTTAAATGAACCATGTACATGAACACTGGAGGCACTCAGGATTGTAGCAAAGCTTACAATGAAGAGGGAAAATGAGTCAAAGGCCAAGATTTTTGTGAGGCAGGAATAGCGACCAATAAGGAGGGGCTGATAAAGCCAAATGCCCTAAGTCTCAAAGTACAGATAGTGAAGAATACTTCATTTAGAAACAAATGAGGAGTGAAGACAAAGACCCCACTTCTTAACAGTAAAGTACTAGAGTGACTGGAAAATAAGAATCCTTCATATAAAAATACTACTAGGGAATTAGTACATTTAGGAAAGAGTAAGATTTCAGTTACATTCAGGAGAATGTGAGCAAAGAGGTCAAGAATGTGAGTTTCTTAGGGTGTGAAAGAATTCCACATAGCATAGTGGAAGGTGCAGGGAAAGAAGGAGGTTGGGGGAGAAAAAGGAGTGAAAGCTTAGGCCAGATGAGGAGAGGAGAGCATAGTATTATGAAAAATGTATAAAGGAAACTGATCAGTGGTTCTGAACCACTGAATTGCAGATAAGACAATTCCTATAATTACAGTCCCCTGTATAACAAATAAGACACGTTCCTATAATTAAAAAAAAAAAGAAAAGAAAAAGAAAAAGGGACGCCTGGGTGGCCCAGTCGGTTAAGTATTCGACTTCAGCCCAGGTCATGATCTCACGGTCTGTGAGTTTGAGCCTTGTGTCGGGCTCTGTGCTGACAGCTCAGAGCCTGGAGCCTGCTTCAGATTCTGTGTCTCTGTCTCTCTGCCTCTCCTCTGCTCGCGTTCTGTCTCTCTCTCTCAAAAATAAATAAACTTTAAAAAAATTATAAAAATTTGATTAAAAAAAAAGGCAATGATAAGAATTAAAGGACAGACTGGAAAAGGAAAAAATCATGGAATGGTAGTGACACTTTTACACATGTAATGTTAAAAAAGCCCTGGGGTTAGTACATCCAAACTTTTAAAAATCAAGGCAGAGAGAGAAAATAATAATAGTCTTAAGGTATGCTGGAGATTAAGGCTGGTCTTGAGTGAGGTTTCTCTCTCTACCGCTCATCCTCATAACTAGCTCTAGGGGATCTAGATGCCCCAGACCCACACGGCCACCCTAAAACCTGGAGGGATCAATGAACTGGTTAACCTAGAACTATCCAAGACAAACCAGGGTGCCCACTTCTTGGGAACTTCTGTGCTAAGTCAGTCAAATTAGCAACCTCCAAGAATATGGTGCATTTCTCTCTACCCCCTGAGAATCACCAGTGTGGATGATACACAAATCACTAGTCTCTCAAAATACACTGTATAAAAAGGGGTCTGTGGTCATTATGTTTTGGGAAATGGCTACATATTCTTTTACCACATTTTGTACTGTACTTATATATTTATATATAGTATATATACACCACATTTTGCACTGTATTTATATACTTACATATAATATATACCATGTTTTGTACTGTATTTATTTATATATAATATATATAGCACATTTTGTCCTGTTTATATATTTATATATAACATTTTATATATACACACACATGCACATATATATGTACATTTTGTACTGTATTTATATATTTAAAGCACCATGGAGAAAACTACTAAAAAACTACTAAAAAAAAAACACTTTAATTTACTCATTCCTACTGATAAGAGAATTGCTTTTGTATGCCTATTAACATCCAGGAATATCATTTTTGGAAAATGTTCTCTAACTTTTGAAAGATGACTAATCAGCCTCAGTTTGATCATTCCCAGACAGGACAGAGATTACGACTTCCATCCAGGTAATTCATTCCAATTGGGACAGTCTGATTAGTAATCTCATTTTAAGCTGACGTTTGCTGCCTTTTACCTTAAAATAGAGAGTTTTGCTGTTAGAGTTAGAGATCACATCTATTCATTCCTGCAAATGACCTAGCAATCCAGCTATGAACTTAGAGTAGTTCTCTGAAAATGCCACAGTACTCATACATGGTTTTACACAAGCTATTTTTCCATCTGAACACTCATCCTTCTCCTATAGAAACCACTCCTCTGCAATATCTACAGTCACTATTACCAGTTCAATAGTAACTTCCTTTTACACACGACTACCCTAGACAAAAACCAGTTGCTGCATGCTTCTGGGGTCCTATATAAATCACTTTATTAAGGTACTCATCATCCTAGTACTGCACAAATACTGCATTATAACTACCTATATATCTGTCTCTCCCACAGACTCAACATCCAGGAAGTATTTACTAATTCAATTTTGTATGGGATGGAAGAGGCAAATGAAACTTCTACCTAACCAATAACTAACTGCAATGACTCCAACTACGCTCATGCACTGCATAATGGTTTTTACCATCCTCAAAACAATGCTCCAAGAAGCCATTACCAATCCACAGCTATTACCTCTCACACTCTCTCCAAATCCATCCCAGCATGAGAATTTAGCACAGAGTTCAACATAGGTTCTCAATGAATATTTATTAAATGGATGAATAAATCTTATCAGAAGTATATGCAATAGTTCACATTTTAGTTAGGCTTCTAAATTTTCATAAGTTGGCCTTAAATTTACCTTCTTTTAGGCCAACCATCAAAGATGAGGGAAACATAATCTTCACTGTTAGCAAACACGACTATCTTTACATCATATTCTTGCCTGACAATAACAACTCTCCAATATCCATTCCTTATCAAAAGCCTAGCTGTAAGAAATAGCCAAAATAATGCCTGGAAAGATATATACTCCATGCATTCTTCTAGATCTTCTAAATTTTATCCCTACATTTAATCATACCAACAGAAGGATCTTTAGTTAAACTTCATTATTTCGTGACCCACTGAAGAACTGCCTTTTCTTACTTGGTCTAGAGTTATTTGTAGCTTACACTGAAGAACATAAGTAAGAAAGAGACTTAAGGAATTTGTCATTATTTCTACTTTGGGAAGCTGTCTGAGACCTGTCCTCTATATCACAAGGTATTACCCTTATAAGAACTCATGCAAAGCAACTTCTTTCAGGTTTGTGTCTCATGAAAGCAAGTCAAACCAGAAGAAACACATCCTTTATCTTATGTATACTGTAAATCTTAGAATGGATAAAGTTCTATTCTTTGCTTCTGCTGCTTCTTAAAGCCAAATTTTTTCTTGTTCAAGAGCTATATGGGGCCATACATTTCCCTCCCACTGTTTCTTCATCCAATTTTACTATCTGTATTGTAAATGTGCCCTAAAATGACCTCAAGTCCCTAGTGGAATGAGATGAGGACGTGAAAAGAGAAAAAATTAATAATAACTACCACCACTGGGTGTCTACTAAAAACCATATACTGCTCAAAGCACTTTTGCCCCTAATCCTTGAACACTGAGAGAAAGGTATTATTAACTGTTTTACAGATGATAAACTCGAGTCGAGAGGGTTTAAATAAATTACCTACACTCACAAAGCTAATTTGTGTCAGGCCAGAGTTTGATCCCAGGTTCGACTGACGACAGAGCCATATTATATATAAAATCAGATCAAATTAAAGACTATCCTAATGCCTCAAAAAGGAAAAGAACTCTAGCATTGTACAGTATCTTCCTCTGCTTCTAATAGTACTTGAGGAGTTTTTAAGTTTTAATTTATTATATAAGCAAAAGAAGACAAATCGCTTGGCACTAATTTTATACATAATTAACTTTAAAAAATTCAACGTTTAATCATTCCTAAATGAGAAACAGAAAATAACACCAAATGAAGTCCACATAGCAGACATTAAGTAAAATATTTTTATTTATGGTAAAGCTAGTGAAAAAAGATTTGGGCCAAAAGGAAAGAATTAAGACATATTATTCCAATTAGTACCACAGATAAATTGAAATATTTTTTGGTGCCTCTAAAAACCAGAGTAAAACGCAGTTTTGGGGGCAGGGGGAAATTATGACTCAAAATTAATCAAAAGATAGGAAGTATAATGTCACTTAGACTCACCTGCTCAAGTCACGGTTCCCATGGTGATGATAGTGGTCAGGATGGCTGAGATGATAATGCTCCTGCCCGCTCCACCTCTGGGGTGGCCTTTTCCAAAAGCCTTCCTGAGACTGCCGAACATTTCTGTCTGACCGGTCAAAGCGGTTCATATTGTCACACTCCACTAGATGGATTCAAAAGCAAAACGCTATAAACATGTACACATTCTGTAAAAGTTAACTACTTACAGCTTGATAATTACGTGCTGCTGAGAATATAAAAATGATATTCTAAAAATACCAGCCATTGATATTATCTAATCACAAAATCAAGATTTCCAGAAGAAAAGTAACCAGTTCTTTTGGTGAAAACTTAACTTCATAGTATTCAAATTGAAGTACATTATAAAACTTTCATATCACAGGCACTTAAGTAACAGTGTTTTCAAACAAACATATCATCCTTGTTATCAACATTATACATTTTAAACACCAGTAATCAGCTTTAAGTGGTTTTTCATCATTATCACTAGCTGGTTCTGACTTCAGAATGAAAATGATCAGAAAAAGTAGATGATTTCTAGTAGAGAACTCGTTCCCAAAAATGAATGCCACAATTAACTTTCACTGATTTCAAGAAGCACAAATCAAGTTTTCATCACAAACGAATAGTATCTTTTTAAATTAAGCTCACAATTTTAGAAAGTAAGACACTCCAATCTGCCTACAGTAGAGCTTGTTCAAAAAGTCTAAAATGACACTGAAAACAAAGCCAGTACTTTGCAGCAACAAACAGCACACTCCCTGAAATCCAAATGCCAAAAAACACGAAAAGAATCTCCTTGAAATACCCCAAGCTTCTCCTTCACTTACCCAGACTTTTTCCTCACATATCTGAGCACTCACTAGGAGAGTTACTTTGTACAAGGGAGACATTGTGTCGCCGGCTGCCTACTCAGACATAGTTGCATACAAGGCACTGACAAACAGGCCTTCCTTCCTGCTCAACTCCCAGCCCTCCCTGTGGGAAGCAAGCCCAGTTTACCCTGTGACTCCATCTTCGCTCAGTGGTTACATAGCTACTGAGTTAGGACTGTTACTAAAAATACAACTAAACACTAACCCAAGCCAGGGGCAGGAAAGGTTTCTCTGGTCTGAGAATTATTACATGAGAAAGTTCAAATCCTGAATGCTCAGAATTCCTTGATAAAGAAGCTATGGAAATCAATTAATCCTAAATTTTAAAAAACTCATTATTTAAATGATTATTTTCACTTAACTCAAACTTGAATTTGAAATATGGAAAGTGTTTTATTACAGTATACCAGATAAAAACAAACTTTCCCACTCCAAAATAAGTAGTTAAAATAAAGTATAAATGTTCAATTCTCATATACACTAAACTTGCTATAACATATTTCTTCTAAAATGCATAATAATTTTGTATAACTTTTTAAAAGACTTTGAAATTTTGTTTATAATAGTTGGAAAAATCAATTTTGGGGGAAAACTATATATTTTATAATTTAAAAAATTTTAAAGGAAAAATTTGTAAAAGAAGCCTTACATTTGAAATTATTCAAACAATTTCTTGTCACTTTATTAAGATAAATTACAATCTATTTTTTAAATTTTAATTATAGAAAACCTGACTATTAGATAAATAAAGGCATTAGTGAACATTATAATTTAAAAATCAGGAGTAAAAAATGAGATCAGAAAAGAAAAATTAATTAAAAGTAATCCTAAATAGGCTTAAAACTGATTTTAGTTCACATTCATATAATACTCAGAGACTCAGTTAAGCTCATCAAGAATTTTTACATGGCATTAAAATGTTACTTTAGTTGCAGCAATTCTATATAGCTGAGGGATAATCTGTATCTATTTTTAAATGCTCTGAATTCATATTTTTTAATTCAGACAGAAAAAATTCACCTTACTCCTCAAACAAGGAATTCTGTCATAATAAGAACCTGATATGTAATTAGGATATCATCAACACTGTGCACGCAGAGTAACAAGAAGCAAATGAACAAAGCAAATAGGTGAGGAGATGGGGTTAAATACTGTGGGAAATTAAAATGCATAAAATTGATGTGCTGCTTTTGTGTCTACTAAAGAGGTTCTTGGTTCAACACACAGACTACAAATTAAAGAAACAAGAACTCAACACAAGCACAATGGCAAATAAACACTAGAAACAAATATTTGCCACAACCATAAAAGAGTATTGGTAGAAACTGAGACAGAGGGGCCTAAATTCTCAGATAAATGACTGCTCCAAGACTCTTAAGATTCTGCCTATACAGCTGATCCCTGAACAATGTGGGTGTTAGAGGTGAGTGACCCCCTGCACAGTCAAAAATCCATGTATAACTTTTGACTCCCCAAAAACTGAACTATTAATAGCCTACTGTGCACCAGAAGCCTTACCAATAGCATACTCAATTAACACGTATTTTGTATATTATATGTATTATATACTGTATTCTTACAACGAAGCTGAGAAAATAAAATGTAAGAAAATCCAAAGAAAAAATACACTTATAGTACTTCACTATATCAAAAAAAGAAAATGTTATTAAGAAAATCATAAAGAAGAGAGAGCTGGACGTCCGGCTGGTAAGCGGGCCCCTTCGCTTCATGCACGACCAAAGAGCGATTTAAAAATGGGTGATGTTGAGAAGGGCAAGAAGATTTTTGTTCAGAAGTGTGCCCAGGGCCATACCATGTAAAAGGGAGGCAAGCACATGACTGGGCCAAATCTCCATGGTTTATTTGGGCGAAAGACGGGTCAAGCCCCTGGATTTTCTTACACGGATGCCAACAAGAACAAAGGCATCACCTGGGAGAGGAGACATGGATGGAATATTTGGAGAATCCCAAAAAGTACGTCCCTGGAACAAAAATGATTTTCGCTGGCATTAAGAAGGTAGGGGAAAGAGCAGACTTGATGGCTTATCTCAAAAAAGCTACTAAGGAGTAATAGTTGGCTGTTGCCTTATTTATTACAAAACAAAAATGTCTCACGACTTTATGTGTACCGTATTTAAATTGATCTCATACACCAGAATTCAGATCATGAATGGCTGACTGAATATTTCTTTTGGACAGTTCTGATTTAAATAAGATTGGCTTGTGGTTAAATGAATATGATTAGCTTTTAGAACTTTGATAGTAATTCTGGTTCAGCAAGTGCTGTCACTGTTTTCCCCTTCAAAAAATATGATTGGAACTGATTAGATGTTTAGCTTTTCACAGAGATGGTAAATGCCATCTCTAAACTTATAGGAGATTGGTTTTATATTTAGATTTATATAACTGGTTACATTAATATAATTAAATACTGAGGAAATCCCTTCCCTGTATCAGAATAGCAAGATTCAGCTGTGTTTCAAGTTGTGTTTGTTAGCCTGTTAAAGGCAAGGGCTGAAGATAAGCTGGCAATGTCCACTTTATCTTTTTAGTCTTAACTATGCCAATTTAATTAAAATTCCCTGCATTTAAAATGTTGCCTTTTGCTTAATGAAAGGCATTTTAGTGTGGTTTATGTATAATACTAAATAAAGAATATTAACACTTCTCACATTTTATAGATGATCTGTAAGGTCAGATGCTTTTAAAATTCAGTATGATAAGATATAGCAGCAGATTTGGCTTGTGAATTCTTTACTAAGTTATAATTCAGGAGTGTCTTCTAAACAGCTATTCACAAATACAACTGTGGAATTACCATATATGTATGATTGGTAATGGTGCTTTTGCCAACTCATCAGAAGGGTTAAAGTAGAAGAGATATATCATCAGCACAAATTTGTAAATTATGTGATAAGGCTTAAGATAATAAAAAACAAAATCACAAACACAAAAAAGAAAATCATAAGGAAGATAAACACATTTATAGAACTGTACTATTTTTATTCAAAAAAAAAACCCACATATAAATGAGCCTGTGCATTTCAAACCTGTGTTGTTCAAGGGTCAACTGTACTCCTATATGAGGCACCCATCAAACATATGTTTATATACTTAAAAATGATACTAAGAAGATAATGTGAAATAACGTTAGTGATGTTTTCTTATAAAAGACTAGGGATTCTGACAGAATGAAAGAAATAATATAGAAAAGAAAATGGAAAGCAAACAAAATTATAAGATGGAGATAAATCAAAACCATTTCCATAGCCAATGAGGGAGGACACAAAGGAAATAAATCTCTTTGAACGTGAAATACCATAGGGCACGATGAGGTGAACCAAAAGGTATCCTAGTTTGAAAACCTTTAACCCAGTATGTCAATTACAACTATCTACACACCAAATTTCGCCCTAACTCTGAACTGAGGTCTAGAAAATAAAGAAAGGGCTTGTGAAGGGGGTTTCTGGCTCCAAAAGTAAAAAGCAGAAGATTTTAGTTCTTTTACTGTGAGTAGGAGACAGAGAGTATCTCTCTGGAGAGGGAAAGAGGATCTAATATAGATAGCTAAATGAAAGGTATGGGATGTGGGGATGCCTAGATCTAATATTCATCACACTCATTTCTTCTGATTTGATAAAAGGAACAAAATGTAACACCAAAAGCAACCTAGATTATTTCTCTGATTACTTAAAATCATAATGGTTGACACAAATAGTATTTGTACCTGTGAGTAACATTTGGCTATGAAGATGGCAGGAAGAAATTACACATTACAAAGGCTGGAAAGAATGTGCTTTGCAGGAGGTTTTAACAATCTGATCAGAAAAGCTCTGAACTAAAATTTGCTTTGAAAGAAGAAAAGCTCATGTAAAAAAAAAATCATGAACATTGTTATTACTAAACACAATTAGTACTGAAAAAGAAAGACAAATCTCCAGAAGAAAATACAGTAATTGGAAAGTGATCAAGGACAATACTCTAGAACTCATACGACTATCTCAATAAAAAAGCCAACAATGTGGCCTTAGGAAATATAACATGGAATAAGTGCAATTTAATAGGCACCATAACTTGGTGGATGGGGTTCAGGAAGTAATTAGAAAAGCATCTTTTTCAACAGAGAAAAGTTTAAAAACAGAAGCACACGTAACAAGATATACACTATGGAAATGTCACAAACCTGAGGCTTTATAGTATAACTGTGCCAAATGCTCGGCTTTAATCTGTAGACACTATGTGACCATGAGATGTTCCAGAGCAAGAGAATAAAGCAACACGATTGTGTTTTTTTATACAACCTAAACAGTTCATTTTAGAAACACTTTAGAACAAAAAAAGAACAGATCTCAAATACTCAGTGGTTGGTCTGCCAAAAGAAGTCAGATCCAAAGTTGTTTACTTGAGAGATTCTTTGACGAAGGTCAAAGAAAAATGCGAAAGAATTAAAACAATTCTTTTAGATCCTTCCTAATTGCAATTGACACCTAAAGTCCTTTCTCATTTCACTTCTCTTCTCTCGTTCTATGCTCCTCCTCTGACCCATCTCTCCCTTGACCTGCTTCCCTACCCTGAAGCTGGCCAGAAACTTCAAGGGCTCAGTACCTCTTAAAGTTAAATCTGCTTCAGAAGAGGGAAAATCCCATAGGTTGATTTTAAACCAGGTCAGGTCTCATTCTAAGCTGAAAGTCATGACTGGATGTTTTCTAAGGTCTAAACAAGATTAGGAGAAGTTTTTTAGGAATTGATAATCTTGAGCTCCTAGATCTATTACCCATTAGTTCATACATTAAAGGGAACCCCAGGTGCAAAAACAGAATGGAAAAAGCACAGTGTGAAGAATCTGAAAGTCATGTGAATCTGAAAGAACCCATGACTGATTGTGTAGAAGAGGAAAGAGTTTTCATTGACTCTCTTAGGATCTGAAAGTTAAACTGACAAGACAGATTAATGGAAGGGAAGCACACAAGTGCATTTAATATAATATGTGACATGGGAGACTTCAGAAGGAAATAAAGACCCAAAGAAACAGGCCTGTGTATTTTTATGCTAGGTTTGATGAAGAGCAGACAATCATGGAGGAATATGACAGTTAAAGAGTATGAGGTTAACTGTAGAAAACTGGGGGAAACTTGGCAAGTCCCATTTGTTAGGATTCTTCTTGGTGTTCCTTTGTCTTTAGAATTAAGAATGGCGTCTTTTCTCTGGGTATAGGGGAGCAACTCTCACATGAGGGTTTTATGACCTGTTTCAGGGAAGGAGGATGAGGGGAGGAAAAGGTGAGAGGGACTTTCCTGCTTCTGCCATTTACTCAAAGTCCTTTAGCTTAAAATATTCAATATGCCAAGGTGTCATGTTTGGGGGTACTGTGTAACTGAACTCCATCAAGTACATAGAAAACCAGAAGAGGTTAAAAAAAAAGGCCTTTCAGGGGTGCCTGGGTGGCTCAGTCGGTTAAGCGTCTGACCTCAGCTCAGGTCATGATCTCACGGTTCGTGGGTTCGAGCCCCGTGTCAGACTCTGTGCTGACAGCTCAGAGCCTGGAGCCTGCTTCCGATTCTGTGTCTCCCTCTCTCTCTGCCTCTCCCTTGATCACACTGTCTCTCTGTCTCTCAAAAATAAATAAATGTTAAAAAAAAATTTTAAGAAAAGGTCTTTCAGAGGCTGTCAACAAAGTCTTCTCTGTGAACACAGATTGGGCTCTGATTCAGTTCTATAAGAAAATAAAGAATAAATCCACTGCCAACTTCAAGAATAGATGAACACCTTTAGATAGGATTTGGGGAAATATTCTGAAAGAAATATGACCCAGTCTCTCTCCTTACTTTCTGTGAAAGACTTTAAGGCAGAAATAGGATAAGTATAGTCTCATTACCAGGTGTCTAATGCTTGGAAAGAGCCCTGGAAAAAAGCAGAATATGACTCAGAATAAAATTACGTCCTTCATATATAAAACTAGATGCTTCCACCACAGCCAATTAAACACTAGAGGAAGAAGTCTCTTAGTACACTTATAGATACTATTAACAGCAGAGCATTGGAAAAAAAAGGGGCCTGCATCGCCTAAGAAATAAAAAATAAATAAATAAAGTGGGTGATTCATCAAAGTGTTCTAAAGGGAAAATCAAGTATCCAATTTCCAGTTTTACCCTTGTGTTCAAAAGATAATTTTCTCTAATAATATTTAAAGAAAATCTTGCAGATGTTTTATTGCTACAGGCACTACAATATCAACCTTAAACCTACTGTTGTTATATCATCTCCCCCTCAATGTCACCAAAAAAACTCAGATGTGGATATTTCCAATACCTCTCAGTTCCTAAATCCTAGCCCATAACTATCCAAGAAACAGTGGGCCAACAAGCATTCTTTCCTCCTCTGTGTTATCACATATGATACCTAATAGGTCATGATTTACTACACAAATGTAATTGTCAGATAAATATTCTCCTCATGGCCTCTTCCTTGAAATCCCAGAAGATCCCTTATTCATAATACAGTCATAGCAAGCTTGTGTCCAAAATCAAACCCAAAGTAAAGATCTCAACCAGGTCTTAATCTTCAAAATAACCGTATGATTTAGTCTTTTTGTTGGTAAAAATTCCACTGATACTGGCAAAATTAGTGATGCTGAACTCACCAGGCTTCAGAGTAACCCATTCATATATGCCTCTACCCAAATCTGCATAATAGCCACAAAAACCAGAAGCTAAAGGGAATAAAAATCAATAGTCAAAAGTATATTAGAAGACTCCTTTAAACCTTTTACCCATCCTTAAAACATTCCTATCCTCTTCCAGATCAAAACATTCAGGTGTGTGGGTATAGTCATCCCAGGAACTCAGAACTATAAAGAGAACAGTCATTCCTTAATACCTATTAGTACTAAAACAGAATACTATCTTATGTTTAGTGTCTCTGAAGGCTACATATTTTAAACCTATATTCTGCTTTCTTCAGTGTTCAGTTAGCTCAAAACAGTCAATGCCTGTTTGCCATCTCCTAGGAAAATCTACAATACATGTGCGATGTTATACCTCAGGAGTTTCCCGCCTACTTTTCATAAGTCCCCAACCCAAAACCTCAAAGACTTTAAATTTCCCTGTGATTCTAAATTTACCTATTATGAGGATAACTTTGTTGTCCTCTAAAGATGAAGCAGGCTATAAGACTGATTCCTTTAGCTCAGAGAAGAAATAAAGTTTCCAAAGAAAAGTTAAAATTCTGTCAAAAAATGCATTATCTAGGATGTGATTTATTCCAAGGAAGTATATCCCTCACTCCTCACAACAAGCCTTTAAAACTTCACATGAAATCTCCTGGATCATCATCTCATTTTTCCCCCATAATTTTCAATGGTTTTAAGTCAAGACCCTAAGAGATACTGTATGTACGTTTCTGCCATCTGCCATGAGAGGAACCTGCTCCAGGTAATCCTGGTTTTGAAGAAACAAGGAGTAGACCTGACCCCAATCCCACAGCCTAAGCTGTCCCAGCTAATCCATGAATAAGGAAAATAAATGTTTATTTTGAAGCCACCAAGATTCTGAGATTGTTACACAACATCCTGGGAACACAGAAAAAAAAAAGTCTGATCAATGTGACAACTGTGCCCTCAATAGCACCATATCCCTGTATTTTTCTAGCATCATGTATAGAAAGGACTTCACCACCATCTTTGGTTCATCTCTGGCCTCTGGGAGGCCTGAGAGACTAGGCAAACGTTGACTGACAGGGAATCCACAGATCTTCTGGAGCCATTCCTCTTTCCTGGGGTATTCCCCTTTCAACCCTTGCCCCAGGGGCTTTCTTAAGCTCATCTCTGATTCTAGATCAGTCCTTAAGATAGAAAATCCTACAAATATTAAGTCAGTGGGAGCAAGAGTACCCAGGCCCCTCTTGCATATGGATTGCTAAATCCCTACTCTAGCAGTTAGGATCCAGAGAGAAAGAGTGTCAATTTGGGAGTAAAAAAAAGTGGAATGATTCATCTGGAAGATCACCATCTGCCCACAATTAATCTTTTTACAATTTTCAGAAATGATCTTGTAAAAATATTTATCAACTTAATGAGTTTTACTATTTCACAAGGCAAATGATATCTGTTTTCTCTAAATGTGTTTCTTCTTAGAATTAAAATGAAACTAAAGGGAAAAAAGCTGGATATGTACACAAGGCAAAAAAGGACAAATCCTATCTACCACTTACTTTATGGTACATACAATTTTATTGGATCATACAAAATTATATCTAAGACCTACAAAGTCAGGTTTCAAAGAATAAAATAAATTTGCAAATGAATTTATTTAACATCACATAAGATTGATTCTCAGTCTGAAAGAAAGTCCGCAAATAACAAATATTAAATTGGCCATAGTCAAGCATCTCAACTATATATGCCTCTGGAAGTTCAATATTGTTCCTACTTACCATTTTCAAGAGGTGCATCCTCAGGCAGATCCACATCAAGCATAAGGTCATCGTCCTCAAGGTCACATGATTCAAGATTATTCAGAATATCCTGTGAATAAAAGCAATAAAAAAATGCTATAACCTAGCTCAAAACATGTATGTCTTCATTAGTTTTGGAGACATCACTTTATGATAGTCTGAATTTACTCAATGTTTGTATTGTAAAAATAATTTTTTAATAAAATTTAATAAAAAAGATTTAATTGGTTTACTTGTTAAGCTATTTGGTTTTTTTATTAATTTTTTTAATGTTTATTTATTTTTGAGACAGAGAGAGAAAGAGCATGAGCTGAGGAGGGGCAGAGAGAGAGGGAGACACAGAATCCGAAGCAGGCTCCAGGCTCTGAGCTGTCAGCACTGAGCCCAATGCGGGGCTCGAACCCACCAACCGTGAGATCATGACCTGAGCCGAAGTTGGACGCTTAACCGACTGAGCCACCCACGCGCCCCGTTGTTAAGCTATTTGTAATATCCTTCTCTTACTCTTCCTCCCACCAATAATTTTTTAATTTATTTTTTAAAATTTACACAATGCTCACTATCTGCAAGATAGTAAGTACTTTACTTTCTAGTAAAGACTTTTACTTTACATTCTAGTAAAGATTCTAAGTACTTTACAAATATTAATTCATTAATTTAATCTTCAAAATAACCCTATGATTTAGTGACTAGTACAATTACAAGAAATTAATGTACAAAGCCAAAATAGGATGCAAACACAGAAAGTCTATTTCCTGAGTCCATGTTTTTACAAATTTCCCTGATAACATGAATAATCAAAGATGATAAAGAATCTTCCAAACTTTATTCATATTTGGTGTGCAAGGTTCTGTTTTATTATATCTAGGTATTGGCCAACTGATGTAAAATAATGAAAGGCTGTAACAACATGATCATTCCATTTCCTTTCTTGTCCCAAACCCACCTGCTACTAACTTTTGGCACCACTACTATCTCCTCGGATTGCCTTAACTTGTTCTTTTTCTATAAAAGACAAATGGGACTGAACTAGTCAAATTGGTAAAAGCAGCCACTCCTCAGTTCTATGTGCAACCTTGCTAGCTAGCTATCACTTATCCTGAGAAAAGTAATATTCTGCTTTCAAAGACTCTTGTTCTGAAGTCTAATTAATAAAATAAACAAAATTTAAAGTTAGGAACTCAGTTTGACCTGTAGCCCACTAGCGGATCCTTCCAATCCAAGAATTGATTCAATACTGCAAGAATTTTTGTTAGTATAAATAAATTAAAAGATAAAAAATCCATATAATTTTAAATAACTTAGGGATTATGGACTTGAAAAGCTCTTATAGAAGGGGGATATATATTTTATTACAGATGATATGAATAAAATTAGCATTTGTTCCCTATGTCAGGTATTCCATCCAAATCTTTCCAATTTTGTGTAGTTGGCCTTTCTTCCAGGATCCACTGAGGACTAAAAGCAAATGGAATAATTGGTACTTCTACTTCTACTTCAAAAAGCAGAAACAAACAAACAAACAAAACCACCTCTGGATTATTATTTAACCTTGACAGAAAAAGGGATATTTCACAGAACCTATTTCCATCATGAACTAACTACTCTCCTTACTATTTAAGTCTTCTTAAAAGCCAGAAAACAAAAACAAAAACAAAATAAACCAAACAAACAAAAAAACAAAAAGAGTTGGACGCGGAAAGAAATTGGCAAAGGCCATAATAGTCAAATCACAAAATATAAAATAAACACCCAATAAATACAATGTAGGAAAGAATGCTAATACCAATGGTGATTTACCACAATTTAAAAGTATCTAGTACTCATTGATACTCCAGATACTCCAGATGGGATTAGATTCTTAAACTTTCTGGAAGCAATTTGTCAAAATTTAGCTAAAACTTTTTCTTTTTAATGTTTATTTATTTATTTTGAGAGAAAGTGTGTGAAAGGGGGAAGGGCAGAGAGGGAGGGAAAGAGAGTATCCAAAGTGGGCTCTGTGCTGATAGCAAAGAGACCGGTGTGGGGCCTCGAACCCATGAACTATGAGATCATAACCTGAGCCAAAGTCAGACGCTTAACTGACTGGGCCACCCAGGCATCCCTACTTAAAACCCTTTTTAAAAAGGCAAATGTTTCCTTTCTAAGAATTTATCACCCAGAAATAGACAAATGCAGAAAATGTATGTGTAAGTATGGCTATTGCAGCATTATTCAGAATGGCAAAAAAAGTAGAAATGTCCAAGAATGGAAAATAGCAAAACACCAAGTATGATACAGTCATACAACAAAATAGAAAACCCAGAAATGGGCCCACAAGCATATGGCCAACTAATCTTTGACAAAGCAGGAAAGAATATCCAATGGAATAAAGACAGTCTTTTCAGTAAATGGTGCTGGGAAAACTGGACAGTGACATGCAGGAAAATGAACTTGTACAACTTTCTTACACCATCTATAAAAATAATGGATGAAAGACCTAAACGTAAGACAGGAAGCCATCAAAATCCTAGAGGAGAAAGGAGGCAAAACATCTTTGACCTCGCCCTCAGCAACTTTTTACTCACGACGTCTATGGAGGCAAGGGAAACAAAAGCAAAAATGAGCTACTGGGACATCATCAAAATAAAAAGCTTCTGCACAGCAAAGAAAATAATCAGCAAAACTAAAAGACAACCGACGGAATGGGAGAAGATATTTGCAAACAACATATCAGTATCCAAAATCTATAAAGAACTTATCAAACGCAACACCCAAAACACAAATAATCCAGTGAAGAAATGGGCAAAAGACATGAATAGACACTTCTCCAAAGAAGGCATCCAGATGGCCAACTGACACATGAAAAAATGCTCAACATCACTCATCATCAGGGAAATACAAATCAAAATCACAATGAGATACCACCTCACACCTGTCAGAATGGATAACATTAACAACTCAGGCAACAACAGATGTTGGCAAGGATGCGGAGAAAGAGAATCTCTTTGGCCCTGCTGGTGGGAATGCAAACTGGTGCAGCCACTATGGAAAACAGTGTGAAGGTTCCTCAAAAAATTCAAAATAGAACTACCTTATAACCCAGCAACTAAACTACTAGCTATCTATCCAAGGGATACAGGTGTGCTGTTTCAAAGGGGCACATGCACGCCAATGTTTATAGCAGTTCTATCGACAATAGCCAAAGTATGGAAAGGGCCCAAATGTCCATCGACAGATGAATGGATAAAGAAGGTGTGGTATATATATAGATATATATATATACACATACACAATGGAGTATTACTCGGCAATTAAAAGAATGAAATCTTAACATTTGCAAATATGTGGATGGAACTAGAGGGTATTATGCTAAGTGAAATTAGTCAGAGAAAGACAAATATCATATGACTACACTCATATGAGAAATTTAAGATACAAAACAGATGAACAGAAGGGAAAGGAAGCAAAAATAATATAAAAACAGGGACAGGGACAAAACATAAGAGACTCTTAAATATAGAGAACAAACAGAGGGTTGCTGGAGGGGTTGTGGGAGAGGGGTTGGGCTAAATGGGTAAGGGGTATTAAGGAATCTGCTCCTGAAATCATCATTGCACTATATGCTAACTAACTTGGATGTAAATTAAAAATAAATAAATAAATAAGTAAGTAAAAAGAAAAACCAGTTTTATGGCTATTGCAGAATCACTGTGACATATGATGGTGGCTTGACATTAATCAGTGTTAGCAAGAATGAAGAATAAGCAGTCATGAAACATATTGAGGAGTTAGGATCTATAAACCAAAGCACACTGAGAAGTAAGGAAGGAGTCATGAATAACTCCTTGGTTCCTGGTTTAAGGAACAAATGGATAATTTCTATTCATTGAAATTAAGTATAAAAAAGGAAAACCAAATCTGGCAGGAGATAAAAGAATTAATATCTAATTTTAGAACCTGGTAATTTTGACATGCTTGCTGCATCTCTGAGAAGACATGTTCAGTAGATGACAAAATAGGAGTGTGGAGTGGCAAAGATTTGAGGTGCAGTTGTCACCACCTCAAAGATAAAAATGAAGGATGTTGAATAAGGAGTCTGACAAAAGAGACAGTACAGAGTTGAAGACTGGGTTCTAACAGCTAACTTAGACAATTTTCCCCTATTCATCTTTATAAGAGGTCTATGTTTCTCAGAATTGTATCAAAAGATATTATTAAGACTTTTCAGTAAGGATCTCAGCAAAGAAAAGAAGAAGAAAAAAAACTTGACCTACTGTAATTTTTCTTCACCAGCTTAGAAATATATCATTTGCACAGGTTAGGAACTGTATTATTATAGAAAGAAAGAAAACCATGTAACACGGAGACTAGTTAATGTGGGAAAGAGTTTCTGTTCCCATGTTTGTTATGCCAGGTTCCTCTAACTGGCAAGCCTGTACTTATTGAGAGCCAACATCCACATACACCTATTTTACTTGGGAGACCATCTACTACAACTATTAGCTGGGAGTATGACAATGAAAACCTAAATCTGTATACTCTGGCTTCCAGAGGCTTCCCACAAGCCTCAATGGAATTAAAACTCTGAGTACATAGCAAAATCATCAAAGCATTTCCTTGGCCTCTGAGAATACTTTTCCATTCAAACAGAGCAAGATATGAGATGGTCGGCCAGTTCTTTCCATGAGTTCCTTCTCACTAGTCAATTAAAGAAAGCTCCAAGTTTTTGACAAATGAATAGCACCATTACTATCTATTGCAATTATCGCACAGTAAAATTAATGTTTCTTATTGTATACAGTTCATAAATTTTAAAACACATATAAAAACCAATACAACCAGGACACAGAACAGTCTCTTCACCTGAAAAATCTCCCTTCCAAGCAGTTACACCCTCCTCCTACCCATAATGCCTGACAAACAATGATCTGTTCTCCAACACTACAGATTTGTTTTTCAAGAATGTCATATAAATGGAATCATACCAGATGTAACCCTTTCAAAGTTTATTTATTTTTGAGAGAGACAGACAGAGCATGAGTGGGGGAGGAGCAGAGAGAGAGAGGGAGACACAGTATCTGAACCAGGCTCCAGGCTCCGAGCTGTCAGCCCAGAACCCGATGTGGGGCTCGAACCCACGAACTATGAGATCATGACTTGAGCCAAAGTCGGACACTCAACTGACTGAGCCACCCAGGTGATCACCTGTATGTAACCCTTTCAGATCGGCTTCTTTTACTCAACAAAATGCCTTCAAAATTCACCTAAGTCATGAATATATCAATAATTCATTACTTTTTACTGCTGAGTAGTTATCCATCACATGAATGTGCCAGTTTGTGTATCCATTTACTCACTGAAGGACATTTTGGTTTTTTCCAGTTTTTAGCTATTATAAATAAAACTATTAAGAATATTCATGTATAGGTTTTTGTATGAATATAAACTTTCCCCTCTCTAGGATAAATAGGCAAGAGTAGGATTGCTGGGTAACACAGTAAGTATATGATTAACTTCTTAAAAAACTTCTAAACCATGTCCCAGAGTTGCTGTAAGGTACTACATTCCAGTTATCTGGTACTGTTAAAGGTACTGGCCTTTTCCATATGCCCTCCCCAGCTTGACTATAGATCTGAAGATAGCAGATCTTGTTCCCCGTTTAGGACCTTGGTCCCTGTTTCCAAAGAGCTTAGTGGAGACCTTATTCACAAAAAATTGTGTTCTCTGTTCTAACATGTCTGAGGTTACCTGAATGTCTGACACAAAGTGCTTGTCTTTGTTTTGCTTAACTTGGAATTCACACAGGGTAGAGAAACAATGGACATTTCTCAAAGCTATTATAAGGCAAACAATCCACAATCACCCTGGAGCAAAATATTATTGTTGATACATATAACTGAACACTGAAAAACTGAGAGAAAGGCTGGGGAGAGTGTTTCCTTGGGAAATTAGACAACTCAAAGGTGCCATGTATAGGGGGGAATTTAGAAAGCTCCAAAATAGCCCAGGGCATGATACATTCTCAGTAAAGACTCAAGAGGACCCAAAGCTTTCCATTCCAGCTGATCTCTAGGCTTGAGAAAGTAGTAAGTGAAGGTTACGGCAGAGTTGTAAATGGTCAGGCTAAGCACTGAAGAAGTACCCCAACAAAGAGCCAAAATGCAAAGATGAAAGAAAAGGAGAGAGTTGTTTGTTTGTTTTTTTAATTTTGACTTTGAGATTTTTTATTCTCCTTCTTTGAATTATTTTTTTTTCTGCTTCCCTTCCTCCTTCTGTTCTCTCTTCCTCTCCTCTCCTCCTTTCGTCTTTCTTTCCTTTTTTTGTTTTTGGCATTCAAGGAAATTTCTGCATAAAACACTAAGTAAACAAATAAAAGTAACACAAACTTCTTAGATCAAACATGACAAGAGAAAAGACTTTACAAAAATAGTTTAGAAAAGTTACTTAGAAAGCAAACAAAGCGAGTAACAAAACAATCCCTAAAGAGTGTGAAGAATACAATTTCCAGTGTTGTCACATTAAAATATTCAAAATGTCCAGTTTTCTTTTTTAAAAATTTTTTAATGTTTATTATTTTTGAGAGAGACAGAGACAGAGAGCAAGCAGGGGCAGGGCAGAGAGAGAGGGAGACACAGAATCAGAAGCAGGTTCCCAGCTCTGAGCTGCCAGCACAGAGCCTGATGTGGGGCTTGAACCCACAGACCGCGAGATCATGACCTGAGCTGAAATCGGCTGCTTAACCGATTGAACCACCCAGGCACCCCCAAAATGTCCAGTTTTTAACAAAAACTTGGGAGTCATGAAAAAAAAGTATCATCCATTCACAGAAAAAAAAATTAACAGAAATGATCCCTGAAGAAGCCCAAGCACTGATTGAACTTTGTCTACTGACAAAGACTTAAAGAAAAAAGGTCTTCAATATGACCAAAGAACTCAAGAAAGCCATAGGTACCAAGGAGAGAACATCAGTGAAGAGACAAAAAACAAAAATTCTGGAGTTAAAGTGTAACTAAAATGAAAAATTCAGTAAAACTCCTGGGTATAGATCCACAATAATTAAACGCAGGATCTCAAAAGAGATATGTATACAACCACATCAACTGCTGTATTATTCACAATAGTCATGAGATAGAGAGAATCCAAACGTCCATCAAAAAATGAATGGATAAATGTGGTATATACATAATATAATGGAATATTCTTCTCCTTTAAAAAGAAGGAAAGCTTATCATGTACAACAACACAGATGAACCTTGAGGACACTATGCTAAGTGAAATAGGCCAGTCACAAAATGACAAGTATTACATGGTTCCACATATATGAAGTAACTAGAATAATCAAACTCACAGAGTAAGTAAAATGGTGGTTACCAGGGACTGGAGGGGAGAAGGAAAATGAGAGCTTGTTATTCAATGGATACAGAGTTTCAATTATACAAAATAAAAAAGTTCTAGAGATCTGTTTCACAACAATATAAATGTATTTAATGCTACTAAAATGTACTTTAAAACAGTTGAAATGGTAAATTTTATGTAATATTTTTACAATTAAAAATTAAGAAAGAAGAATTAACTGACAACTGTTAAGAATTAAGATATTATACAGTTATAAACTTATATTTTCACATACCTACATGTTGCCAGGTATTGTGGTAATCATTTCAAATAAATTATTTCATTTAGTCCTCATGAAAAGAAACAAAAAAATCACTAGAGAGTTTCAATAGCAGATCTGAGCAGGGAGAAGAAAGAATCAACAAATCTGAAATTGTGTCCAGTGCAATTATTCAGGCTAAGTAGAAGAAAAGAAAAAAAATTAATAAAAATAAAAAGATTGAGAGACTTCTGAAGATACAGTCAGGCATTCCAACATATGCATGGTAAGAACTTCAGAAGGAGAAGAGAATGAAAAACAAGCATAAAGCATATTTGAAAAAATAATCACCAAAAACTTCTCAAATTTGAATAAAGACAAGAATTTACACATTGAGGAAGCAAACTGAATTACAAAAAGGATAAATGCAGATAGCACACCAAGGCACATTATATTCAATTTGTCAAAAGCCAAAGATAAAGTGAAAATCTGTAAAGCACCTTGCATTGTATGCAAGGGATCCACAGTAAGATTAAGAGCCAAGTTCTTACCACAAAGCATGGAGGACAGAAGCCAATGCTGAAAGAAAACTCAACCAAGAATTCTCTATCCAAGAGAACTATCTTTCAAAAATGAAGGAGAAATTCAGAGATTACAAGATAAAAAACAAAAGGGGAAAACAAAACAAAACAAAAAATGAGTTTGTAACTAGTGTAACTGCCTTACCAAAAAAATGCTAAGGGGAGTCATTCAGGCACTATATAAAACAAGAATTATAAATTCATGTTAATGTGTATACAATGTATTAAGATATAACCCGTGACAGGAACATAAAGAAAAGGGGAACAAAATTGTACAGGAGCTGAGTTTCTATACACTACTGAAGCTAAATTTGTATCAATTCAAACTAGATTGTTATAAACTTAAGATTTTCATTATAATTCCTAGGTAACCAAAAAGATTTTAGATACACACATTTTTGTATCCATGTTTATCAGGGAAATTGGCCTGTAATTCTCCTTTTTAGTGGGGTCTTTGGTTTTAGAATCAAGGTAATGCTAGCCTTGTGGAGTGAGTTTAGAAGTCTTCCTTACATTTCTATTTTTTGGAACAGCTTCAAAAAACTAAGTATTAACTCTTTAAATGTTTGATAGAATTCCCCTGGGATGCCATCTGGCCCTGGACTCTTGTTTGTTGGGTGATTTGTAATTACCGATTCAATTTCTTTACTGGTTATTGGTCTGTTCAAATTTTCTATTTCATCCTGTTTCAGTTTTGGTAGTTTAATATGTTTCTAGGAATTTATCCATTTATTTTCAGATTGCCCAATTTGTTGGCTTATGATTCTCATAATATTCTCTTATTATTGTTTGTATTTCTGCGGTGTTGGTTGTGATCTCTCCTCTTTCATTTGTGATTTTATTTACTTGGGTCCTTTCTCAGATACACACATTTAAAATACTAGAAGAGAATCAAAATGGTATACTGTAAAAAAAAATCAATTAAACAAAAAAAAGTAGGGGCGCCTGGGTGGCTCGGTCAGTTGAGTGTCGACTTCAGCTCAGGTCATGATCTTGCAGTTCGTAAGTTTCAAGCATCTAGTTGGGCTCTGTACTGACAGCTCAGAGCCTGGACCCTGCTTCAGATTCTGTGTCTCCCTCTCCCTCTGCCCCTCACCCGTTTGTTGGCATGCTCTCTCTCTCTATCAAAAATAAATAAACATTTAAAAAATTGTTAAACATATATATATATAACATATCCTAACTCATTCTATGAGCCGAGAACTACCCTGATACAAATGCCAGACAAAAACACAAGAAAAAATACTACAAATATCCTTGCAGTATCGATATAAAAATATCCATATGTACTAGAATATATACTAATAAATTCAACCAATCAGCATACTAAAAGGATTACATAACTGGGATTTATCCCGGGAATACAAGGATAGTTCCACATATGAAAATCAATCAATGTCATACACCACATTAATAGAAGCAAAGAAAAAAAGCTACATCACTTCAATTAATAAATAACATTCAACAAAACTGATCATTCTTTCATAACAAAAATACTCAGAAATGAAGAAATGTAATAGAACTTTCTCAACATGATAAAGGGCCTGTATAAAACACACACACACCATACCTAACATACTCAGTAGTGAAAGACTGAAACGTTTTTTTCCCCTAAAATCAGAAGCAATATAAGGATGAATGCTTTCACCACTGCTAGTCAACAATGTACTGGAGATCCTAGCCAGAGCAATTATCCAAGAAAATTAAATAAAAAGGCATCTGAATTGGAAAAGAAGTAAAACTATCTCTTTTCAAGGATGACAATTTTATTTATATATGATCACATATATATGTGTATGTATATATACACATATATATGTATATATACCATCCCAAAGAATCCACAAAAGAACTACTAGAGCTAATAATAAACTGAGCAAAGTTGCAGGGTATAATGTCAACACTGAAAAATCAGTTATTTTTTCCCCTGTACACCTAAAGGAACAATCCAAAAACAAAAAAAAAATTAAGAAAACAATTGCATTAACCATGCATCCAGAAGAAGAAGAAGAAGAAGAAGAAGAAGAAGAAGAAGAAGAAGAAGAAGAAGAAAGAAGAAAGAAGAAGAAGAAAAAGGGGGAAAAACGCCTGGAATAAATTTAACTAAGGAGGTAAAAGACTTACATGCTGAAAAGTACAAAATTCCGTTGAAAGAAACTAAAAAAGACCTAGATAAATGAAAAGACATTTTGTGCTCATAAATTGTAAGAATTATTAATGTTGTTAAGATGGCTACTACCCAAAGCAATCTATATTGTCAATGAAATCTCTTTCAAAGTTCTAAAGGCCTTTGTTATAGAAATGGAAAAACTGATTCTAAAATTCAAATGAAAATGTGAAGGGCCCCAAATACCAAAACAGTATTGAAAAAGTACAAGTTTGGAAGACTCATACTTCCTGATCTCAAAACGTACTGTTATGATAGAGTAATCAAAAACATACAATTACAGATTACTACAGTATTCAAAACAGTGTGCTACTGACAAAATGAAAGAGGAACAGATCTGAAGGAACAGAAATAAATGTATATACCTGTGGTCAACTATTTTTTGACAAGGGTGCCAATATCAACTCAGTAAGGAGAGAATCATCTCTAACAAATGGTGCTGAGAGAGTTGAATATCCACATGCAAAAGAATGAATTCGGACCATTTCTTCACACTACATAACTATATAGAAAAACTAAATGGATCAACAATCTAAATATAAGAACTAAAACTATAAAACTTTAGAGGAAAACATAGAGGTAAATCTCTGTAACTTTAGATGTTGCAATGAATTCTTAAGATATGACATCAAGAGGGGTGCCTGGGTGGTTCAATTAGTTAAGCAGCCCACTCTTGATCTTAGCTCAGGTCATGATCTCATGGTTCATTAGATTGAGCCCCATATCAGGCTCTGTGCTGACGGCATGCAGCCCACTTGGAATTCTCTCTCTCCCTCTCTCTCTGCCCCTTTCCCACTCACACACTCTCTCTCTCTCTCTCTCTCTCTCTCAAAATAAACATTAAAAAAAGATACTACATCAAGAGCATAATGAAAGAAAATATAAATTGGACTTCATCAAAATTAAATTTGCACCTCATCAAAATCGTGGATCATAGAATATTATCAACAAAGTAGAAACACAACCTACAGAACAGGAGAAAATATTTGCAAATCATATGTCTGATAAGTGTCTAGTATCCAGAATGTATGAAAATACAAACAAAATTTTTTTAAATGGGCAAAGGACTTAAATAGACATTTCTCTGAGAAAGATACACAAATAGCCAGGAAGCACATGAAAAATAATCAGCATCACTATTAATTTGGGAAATGTAAATCAAAGCCAAATAAAATATCATTTAACATCTAGTAGGATGGCTGTATTTAAAAAAAAAATTAAGGTAAAAAAATTAAATGAAAAAACCAAAACTGTTGTCAAGGATATAGAAACTCTGAAAGACTTATATATTACTAGTGGTTTGTAAAATGATTCAGCCATAAGGTAAATATATCCATATTTGCTTACTTTTTCTAAAAACATTGGAGTAACAAAAAAAATACTGAAAATTTTTAAACAAAAATAGATATATTCATATCCCTTCCCCTGCTTCGCTTCAGTAATATTATATTATGTAATATGGATATTGTTTGGATATCTGGGTTGTTTCCAATCTTACTATTACAAACAATGTACTATTACAAACAATGCTGAAATGAATCCCTAAAAATCAAAAGTAAAATGATATTCACAAACCCAACATTATACCAAGTTCATGAATAACCATTCAGGGAGAAACTATTTCAAGTAGAAAAAAAAAAGAACAAAAAACCCTCAAGCTGTTTTCAGTAATTATATTTTCAGTGGTAGAATTATTATTCAGAAATCTTCATAGAACAAGATAATCCGATCAACCATTGCATTCCCAACATTATAACATCACCAAACAGTGCTGGTTTTACAATACTAGGTAAGGCATAATATTATTCTCTATAAAACATTCAACATTCAGGTAAAGGAAACCAATAATTTATATAAAGCCTGTTTAAACATTCCAGTTTTCATCTGAACTTTTATTTTAATCCCATCAAACCATACATAACTATATTCTCTCAGTCTAAAAGTAGCCCCAGTTAGGACATCAACAGGTTTTGACTCCAAAATCTGGGGGTTCCTGTGGTAAGGAGTCCCAGAAAGGTCTCGTTTATCCCAGTCACCATTTTACCCACTCGCGTACATAAGGCCTTAGGTCCCCAGAGGGGAAGAGATAAGAGCCAAGAGACCCTGACCCTTCTTCAATCTTCATTTTGACTTATCTACCAGACCACACTCTCAGGTGATTCAGGTCACATTTCTCATTTGCATCTTTGCCTTTCACCTTTTAAATTCTTACAAACTGGGATACATAGAGTGGAATTATAGGGGCCCTGTAAGGTTGGGAGCCAGCACTAGCTCCCACTGGTACACTCAATCTTCAATAGTCCTACATTAACACCTCTGCTTCAACCTCATTAATGTTCAATATATTCATCCCATTTCTAATAAACATCGAGCCCTGAAAGGACAAGTCCCTAGGCTTTCCCCTTCTGTCTTTCCCTTTTTTCTTGTTAATGATTCTAGTTTTTTTTTAACATCTTTAATACCTGTAAGGGAAACTGAAACAGCAAATATGACAAAGTTTTTTGAACAGTTGCTTGGTTTTACAGCATGGTTACACAGGGTACCCATTTAAAAGGGGCATCCTTGGGCACACAGGTGGCTCAGCTGGTTGAGTGTCCGACTCTTGATTTCAACTCAGGTCATGATCCCAGGTGGGTAGGACTGAGCCCCACATTGGGCTCTATACTGAGCATGAAGCCTGCTTAAGATTCTTTCTCCAGGGACACCTGGGTGGCTCAGTCAGTTAAGTGTCTGACTTTGGTTCAGGTCATGATCTCGCGGTTCGTGGGTTCAAGCCCCACATCAGGGTCTGTGCTAACAACTCAGAGCCGGGAGCCTGCTTCAGATTCTGCATCTCCCTCTCTCTCTGCCCCTACTCTGCTCATGCTCTGATTCTGTCTCAAAAATAAGTAAACGTTAAAAAAAATTGGAAAAAAAAGATTCTTTCTCCAGTGTGGAGGTTCCTCAAAAAATTAAAAATAGAATTACCTTATGACCCAGTAATTGCACTACTAGGAATTTATCCAAAGGATACAGGAGTGCTTGATTCATAGGGGGACATGCACTCCATGTTTATAGCAGCACTATCAACAATAGCCAAATTATGGAAAGAGCCCAAATGTCCATCAACTGATGAATAGATAAAGAAGACATACATAGTGGAATATTACTGAGCCATCAAAAGGAGTGAAATTTTTGCCATTTGCAATGACATGGAGCTAGAATGTATTATGCTAAGCGAAGTAAGTCAATCAGAGAAAGACAAATATCATATGATATAGATCAGTGTTTGCCAGAGGTTCAATGAAGAGAGGGAAAAACAGATGAAGTGTAGGGAATATTTCTAGCATGGTGAAACTATTCTTTATGATACTGTAATGGTGAACACAAAATATAAGCATGTCAAAATCCACTGAACTTTACATCACGAGTAAAAATGTATGCAAATTAAAGAAATATTTTAGGAAGTCAGGGTCTCTGGAGGTCGTACAGAATGTAACAGAAGTCTAAATGTATTACATGTATATGAAACAACCTCACTGAAGGGGATGAGTGGTATAAGGTGCTGACCTAAGTAACTTCGGAAATGAAAGGAGTCTAAGACTAAAGGCTAAGAAATTGTATAAGCACTAGCTGATAAAGGTGTTTCCTACTGGAGTACAAAGTTAACAATTCTGAAAGGACTTTACATGTATGTGTACTGGAACTGAGCAATTACATAGGTGGATGGCTGATGGTAAGCAGCTTTCTCCCTGTTGGGAGTGGGGGGTTACAAACAAGGGGAAGAATCAAGAATGGCGCACAAGGTAATGGGTTAAAATTGGACACATCAATTTGTAAACTCATAGTTAGCTCAAAATACAAATGGTAACATATAGAAATATTTATAGACAGATATATACACGTTAGCGCACACACACATACATATCTCCTTCTCTTTCAGCTGATAATATCCAGAACTAAAACCACACACCTCACATGCAAATTTTGGTTTCTAATACAATTCTCCAATTAGAAACTAAGGCTCTTTTGGAGAAAGGGCTGATTCTAAGACTGAGGCAGGAAATATACAAGATGAAGTTGGGCATCTTGTAGTGCCAGAAAGTTTAAAAAAAAAAAAAAAAGGTAACCAAAAACAAAATAACAAAAAACACAATGATAGGGTATGAATTAGAACCAAAAGTATAGAATATGTAAGTCTACATTGATATAAAGAAATGACCGAATAAATAAATACATGAGGAAGAAAAGACAAATCCCTTTTCATCTTGCAGTAGGAATCCAAATAGTTTATATAGACATACTCCACCCTTATGGATATAGAGTATAACTAGCTGCTCCTTAAGTGTGAACTGCCCAAAGTGATGTTTCCCAAGGACTACATTATGGAAAGAGAGAAGAAAAGAGCAACTTTACTTTGGAGAAACCTGTAAAACTCTATCTCAAGCCAGATGATCATGGTCAACAGCAACAAGGGCAAGTCATATTGACAGTATGCATCTTTGCTACAATGTGATGAGAATGCACTTTAACTCTGTGGTGTTTCATCCAAAAATGTATTTCCCCAGTCTAATCATAAGGAAAACATGAGACAAATCCCAGTGGGGAAACATTCTACAAAATATTTGCCTTGTAGTATTCCTCAAAACTGTCAAGGCCATCAAAAACAAGGAAAGTCTGAGATACTGTCACAACCAAGAGGAATCTAAGGAGACATGACTACTAACTGTAATACAGTATCCTGGATAGAATTCTAAAATGGGGGGAAAGGGGGGAGGGACTGAGAATATCTAAATAATATGGACTCTAAGTAATAAGACAGAAATATGGACAATATAGACAATATACTATACTAATGTAATATGCTAATAATAGAGGAAACTGAATGTAGGGTACACAGGAACTCTCTATATTATCTTTGCAACAATTTTGTAAATCTAAAACTCAAGTTTGCCAAAGACTGAACATTTACTGGGATCTTATAATAAATGACTGTTCATTTTTTAGAGGAATAATAATGAAATTTAGCTATGTCTGAACACAAATCCTTATCTATTAGTAAAACATTCAGAAATAACTAATTAGTAAGAATATGGAAATATTTATCTACATATAAATGTACAAATATACACACATTATATTAATATTCTAAAATTATATTAATGTAATTTTATATTATTATATCACACATCACATAAATCATGATGATGTCTATGACTCACTTAAATTAATCCCATTTGGAGGAGAAGAGTGGATGAATAGGGTTATAAATGGAAAAAGGCCATGATTTTGATCAGTTTTTAAGTTGAATAACTGATATAGTAAGCCCCCTTACTATTCTTACTCTTCTCATCAGGTTTAAATAACTCTGAAATTTTCTATAAAAAATTAAGTAATTGCCTGACCTAAAAATAAAAAGGGCCAGGGGTGCCTGGGTGGCTCAGTCAGTTAAACATCTGATTCTTAATTTCAGCTCTAGTCATGATCCCACGGTTGGGAAGTTTGAGCTCTGTGTCAGCTCTGAGATGACAGCGTGGTGGCTACTTGGGATTCTCTCTCTCCCTCTTCCTATCTCTTAAAATAAATAAATAAACAAGAAAAAAAGGGGGGGCCAGAAAACAGACTCCAGGGGAAAAAAAGGTTAAAAAAATAAAACAATGAACAGAAATAGTAAAATAGAGAAAAGAAGCTCATAAGCTCATGTGACATATAATAACCAACTATTAGAAGTTCTAGGAAAAGGGCATAAAAACAACGGAGGGGATAAAATAATAAAAAAAAAAAAGAAAAATTTCCAGATTTGAAAAGGATAATGGATCAAACTCATTTAAGTTTCTTGTTATGATTATTATCTTGTAGAGACCCAAAACATATTTAGTGAGTGAAAATAAATAAATCCAGACTTGTTTATGATTATTATCTTGTAGAGACCCAAAACATATTTAGTGAGTGAAAATAAATAAATCCAGACTAACACTCTGCTCCAGTAACTTTTTCTTTTTAATGTTTATTTTTGAGAGAGAGAGAGAAAGAGAGAGAGAGAGAGAGAGAGAGAGAGAGAGAGAAGCAGACAGAGTACAAGCAGGGAAGGGGCAGAGAGAGGGATATACAGAATCTGAAGCAGGCTCCAGGCTCTGAGCTGTCAGCACAGAGCCTGACACAACCTAAGCCAAAGTTGGACACTCAACTGACTCAACCACCCAGGCGCTTCTACCCCAGTAACTTCTAATCAGTGTTCTTCCTTGTCTCTCACTCTCATCATGACATTGAAAAATCCCTGCTCAGAGACATTTCAGATGTAGTTTTGCTACAAGACTCTTCCTGAAATAAAGGTTAAGGCAGTTAGTCTAACTGTAAAGAAAACTCAAATGGCCAGATGTGATAAGAGCGACCAAGTTTAAATAAGCTTATAAAATATCCCTACAATACAAGCATTTCACAGAAGAAATTTCCTTAGTATAGAGCTGGTTCCCAGACCAAGAGAACACAACAACAGGGCTCTATTAACACGTTTACATATATTATTTACAAAGAATACCCTATGCTTAAATAAATAAATGTTCATCCTTGTATTCTCTGTGAATTTTGTAAATAAAAAGAGAAGATTTCAACTATAGCTTGCTGCTATTTCTCTTCTGCTCTCAAGAAGTTATTATGTTAGATTTTCTTCCATTCTTCCCAGGAACAAACACAAACATATCTTAATACCCAGGAACACCTTAAAAAAATAAACACAGTTCTAAGTTCTGAAATCTAAGAGCTCCAGAGGAAGAAAGGACTACTCACTGTTTCATTTTGGGATCTCCATGCTGAAATTATGATTTCTCATAACATACTTGAAGAATTCTACTGCAATAAAAATAGGAATTCCAGAGAAATGAAGTATTTTCCTGATAAAGAAAATAATGCCTGGAATAATACCGTGAATACGTTAGGTTACACGGCAAAAGAGGAATTAAGGTTGCAAGAGGAATTATGACTGCCAATCAGCTGACCTTAAAATAGGGATTTTATCCTGGATTATCTAGGTGGGTCCCATGTAATCACTCCTTAGAGTGCAAGAGAGAGGCAGGAGAGAGGCAAAGAAAGAATGGTAGAAGAGATGGAGGAGGGGGGGGACATGATTTAGGGCAGCTGCTTGAAACTGGAAAAGGTAAAGAAATGGATTCTCCCCTAGAGCCTCCAAAATGAATGCAGCCCTGCTGACACCTTGATTTTATCCCACTAAGACCTGTGTCTGACTTCTAACCTACAGAACTATAATAAACGTGTGCTGTTTTAAGACACTAGATTTGTGCTAATTTGTTGCAACAGCAAAAGAAAGCAAATATAGTACACTGTTTCTTTAAATTCTGTAATTAGACTTATTTGTTTCTTCTGTTGTAAATCCAACCCTATTCCTATTGCCTGCAAACTTTATAGTTTAAATATGTGTTCCCTCATTTCTGCGGTACTTCCCAGTAGGCTGAAAGAGAGAAAGGCCAACACATAAGCACATTAGCAGCTGAAAAGGAAGAAGAGTCAGTGTGTGATCTTGTATGGAACTTCCAGTCAATGTAGGTAAACTCCCTCTGCCCTGCCAGCCTTGTTATATGTTGTGGACTTCAGCAAAAAGTCCAAGTCAAGTTCTGCTTGACTTGACTTAAACCTTTTTAAAATTTACTTTAGCTTTTACAGATTTCATATGAATAATTTTAGCCACATTGGTTATAATGGCGGGTGGCAGATTTCAGTTAACATGTATGTTCTGCTGAAAGTTTAGCTGAACTACTCCATCATACTGCTGCCTTGCATACATTTTTTGGCTAAGGTGCCTGAGAGGGCCTTAAATTGGCACTAATCCCTTGTCCAAATATAAACCCTAGATGACAGTCCCCAGTTACAAGCAAATGCAAGTTCCTTGCCTTTCAACACCTTCCCCTGTGTGGCTTACCAAAACCGCTGTGAAGCTTATCAAAACCCTGCTCTTTACAATCTGACTGGACATCCATCCAGGAACCCCAAAGCACTCCACCTACAGACCTTAAAAAGGCACACCTAGATCATCACTCTTTCTGTTTGTACCCTGCCTTTAACTTTCCTGTGTGGCCCCTCAGGAAGGGGATACACTTCTTCCAAGGCCTGTGAGTAGTAAACTTCTCTATCTCTGCTCACTATCCAGCACCCTGAGGGCTCTACTTAACAAACGTTGATTTAACAAAATCATAACAATGTTTAATAAGTTGAAATGCCAAATGCATTGGTGACTTAGTGTAATACCCTTGTAGGATGATGGAAAAATGAATGTACTCAATGGCCCCAAATCCTTCAGTAGTCTGAATTTCCTTCTTTGAGATTCAATTTTCTTTCCTTAAACCAGTCCATTTCCAGGGCATCAGTGAGTGCCCATTATGGCTGAGCATCAGACTAACTGCATATTACATCAAATGGAGTTTATTATGCTGTTTCCTATGTGTAAAATGAATGCTCATCTTCTCTTTTCCTTGGCCAATTGGATAACTTTGTATTCATTTTTCAAAACAACTCAGATGTCACTTCCTCTTCGAAACCTGCACGCGCGCGCACACACACACACACACACACACACACACACAGTTAAACCTCCCTTCTGCATTATTTTGAGACCACATGCATACTAACCATAGCATGCATAAAATTACACTATGATAATTTATTTATAGTATATCTGCCAACCATACTAGACTTTGTATTCATCAAAGACAGCCTTATCCACATCAGTATCTTCCACACTTAATAGGCCTGGAACATAACAGAAGCTAAATAAATAATTACTAAATTAAACTTCATATTATAATAGTCTATAAGAAAAAATATAGAGTGAAGAAAAATATGTTTAAAGGGTCACCAGTTATATTTGATAAATTTAATCTTTTCATACATAAAAGTTACATTAACAGGCCAAAAGAACCTACAGTAATAGTCAAATGCATGTAGAAGATTCACTAGTTTGGCAAAAAAATAATAAATTAAGAAAAATATAGTTTCCTCATCTCATTTTGTCCCCTTTTCTGTAAAAAACAAAACAAGACAAAACAAAAAAATAACTGAGTTGGATTAGATGCTTCTATGTGTTCAAGTTCTATATTCTGTATCACAGCACAGCTGAATGTATCAATATCAGTTTGAGATTTTCATTTACCTATATTAAGACGGTCTCAACTTTCTGTAAGCTGTCCCTCCACTATGACATCCATGCTAAGGTCACATTTTTAGTTACTTGCACCGTGCTATTATGACACGTGGTACCTTAGAAACTTACTTTGTAAATAGGTTATGTCACAATGTAAATGGAAAAGTTTTGAATAGTAAGTAGTAAACGGTACCTTTAAGTTTTTGTTTATCTCAAATTAAATAGCATGTCATTACAACACACATTTCAACAAGTATATATTGAGCCCTTACTTAGTGCCAGAAACCTAAAAGAGGTGACAAGAGAGATAATGAAATATCAAGTATATTCAAAATAAATAGTAGTAGATTAAAAGCAACCAGACAGGGTGTCTGGGTGGCTCAGTTGGTTAAGCGTCCAACTCTTTATTTGGGCTCAGGTCATGGTCTCACGGTCGTGAGATCAAGCCCCACATTGGGCTCTATGCCGAGTGTGGAGCCTGCTTGGGATTCTCTCTCTCCCTCTCTATCTGCCCCTCTACCACATGCACGAGCACATGTGTGCATGTGCTCTCTCTCTCAAAATCAATAAATAAATAAACATTGAAAAAAAAAGTTAATCAGACAGACCAGTATAAGATGACGACACTCCACAAAGGTGTTTAGATTTGACACTACAAGGAATGGGAAAAACAATAGACAAATATTGAATCAAACCAGCAATTTAGGATGATTTTGGCAGAATGAATAGAACCAATAATATCAGTCATAACTTTTTTTTTAATGCATTTTTTAGT
This sequence comes from Cryptoprocta ferox, assembly GCA_028646485.1. NCBI lineage: Eukaryota > Metazoa > Chordata > Mammalia > Carnivora > Eupleridae > Cryptoprocta > Cryptoprocta ferox. Next base: position 39,858,703 of record CM053561.1, on the reverse strand, counting down.
TTTTTTTTTAATGTTTATTTTTGAGAGAGAGACAGAGACAGAGACAGAGCATGAGCAGGGGAGGGGCAGAGAGAGAGACAGAGAGAGAGAGAGAGAGAGAGAATGAATCTGAAGCAGGCTCCGCACTCAGCTGTCAGCACAGAGCCTGACACAGGGCTCAACCCACGACTCATGAGATCATGACCCAAGCCGAAGTCAGAGGCTCAACTGACTGAGCCACACGCAGGCGCCCCTCAGTCATAACTTGTAGAAGTTAAGGAAGTGACACTTTTCTCCTCTACAGTCAACAAATAATGGAATTTTGCCAAGTATACCCTCTAAACCTGTTTTCAAAATCACCCACACCTCTAGATCTCTACTTTGCCACCACTTTAGCCCAAATCACTGGCATCCTTCAGGAACAGTAGTAGCTTCCAGCATCTTGACTAGCTCCTTTTTAATTCAATCTTCATACAGAGCATTTTTTAAATGTAAATTGAATAATGTCCCTTTCAGGTTTAAAATCCTCTAACAGTTCCCCTTCAATTTTTAGGACAAAGATCCAGATCCTCTGAGCTCCATAAGAGCTCTGTACTTACAGCCTCCTCGCCTGCCATTCCACCCTTCTGTGTCAGTGCTCAAGCTATATTAGCATTCTCTTGGTTCCTCAAATATTCCATAATCCCTTCCTGCCTTAAGGCCTTCCCATATGCTGTTTACTAAAACACATAACATTCTTGCAACTACATACCTTTTTACCCTAGGCCAACTTAGCTTAAATATCATTTCCAAAAAATGTCTTACCTAACACCCACACTAGACCAGGTTTTCTAATAACATACTTTCATACTTAGTAATTCTCCTCTGCAGCACTTTCCCCTCTTATTAACTGAAGATAGTTAATGAGTTAGCTAAGTATTTCAATTACATCTGCCTCATTAAGACACAAACACCACTAAAACAAAAGCCATACCTACCCTGATCAATGTAACCTCAATATCTTGCACATAACAGTCACTCAAATATATTGAGATTGATAGATGACTGGGGGCCAGAGAAAGAATGCTACTAGGAATGACAACAAAAAGAAAAGTGAATGCCTAAAGAGTTTACATAGACTTATATTTAGCTTGAAAAATTAATTTCTGAATCTTTAAAATTATTTGTAGTCTTCTAATGCAAGAGTCAGCAAACTTTTTTAAAAGATGAAATAGTAAATATTTTCATTTGGGGAAAAATACAGTCTCTGTTGCAGCTATTCAATCCTGCCACAACAGCATGAAAGCAGCCATAGACCATATATAAATTAAAGGGCATGGTTGTGTTCCAATAAAACTTTATTGACAAAAACATGTTGGCAGCCTGCAGGCTACAGCTTGCCGGCCCCTAATAATATATCCTAAAGAAAGAGGAGGCAGAAATTAAACAAATGCAAAAAACAAAACTGTCCTCTTCTCATTTTAAACTCATAAAGAAGCTTTTCTTGAAATGCCATATATATCTCCCCAAACTGTGAACTCAAAATGGGTTGGCATGTATTAATTACGAGCAAACATGGAATCCTCCTTTAATGGTCAGAATTAAGTATATCTCCTCTCTTAATCTGGATCATGAGACAGCAACTGTCTCTTTACTCACATATATTTCTCAGTAACTAAAGTACAGAAGCACACCGTGGAAATTTAAAACACATGCTGAACAAATGAATGATCCAACCATACATTAGCCTTTTCCCCTTTCATTCTTCTAGTCTACTATAGTTTGGTGCAGAGTCAAGAGGAGCAGCAATTAATCTGAATGTTTTGATTTTCAAAAAAGGTATTCTCCAGTAAGACTGGTATGCTAGGCCTACCTGTGCATGGATGCTCTTTTCATATTACTTGGGTTCTAATTCCCCATGTTCACTGTCCCTCTACTGTATGTGTGCCTTTGTTACTTTGCTCAGTCTCTGACTCCTCATGCCTCACTCCTCGACCCCCAATCCTACCTGCCAATTTAAAGGAATATTTATGAAGATGCTCTTGGATATCTTAATGTCAGTAATATAGGTGCAGTATAAAAATCCCCAGACCCGTACATGTATCTGTTGTATTAAAGTGAATGACAAAAAAAAAATCATAAAAATCATGACAAATGCTTCTTTTTAAATTTTTGAAAGAGAGAAAGAGAGAGAGCACAAGCAGGGAAGGGGTAGAGAGAGAGGGAGACAGAGAATCTGAAGCAGGCTCCACAGTGTCAGTGCAGAGCCGAACGTAGGGCTCGAACTCCTGAACTGTGAGATCATGACCTAAGCCAAAGTTGGACACTTAACCAACTGAGCCACCCAGGGGCCCCCAAAATGCTCCTTTTTGTAGTAAATTTTATGGGATCTGTATTATTTTATGTGATTAATATGGATGCTTGGGTCTAAAAGTGCCCAGAAAGCCAAAAGCTTCATTTTTCAAACAGTGGCTAATTTCAAAGTTTGGTATGAACTACTCTGATTTTTAGGAAATGTGAATTAGATTACCACAATGGTCACCGAAATTAATTATAATCAATGAGGAAAGTGTACAGTGTCTTGTGTTGGAAGGATTTACAAGAATCTGAGATCAGCTCAACCCTAAAGATTCACGAGGCATCTACTGCAAAACTGTTTGAAAGGGAAAAATATAGCACATACAATACCATCTTTGTTGTGTATTTACAGCAATGAAGAACTACATAATAATTGTTCTTTAAAAGAATCTCATTACGGAAGTTAGGCATTCTGATTTTTATTGTTGTTTTTTAATCAAATTCAGATTTTAATGAAAACACATTTATAAATATATAGGTGCATTAGTTTTTTCTTGTTGTTGGAACAAATTACCAAAAAACTTAATAGCTTAAAACAATACAAACTTATCTATTTACAACAGCCGAGATATGGAAGCAACCCTAGTGTCCATCCATAGATGAATGGATTAAGATGTGATATATATTTGCCATAAGAAAAGGATAAAGTCTTGCCATTTGCAACAACATGGATGGAACTAGTGGGTATAGTGCTAAGTAAAATAAGTCAGAGAAAGACAAATACCATATGGTTTCACTCATGTGATATTTAAGAAACAAAATAAATGAATGAACAAAGTAAAAAAGAGAAATTAAAAAATAGACTCTTAAACACACAGGAACAAATTGGTGGTTGCCAGAGGAAGGGTGGGTAGGGGAATGGGTAAAACAAATAAAGGGAATTAAGAGTACATTTACCTTGATGAGCACTGAGTAATGTACAGAATTGCTGAACCATCGTATTGCACACCTGAAACTACTATATAACACTATGCTAATTATACTTCAATAAAAAATATATATATATATATAAAATGATGAATAAAAAGATACGGTCATTCAGTAAACAAAGATAACTTTGAAGCAGTAGTTGTGTCAGAGTGCTCAATACCACCCCCAGGTTAGATGATTCATGAGGATTCACAGGACATAGTATACAGTCATATTCACAGCTAAGATGTGTTCTAGATAAAGGATGTAATACAAAAGAAGTAAACACAGGGCAAAGTTGAAGAAAAAAGTCCTCTCTCCCAGTGCAGTTACACAAGATGTGCTTAATTTTTCAATGCCCAGTTGTGACAACAAATTAAAAGTGTTGTCTAGGGGTGCCTGGGTGGCTCAGTTGGTTAAGCATCCAACTCTTGATTTTGGCTCAGGTCATGATCTCTTGGTTCATGAGTTCAAGAACTCACAAGAGTTCAGCTCTGTGTGATAGCACAGAGCTTGCCTGGGATTCTCTCCCCCCAACCCCACCCACCATTTCTATGCTCCTCCCCTGCTTGTGTGCCCTCTTTCAAAATAAATAAAATAAACAAATAAATACATAAATAAATACATAAATAAATAAATGTGTTGTCTATTATGAATGTTCCTAAGAAATGAGATTATTTAAATTGGGAGTTGGTTACATGGGCATCCTCTGTCCAGCACATATCACAACTCCAGAATCTCTGAAGAAAAGCAAGTGTTCAGTATAAACTATATTATTTGTACAAACACTTCAAGTACAATGAGCCACTCTTATTTAGGGTAAGATTTATATCACTGCAGGAAACTGTCTGAGGAAAGGGCCAATCTTTCTAAGGATAGGCAGTATTAGGGCTATAATGTCAACTTTTTCCTTTTTTTTTTTTACATTTATTTATTTTTGAGAGAGAGAGAGCGCATGAGTTGGGGAGGGGCAGAAAGAGGGAAACAGGATCCGAGGCAGGCTCCATGCTGTAAGCACAGAGCCCAAGGTGAGACTTGAACTCGAGAACCGTGAGATCATGACCTGAATCAAAACCAAGAGTTGGTTGCTTAATTGATTGAGCCACCCAGGAGCCCCATCAACTTTTTTCTCCACAGTACCACAAGTATATTATGATGACATATTAATAAGGGTAAATTATTATGCCTCATACCAACTTCAAATGAAGCAAAGTCTTAAATGTGGAATAATTAAAATAACTATAAGATAATAAAACAATAAATAGCTAACATGCACTGAGCTCTTGCTATATTCCTGGCATTAAGTATATGCTATATGTATGACCTCATTTAATGTTTACAGCAACCCCATGAGGCAGTCAGAAATGATACTCAAAATACTCAACAACCAGTATCACACGGCTATTACACCATTCAGGCGTGTCCTTCCTAAAATCAACCTGAGAGGCAGGCACTATTATTACCTCCATCTTATAAAAAAAGGAATGAACATAGAAAATCCAAGGATACATAGCTAGCACATGACAGAAATGGGATTTTTAATCTAACTTGTTCCAGAGCCTTGACTCTTAATCACTGTGCTGCTATACTGCCTCTCAATATGCAAAATACCTCTATGGCCCTAGATGGGAAAGGATGTCTTACACAGACACACACACAGTAGAAACCATAAAGAAAAAACTGCTAAATTTAATTACATGAAAACTTAAAACTGGAAATAGTAAAAGGCACAATAAGCAAAGTTAAAAGCCACTGGCTGAGACATTATTTGTGATACATTTAACAAGAATTAAAGTCAGACAACATGAGAAATTTTCCTTTTCAATAAGAAAAAAGCAAAAGAACACAACAGAAAAATCAGCAAAGTAAGTAGGTAATTTGCATAAAAGGAAACTAAACAGCCAAGAAATATATGGGGAAAAAGATAAATAATGTAAATGCAAATTCCATGACATACAATTTCATACTCTCCAGACTGGCTAAAATTTTAGTCTGATAATAGCAGGTGGAGTGAATACGAGGAACAATGGAAATCTTTGTTCACTGCTGGGAGGCACAAACTGACAAAACCACTTTAGGAAGATAACTGACAGCATCTAGTATAGCTGAGGATCCGTATATGTTCTGATCCTGTCATATTATTCTTAGCTTTATATCCTAAAGAAACTCTAACATGTACGATCACGATCAGAGGCATGAGAAAGAATGTTTGCTGCTGCACTATTTCAATATTATTATCAGTTATTATTATTATTATTGTTATTATTAGTAAGGAATAAAACTGTTCAATAGCAACAGAACAGACAGGAAAAAATTAGCGTATCCAAGTGATATCATACAGCATATTATACATATTATATGGCAGTAAAAATGAATCAACTTACACTTACAATACACACATGTCACAAAAACATAAAACTAAGTAAAAAAAAGAAGTTGCAGAACATTATGTATCACAAAAGTTGTAAAAACACATACAAAACAATATTAACTGTTCACAAATTATTATTAATATTGGGTATTAACTGACCCAAAAATGTATTAAAGGTTAAAAAAAAGAAAGAAAAAAGAAGATGGCCTACATGACTTAGAATTTATTGTTTTTTAAATATTTATTTATTTTGAGAGAGAAAGCACATGCGCACGTGTGCACACAACAGAGAAAGGGAGAGAAGAAAGAGTATCCCAAGCAGGCTCCACACTGTCAATGCAGAGCCTTACGTGGGGCCTGAACTTACGAACTATGAGATCATGACCTGAGCTGAAATCCAGGCAGATGCTCAACTGACTGAGCCACCCAGGTGCTTCAGAATTCACTGTTTTAAAGCAAGGCACATTAGAAGAAACTTGCTATTATATTTACTATTAAGGTGCTATTCAATGCATTATTTACAATATAATAAAGACTCTTTATGAAAATCAATGTATATAATAATAATAAAACAAAGGCTGAAAATCAATTCTCTAATTCCCATGTGAAGAATTTGGGGTTAAGAAAACCAAAGTTGGGGCACCTGCGGGGCTCAGTCAGTCGGTTAAATGTCCAACTTTGGCTCAGGTCATGATCTCGTGGTCTGTGAGTTCGAGCCCCGTGTTGGGTTTATGCTGATGATGGCTCAGAGCCTGGAGCCTGTTTCGGATTCTGTGTCTCCCTCTCTCTCTGCTCCTCCCCGCACTCACGGTCTGTCTCTCTTGCTCTCAAAAATAAATAAAACATTAAAAAATAAATAAAATTAAAACAAAACAAAACATGGATGGAAGGAAATAATGATTATGACCCAAAAATCAATAAAACAGAAAAAAAAGTAAACAATAGAGAGAAATCAGAAAAGCCCAAATTTTGCTCTTTGAAATGAACAAAAAGAGAGGAAACACCAATTACCAATATCAGGAATGAAAAAGCAGACATCACTACAAGGCTGTAAAGATGTTAAAAGGTAAGATAATCCTGAATAACTTTCACGAACAAATGACAACTTAGACAAAATGGACAAACTCTCAGCAACACAAGAAGAAATATATATATAAATCTTTTTTTTCTTTAAATAGGCTTCAAGCCCAGCATGGAGCCCAACATGGGGCTTGAACTCACCACCCTGAGATCAAGACCTAAGCTAAGAACAACAGTCAACACTTAACCCACTTAGCCACCCAGGTACCTCAGCAGATATAACATTTTAAGTAGATATGCCCATTAATGTACATTTATATGTACATTTCTGGGACACGTGGGTGGCTTAGTAAGTTAAGCATCAGACTCTTGACCTCAGCTCAGGCCCTGATCTCTCAGGGTGATGAGTTTAAGACCTGAACTGGCTTGGTGCTGGGCATGAAGTCTACTTAAAAAAAGAAAAAAAAAAACAATAAAAACATTACACCTGTCATCAAAAAACCCTCACAAAGAAAACTGTTTGGAAACAGGTCCAAAAGGCTTCATTTGGTGAATTGTAGACATTTAAGAAAGAGGTAACATCAACTGTACATAATTCCTTGAAAGGGCAAAAAAACCAGGAAATACTTTCTCAACTCATTTATGAAGCTAGCACAACCCAGATACCTATACATGTGAAAAGAAAAGAAAAATACAGCCATTTTGCTCATGAACATAAATGCAAAAAAAAAATTAAATAAACTATAAGGATATCAAGTCCAATAACATTTAAAATAATAACGCATCATAACTAAGTGAATTTATTCCAGGAATGGAAAGAAAATATTTGAATATCAATATCCAAAATCAAGAAATGTAGTATTTGAAAATCAGGAAATGTAATCTATCACACTAACAGAAAATATATAACATATAACAGGAAAAATTTTTTATCATTTTAATAGATGTAGAGAAAAATTAACATCTACTCACATACAAAAAAATCAGCAAATGAAATAGAAGGGAACTTGCTTAATCTGATGAATCTATAACCACCCCCCATACACACACATACACAGAAATTTTAATGTTGGAATATTAAAACTTTGCTGAAATTCTATAACCATTTCAAATCAACATTATGTTAGAGGTCCTAATAAAAGGGAGGATGGGGAGATGGAGACTGCACATGGTATGACCGCATAGTATATGTAGAAATTCCAAAAACATCCATAGGCAAATTATTAAAACTAATAAGTGAATTCACCAGGATCACTGGATAAAAAAAGCCCAACTACAAAAATTTAGAAAATAAAGTTTTTAAAGTGGTGCCATTCTAATGAAATCAAATACCTTTAAAAAAGCCAATATGGGGGCACCTGAGTGGCTCAGTTGGTTAAGCGTCTGACTTAGGCTCAGGTCATGATCTCACGGTTCATGGGTTCGAGCCCCGCGTCTGGCCCTGTGCTGACGGTTAGCTCAGAGCCTGGAGCCTGTCTTCGAATTCTGTGTCTCCCTCTCTCTCTGACCCTCCCCTGCTCACACTGTCTCTCTCTCTCTCTCACTCATAAACCAAAAAAAAAATTTTTTTTTTTTTATTTAAAAAGCCAGTATGTATAGAGCTCCTTATCTCGACCTAGGCTGGAATGAACACTGTTGTAAAGAACAACCATGATGTTGGTTGGGAAATCGGGGGGAGGGTAAAACATGGACTTAGATGAGAGGGATGGGGAGACCAAGAAAAATGAGAATATGTTAAAGCTCTTTGTGGATTAAGTTATAAATATTTATTTAAACTATTTTAGGGGAAAAAAGGAGAAAAAGAAATAAAAAGTTTCAGATGGCAGAATGAAGTCCAAGTATATCAATAAATGCAAACATAAAAGGACTAAACTCACTTATTAAAAGAATAGGAGATATTGTAATTTTTAAAAAATATATAACCTATTTGCTATGTATCAAAAAGGTTCATGGTAAAAGGATGGAAAATACATAAATAAAACTGATAAAATACACTAATATCTGGGGGGAAAAGGCTTAAGACAAAAAGCATAATGAGGAATAGAGAAGATCACTAAATTATGACTTACTAAAGTCCTGTTTCACGAAGAAAACAATTCTGAACAGGTACACACCTAACAAAATACATTTAAAATATAAAAAGCAAAAAATTGATAGAATTTCAGAACAAAAATGGTAAATCCACTATCACAATAGGAGACCTTCCACTGTTTTCAACATTTGCCATCAATCCTCCAACCATTCTCAAACTGTTTTCCTATTAGATCAGAAGATCTAAGATATTAAAGACTAATGGTCAATTCAAGTGCATTCTGAACTCTTTTAGAAGCTATTTAATCATTAAGTTACAGGAACAGTGAACTGAAAATAGGGAGAATCTCTTAAAAATGTCCGGTACTAAAGTGGATTACTGCTGCCATCTGTTGGACACAATGTTCATTCCCATTTCAATCATACTTGCTTTAGAAGGACCTTGTAAGAAAGCACATGCGGCCCTAAACTGTAATCTTTCCTTTATTTTTAATGTTGGTTTATTTATTTTGAGAGAGAGAGAGAGAGAGAGAGAGGAGAGAGGAAATGAGAGGAGAGAGAGAGAGAGAGAGAGAGAATGAATGAGTGGAGAACGGTCAAGGAGAAAGGAAAAAGAGAATCCCAAGCAGGCTCTACACAGTCAGCACAGAGCCAGACACAGGGCTTGATCCCACAAACTGTGAGATCATGACCGTAGTCCAAACCAAGAGTCAGATACTTAACTGACTGAGCCACTCAGGTGCCTCTGTAATCTTTTCTAAGCTTCCTTTATCTAGTGAGATAGAGATACTCTCTCTAAATTAAAATATGTGTCCTCTCTATGTGCAATTTAACAAGCCTCTGGTAGCAATTTTTGTTTTTCCCAAGTCACAGGTTTATGAGAGTGTAGAAAATTACATTGCCTGAAATCCAGTTGGAATTTAATATATCCAAAAGACTACCAAGTTTCCCATACAACTACTATAAAATCGTATTTTATATAATGAATAATTACAATGACTCATTGCAACCACACAAACTACACTTTACTCATACGGCATATTAGCCACATTACTTGCAATGTCTCTTAAAATACACACATAAAAATATATGGTAGGTCTTCTAGTGCTCCCTCAAATCTGATTCCCTTGCCTACCAGGCACACAGGAAAATTATATTTCCTGCAGAGTTAGTACCTAAGATTACTGAGGATCAACAGGTTGTGAGCGAAAGTACCATGTGCCACCTGCAGGCCTAGGCAAGTAATTGCATGTATCAGACCAGCAGCACTCTTCCTCTATACCAGTGACAAGATGTGATCTCAAAAGGAGATGGTGAAGCCACCTTCTTTTGGTGATGGTGAAGATAAAAGCAGCTTAAAACACTAACGACAGCTGCCCTATAGCATTTTCCAGACCTATGACAGACTTTGACATAGTAAAAAAAATAAGCTTTTATTGTGTTAAGCTACTGAGTTGGCACTTAAATGTTACCTCAGCATAGCCTAGCCCAGGATTTCAACAGTGGCACTACTGACATCTTGGGATGAATTACCCTTTGCTGTGGGTGCTGTCTTATGCCACTTTAGAACATTAAGCAGCATTCCTGGCATATACCCACTATTTGTCAGTAGCACCCCTCAATATAACAACCAAAATTAGCTCCAGACATTGCCTTCCTCGCGGACTTTGAGAACCAATAGCCTAGCTTAACCTGAATACAGTATATCTATCTATACATGTGTATATATTATGAATACGTATGAGCGTATATTTAATTCAAGTGTCATGTCACACAAATACATGTTTTATTATGTATTAAGGTCAGATGTTTTATAGGCCGTTAACAGATACAAATTTTGTTTTCTTAAACTTGGAGAGCTAATTCATAAGCTTAAAAAATTCTAGTCAGTATTACAAGTCTTTACATAGTAAGGCAAACAAAATCTTTCAAAAGGATATATAAATCCATACATACTATGCTGTTCATTTCTGAGGACTCATAGCTCCCAACTGGATGGACATTTCCAATGGGCTCCAAGCCCTCTTCATCCCACATGTATGTTCCATCGGAGCTATCAGATGGAGAGAGCTCAAATGAAGAACCAGCTCTGTAATCTGTATCTGGTGAAATCAAGTTATTCCCAGAAGTATGTTTTGTACATTCACTCCTGTCTTCAATTTATTTTTTAAGAGAGAAAGAAAAAAAATTATTAATTCACAAAAATATATTTATCAGGTTCTAAAAATATAAGCTCTAATAATTTAATATAACAAAAAAAGTTGGCAAAAAAGTATCAGTAACTATAGAATTTTCTAAATCCTAAACAACAAAAAAATCAAGAGGCGAAATCTTAAATAACCTACTGAAATGTTTCCCAATACACATGAAGAAAATTTATTGAGCCATCTTGCATTTCTCTAACATTTCTAGAATTGTTATTATAATAATAAATAAATAAAGCCTCATTTCTTTTAATATTTTCTAAGATATTTACTTTTACACACTGACCAGGAAACTCCTTACTCAGTATATATCATTTAAGCTCACAGTTGCCTCCTTATAAGGGAAATATTTGCTCTGGCAATTACTTCTAACTAGAAGACCCTCAAACAAGCAACAGTTTATGCATATCTGTAGGCATGGCCCAGGCCCTTGACCAGACCAGATCACAAGCCTATACCCAATCCCTTCAGTTTGCTCTTTATTCAGGTTATATGGGCACAAATACATTTTCTCCAGACTTTCAGTGCCAGGATAACCAAGTATAAGCAGAAATGCTTAACAGGTGCTAATCTCACTTTCTTCAGTTAAAAAATTAAAGCTCCTCTCAAAGTATAACAATAAAGTTTGCTAAACAAGAAATCTAAGTCCTCCTTTAAAAAAATGAAAATTATCTAGAATAAAAACATGCATTACATTGGACATAACCTGTAGTAATATTAGCTCATTTACCCTTTGGTATAGCTTTACTCTACACAAACAGCCTCCATTGCTATAAGGGAAGAGATGGCTTAAAATGGCATGCCACTGTTGAGGGAAGTGGGGAAAAAGAAAAAATTTTGAAGAAAAAGACCTATCTATGCATGACAGTCAATGAAGAACAAAGGTAAGATACATTAAAAGAAGAGTGTTTTTATTGATGTTGTTTTAAACAGTGAAAAATAAGACCAGGAGCAAAAGTCACAAGGAAGATAAGTGTTGCCCTGCCACAGTTTTATCTAGATCCATCCCTCCATGAAATGGACAGTATCTTGGAATTACTCAAAAGGTAATCCTAAGTATAAGTTCAGTTATATTATCTATGAGAAACCAAACAAATTTAAGGATATTAATATTTACCAGAGACACTTATATCTATCCACTCATCAGTTTTACTTTTTTCATTTTCCTTTGGGGAATCAAATATATCCTTCGGCGGTACGTTTTCATGCTTTTCTTCTTTGAGAGAAATTTCCTCTGGAGTTATTCTAGTTCTGTTGGAGTCTTCTATATCTATAAAATCATCACTAAAGTCTTCACTTAAATCATTCTTATCAGAAGATGACAAAGAAGACAAGGAAATATCATCCACATCATCACTCAGGTATCTAATTTTAGCATCATGCTTCACGGTATGGTCATTATCTGTTCTATAACTATCATTTTCGATTAGTTCTTGGTCCTTACTAGTAGCTCTGTCTTTAGCCATAAGTGCAGCATCTTCCTCTACACATGTATCAGCAGGTGAATTTTTATTACCATCAACTGTGATAGTCCCAGAAAATGGAGGTCGGCTAGATTTCAGTAGAGAGGGATGAACCATCCTATAACCCAAAGTGGATGTTACACCTGGGCCATTTGGTAAAGCCAGCTTCTTTCCACCAGCAGCATAAGGCCTATTAAATCCATACCCTAAATGATCATTCCCATTGAGCACTTCTGACTGCCGGGAATTTCTTGTTAGCATACTTGACCTCAGAGGCACTCTAATGGGTAGCTGTTGGTTCTGATAAGGCTTTGTAAGATCTGCAGCTCTATTGAAGGAATGTGATCTGGTTATAGATGAAGGTGGAAGGAATGAGTTTTGAATGGAATGTGAAAAACTTTGTGACCTTACCATTTTTTCACAAGTGAGAGATTTAATATTGTCTAGGGATTGTGCTAAGCCTTCTCCAGAACTACTTCTGGTGGCACAGGAATTTGCTCTAGGCCTTTGTATGCTACTAGACGAACGGTTTCCATACAATCCATTCAACTGCGATTTTGGAGCATTGACTGAAGAATATGAAGTCCTTCCTAATAATGTGCCTTTGGTGAATTTACCCAAACTAGATGGTCCAGACAAAGACTTTTGGTTTAACTCCTCTGTAGATGACACAAACATAGTGGATGGCTTTGCTAACTTTGATGTAAGTAAAGAAATACTTTTCAAGCCTCCCTTTATCCCATTTTTATCAAACATTCCTTGAGTAGGTACATGTTTTTCAGGATCAATCACTTTATCATGTGAAGTTTGAGTACTATTACGTTCTTCAGCACTTTGTGCACTAAGCTGGTATTTAGTTGCCGTTCTCCAATTAAATGAATGGGATGATGGGCAATCAGAGCCATTATTTTTGATGTAACTTTTGACATTGCTACTCTTGGAAGTTCCCAATAAATTAACAGGTGTCCCATTTGGCATTGGCTGTAGTGTACTTCTCACAGATTTTGTTCCATACTTTGGCAACTTGGAACCCAAAAATGTCTTGATTTGTGTTTTTTCTTCCATGAGCTATAAGGTGCATTTGTTCTTAAAATTTGACAGAATCTGAGGAGACAAAAAAGTAGATTAAACATTCCCAAATAAGCATAATTACATAGGGTATTACATAATAAGAATATATATTCTTAGACAATTAAATGCACCAAAGTCCAAAAGCTACTTATGATTCCTATAAAATTTTTTATAAATATTGAATACACTAATTAAATTAATAAATTAATGTTAGGCGAAAGAAAAGAACATCTTTATAAACATTTTTATAAACTTGCGCTATGTATAGTGATAGCAAAATCCAGAAATAACAAAATAGGCTATCAATTTTGACTGTTTTTAAAAAAAGAAATTCTATAGTGCACCTTCCAATTTCAATCCAAATTACTTTTTCATTTTGGACAATATTATCTCCTTTAAAAATAAAAAAATGTGATTTTGTTAATTTTTTTAAGTTTATCTATTTTGAGAGAGAGTGAGATTAAGAGAGAGAGCAGGGAAGGGGCAGACAGAGAAGGAAAGAGAGAATCCCAAGCAGGCTCAGCACTGTTAGTGCAGAGCCCGATGCAGAGAGCAGGCTCACCAACTGTGAGAGCATGACCTGAGCCAAAATCAAGAGTCAGACGCTTAACCAACTGAGCCACTTTGATGTCCCATGATTTTGTTAATTTTTAAAGCATATGTGATCTTATAAAAACTGGAATACATTTTTAAAATCCATTACTAAAATCATGGTAGGATGTAGGAAAAGAATACAATACCACCAAAAAAATTCTTCTGACATTAAGGGTGGAGATATCAGCTATAATTTTAAGTAACTATCTCAACTAGTAAACAGTCTGCACAGGTGCTGCCATGGTGAAAAGTATAATGATTTAATAAGGTTAATTAGTCCACTAGTCTCAACCTCCCAAATTGATTTTAAAGGTAACACAAAACAAACTCAAAAAGGCTCAATGCACATACAAGGGCATAGAACTAAAACAACTAGTGTCCTTTTTTGAGTAACTGTTTAATAAGGTATGACATGTCACTGCCACATGATGAGCTTACAAAAACGAGATAGAAATATTAAAATGTTTATCCTAACATTAGCAGAAAATAACATGCTATATGCTTACCACTCACTAGATACTCTCTGTGATTATATAAAAATTCTGCAAAAGCATACACAAGCACAGAATGTGAATAAAACAAAAACATACGCCTAGGGTCACTGATGGTTTTTAAAATTATCTACGATAATTTTACGATACTGTCTTTAATTTGTTAGTTTACATTTTAATAAAAAAAGTTGATTCCAACACATCCCTATACCTTAAAAATTAAGTTTCTAAAGTACATATGTATTATTAATTATGTCAAAAGCAAATATTTAGGAAATCATACAGACTTTCAAGTAAAGATGGTAGGGTAAAGTAGAATTACATAATTTCCCATCCCCAATAACTAATAAAAGAGAAACAATATATACATGTGTGTATATGTATAATTTTTACCCAAAAACCCACCAGCTAGCTACAGTCAAACAAAAATTATTTAAAACGAAGTGCCCCCAAACTTTAAAAAGTGGTGGCCATAAAAAGATTTCTGTACAATGTGGTTTGGTTCCTAGCCTGATCACACTGCCTGAAAGCATCACTGGGAAAAATAGGTGAGTTGCTAAACCTTCAAAGTTTTAATAAACATCCTCCAGTTTGGAAAGAAATACCTGATTTGGCAGTCCCTAGAAAAGTTCGAGAAAACATCTTCAGCACAGAAGTTCTGAAACCTCATCTGAGGCACAGTGGGACCAGAACCCATCAACTTCCAAGGCACTAATCTATTTTGAAGGAAGGATCTGAAGTCCCTAAAATTATATTACACCTTCAGCAGGATGGAGTGAGGCCAGTACAGAACACTTAAGGAGACAAGGGAGCCTGGGGCACCTGAAGAGTTCTCTCCAACACACCACCTTCGCCCTTCAACCACAGAGAAGCAGACAGAGAACAATATACAACTGCTCAAAAGTTGTACTGAAGGGGTGCAGTAAAAGAAGGAGACAAAGTCACAGCTCAGGTGAAAAAGGCATCAATGGGAATTCACCTATGTTATATCAGGACAAATACAAAGTCTTGATCTAGCTATTCAAGTCTTTACCTAGAAAGATAAAAAGAAATGGCCACACAACTATATAAACAAGGGAGTAGAAGGAAGGAGAGAAACAAATAATGACTATAGCGAACACACAAAGGAAGAATCCAGAAGAGAAGGAAAACGTAACGCAAGGAAATAAGAAAATCCCCAGTGAGTTCTTTGTAACAGAGAACAACTTAGTAAGAACACACATTTAATAAGATAAGAAATCAAAGATAAAAAGACAAAATAGGTAAGTTGAAAAGAAGTTATAGAGCTAAGGAAATCAATTAAGAAGAAACAAAGACTGAAAATCAAACTAACTGGCAAGGAGAAAAATCTTAAAATAACCTGAGTAGTCAGGAGAAAAAAGACAAAGATATCAAAGCACTTAGATAGAAGATGTAGGACAGAGATTGAACAGAAAGATCGTTAGTATTCTTTAAGTAGAATAACTAAATAGAAGAGAAAAAGCAAGTAGACATAATAGAAAATATCCTTGAAATAAGAGAAAAAAAAATCCACAGAACAGAAGGAAAAATAAAATCAACCATAGATCTAAGTACATATCTAGATTAAATTAATAAAGCATCAAGGATAAAGAAACAATTCTCCAGGAATGCAGGCAGAAAAAAAAAATCACCTTGTAACAATGACTGAAAGTTTGATTTCCTGGACTGCCATTTACTAATCCCTGGTGGTTGACATAGACCTATTCTGTGCTGGGTGAAAGAAAAAGGAGAATTTGATTCATTAGTCATTTATTCATGTATCTCTTCTGTTTACCTATTCTGAGCTCAAATCAAGTAAGAATTTCATGCTGACCAGAAAGGAAAATCGCTCTATGGTATATGGACAGTCACGTTTTGTGTCTGTGTTAACTCTGTAGCCACAGCTAAAACTGTAGAATTGGAAACAATAAACTCTCTCATTGTCTGTGTATCTACTATAACTCAGGTAGGTATTTACCTCTCATTACAAGTACATATTACTTTCCTACCACTACAGGGTATTAATAAATTAGATTATAAATCTCTTAAAGCAGCACTGTTCTGAGTAGCTTATAGAGATAAATATGCATTTATATAAATTGAATAGGACCAAAACTTCCAGAAAATACAAAAAATCGATCTTCAAATATTTTAAATGTGTTATACTTTTAAAAATTATTCTTACAGAAATTCAGAAAGGTTTTAAGAACTAAGGTCACATAACTAAGGTATCTGGCAAAACAAAACTTGTTTTAATAAAACAAGTCTATCTTCTGATTTTTTATCTGTATTAAAAATAACATAAGCATATATTTTTATTCAAGTAAAGTAACTTTAATGAAACACACAGACAGCAATCAAATAAACCATTCTTACTCATATAACAATGTTTAAGGTTATAAAAATACAAATCTGTTTTAAATCGAATGATTATTCTGACAAATCTTTTTATAGCAACAGTAATTATGTTATATAGTGTCAGTTAACAGATAATTTTCAACAACTTTAAAGGTAACTTAAAACCTTAGAGTAGTATTAAATTAAATTAACTAATGAATAATCATTGGCTCCCTAGATCATTTCTAAGTAAGATAGAATGCTAAAACACTGATTACTAAGCATAATTTCAAGTATATATGCTTTTGCTTCTTGTTATTGTATGCTATAGATAGATGACAGTTTGGGACATGTAAATGAACACACTAATTTTTGCTACTTTGAGAAACTGTATACTGGATCCCATTTTTATAAAAGTAACATGATAGATAGAAATCACATAAAGATGTATGTGCACATATATATTTAAATACAATGACCTGTTAATAGCGGTTACCATTAGGGAAGTGAGAATTAGGTATAGTGAAGATTTCTTTTTACCTTTATATCCTTATTTAAATATTTTAAACATGCCCATATTTTTGTAATTTAAAAGGTCTTAACTGAAAAACTGCATCTTAAAAATAAACAATTTAGGGGCACTGGGTAACTCGGTTGGGCATCTGACTTTGGCTCAGGTCATGATCTCACTGTTTCTGAGTTTGAGCCCCACGTCTGGCTCTGTGCTGACAGCTCAGAACCTGGAGCCTGTTTCAGATTCTGTGTCTCCCTCTCTCTCTCTGCCCCTCCCTTGCTCGCATTCTGTCTCTCTCTCTCCCAAAAAAAAAAAATAATTAAAAAAATAATAAAAACAATTTATTCAATATCAAAACAAGATTCTTAATAGTTTTAAAAAAAGTTCAAAATTAAGTTTAATATTATATAAAATATATTTAACAGACATAAAAATAGAAGATGTTTGGAAAAAACAAAAAGGATCTTTTTATTCAACAAATATAACTTCTTCATAAATACCAATTCAATTTTACCAGACCTCAACCTCAATGTACCATGTTTCACTTGTCAATTTTATGTTTAAAAATCTATTCTAAACTCACAATATCCATTCCACAACTTTAGTCCTTACCCTCATTATCTCTTTCTATATTGCTACAAAGTCTTCCTACATTAAGTCTCCTATCTCACTTCCTATTCAAACTATCAACAGTTACTCTCTTAAAGCACAGATCTGACCATATCATTCTACTGATTACAAATTATGCATGGCACAGGAACATCAAAGTAAAACCCAATATCCACTATAGAGATCAAGCTTCTCTACTTGGTTCTACATTATCTTTGCAGTACTATACATTCTGGCCAAAGATGCATTATTGGTCATTCCCCAAAATCTATCCTGTATTTTCTACCTTCTATGCCTTTGCTATTGTAAAGACCACCTTGAAGGCCCCATGCTCAAACTTCAAAATCCTACACCCACAAACCTTTCCAGTTAAAACTGATTTTACATCCTTCTCTATTCCCTTAGCATCAATAATATGGCTGAGTCTGTCTAATTAGTCTAATTGTGTGCATGTCTATTTGACCCATAAGAAAGTAAACCTGTTAAGAGCATAAACTGAGTCTTATATACTTCGGGGCCTGCTACAGGACCACACATTTGAAAGATCCTCAACTTTTTAAGTACATTCGTAATCTCTTAGTGCAAGTTAATTTAATAAATGATAAGTCAAGAGTGAAAAATAACTTGGTTTTAGGGGCCTGTGATTAACTGGTAGCAGCTACCTCGAGGAATATGTTGAAAAAGATTCAGAAGTTAAATTCAGACGCTGTGATAAATTATCATGATCAAACAACAGTATCTGACATTACCAGAAAAAGGACAGGGGCAATATCCATTTCCAGATGACTGCCATCTTTTTTATAATAGTCTTTACCACAAAACATACTCCCACACCTAAAACCACTTTCAGGATAACCTTAAGAAAACTAGTAATGATACTATATATAAGGGTCATTTTACAAATCACTAAGTAACACACATTAAAGATTCTGCCCTCCAGTGAGTCAGTCTGTGAATCAGAAAGGCTTTAATATTTCCTTGCCTATCATAAGTAGACTAAGGACAGAACATTCTATTCCTTCAGTTCTCTATTCCTCTATTTTACTGCCTAAAATGAGAGTAATGTGTATTATCACCCAAGAACACCAGGGTATTAATAATTTAGAGGCATAAGATAAGCCCACAAGAAAGACACACTATTAAAGTGTTTGGGGTGTCTCCACTCAGGAAAAATATGCTATTTTCTATCAAAAATGTTTTTGATTTCTAAATGCACAAATGCTTATAACATAAATGAAATTAATCATCATAAGCTGTGGTCTTCAGTATAAACTTAATCTGACCATTCAACTATAAAGCTTGCATATCTGCCTATAATGAATATTGTCATTTTATTAGTTAATGAGCTACCTATTACGTTTAAATATTCATGAAATCTTCTCCTACATTTGCTTATGTAACTATGAAATAAAGTAAAACAGATATTGTGAATCTACCTCATTTTAGTAGCTATGCTACTCTGATGCACTTCCCCTGACATGCAGTCTTGTTAAGTGATTAAAAAATACAGTCAAAACAATTTGAAAAAGTACATGTTGGCTATAAAATCTAATGATATCATCTTCTCTAAAATACTTCAATATTGTCTGTGAGCTTTAATTTAATGCTGAACTAAAAATAATACCTGGCATAAAGCTTAGAAATGTCTGAGATTTTCTGATTTAATTTCTGTAAAATAATTTTTTAAAGTATAGCAGGTTTACGCTATTAGTATTTCACATTTGAATTTTCAAAACCACATATCAATTTTTATATATATATAATTTTTATTGTCAAATTGGCTAACATACAGTGTGTACAGTGTGCTCTAGGTTTTGGGGGTAGATTCCCGTGGTTCATCGCTTACATACAACACCCAATGCTCATCCCAACAAGTGCCCTCCTCAATACCCATTAACCCTTTTCCCCCTCTCCCCTGCTCCCCCATCCACCCTCAGGTTGTTCTCTGTATTTAAGAGTCTCTTATGGTTTGCCTCCCTCCCTCTCTGTTTGTAACTATTTTTTCCCCTTCCCTCCCCATGGTCTTCTGTTAATTTTCTTAAGTTCCACATATGAGTGAAAACATATGATATCTGTCTTTCTCTGACTGACTTATTTCACTTAGCACAATACCTTCCAGTGCTATCCACATTGCTGCAAATGGCATTTTCATTCTTTCACATTGCCAAGTAGTATTCCATTGTATATACAAACCACATCTTCTTTACCCATTTAGTTGATGGACATTTAGGCTCTTTCCATAATTTAGCTATACTACATATAAGTTTCTAATAAATCAAAGTTTTAGGGTTTTTTTTGGGGGGGGGTTGTCGCTTTTAAAAGGAATCCACAACAAGGGGCACCTGGGTGGCTCAGTCAGTTACTTGTCAGGTGACTCGATGTCAGCTCAGGTCACGATCTTGCAGTTCTTAAGTTCGAACCTGCATTTGGCTCCACGCTGACAGTGTGGAGCCTGCTTGGGATTAGGTCTCTCTCCTCTCTCTGCCCTGCCTACACACTCTTTCTCTCTCAAAATAAATAAACTTAACAAAAATAAATAAATAAATAAAATAAAAGGAATCCACAATTGGACGGAAAGGGAAAAGAAAAAGCAAACTTTACTGAGTATTTTACATACGATTATGTATGTATGTATGTGTCCTGCTTACCACTCCATCCTTGTTCAATATTCACAACATTACTTGTGGATTTCCTCCCATTTTAAATAGATAAACCAAGATTCAGAAAGGCTAAAATAAAATACTTGTCTAAAAATTCATAAACAACCGAAATGGATCAGGTTCAAGTCCACCTGATTCCAGAGTCCATGTAAACTGCCTTCCTGACAAAGGAATGAAATATTCTGAGAGGCTCACTGAGAGTTAGGGACAAGAGTGAAGGAAAGGACTAGACAGCTAAGCTTAGGGGAGCATAAATACTGCAAAGAACCTAGGTGTAATTAAATGAGAAGTTTTGCAGAGCAACACTAGAAGCTTTCACTTTTTCAAGCTCCCTTCATATCCATTACCTTATCATCTGAGGAAACACCCACTCACATTCTTTTTTTAGCTTTTCAAATAGCTTGTTAGAAGGTATGAACTGCCTGCATCTGGGGGCTGTACATAGGCACAAATTCACTAAGAAGACCAACTGAACAGCAATACTGATGACTGCATACCCACAACCAGTTACCTTTTTTTAAATTTTTACATTCATTTACTTATTTTGAGAGAGACAGAGACAGCATGAGTGGGAGAGGGGCAGAGAGAGGGGGAGAGAGAGAATCCCAAGCACACTGTGCACTATCAACACAGAGCCAAATGCGGGGCTCTAACTCAAGAAACTGTGAGATCATGACCTCCGTCAAAATCAAAAGTCAGATGCTGAACCGACTGAGCCACCCAGGTGCCCCACCAGTCACTTCTTAATATGTGCTTTCACATTCAAATAACTATCTTAATTTTTTTTTCCTTGTGTTACTCAACCACTTCCTCCAAATCCCTTCTACCCTGTTTCTCTTAGCTTTCTTTTTTTTTTTTTTTAACATTTATTTATTTTTGAGAGACAGAGCGTGAGCAGAGGAGGGCAGAGAGAGAGGGAGACACAGAATCTGAAGCAGGCTCCAGGCTCTGAGCTGTCACAACCCAGAGCCTGATGCAGGGCTCGAACTCAGGAACCACGAGATCATGACCTGAGCCGAAGTTGGCCGCTTAACCAACTGAGCCACGCAGGCGCCCCTCTCTTAGCTTTCATCTGTGGCATAAACTGATTCGAGGCTTGATTACAACAATTAAATAAACAAAACTGACACTTTGAGCCAAAAATAAAGGTTTAAAACAGTACTTTATTCCAGAGTGTTCATAGTTTTAAAAAGAGCCCATCAAGCTCAACACAAAGCTCCATTACTGTACCAAACTGACCTTTCTGTCCTCCAGTTACAACTTTTTACTCAGGCAGATTGGTATCAAAACAACTTGTGAAAGAGAGGCTTAAATTAGTTTGTGGCTTAGGAACATTAAATAATGTTATTAAATGTAAATTCAAAGTATATTACTTTCTGAAATTTTAATTTAAGGAACAAGTAGAACACTGGTAGATAAAGAGAAACCAGAAGCTGCCCTTGGACAAACCACAAAAACTCTCCCTTCAAATTTTCTCATTTAGTTCTGGCAAAACTCAACTGTGTGGGGCATACAAATGACATTAAGGTACTGAGGGCTAAGTAAAAAATGATACATGTTGAGCTGCTTGAATAATGACCAAGCCTAACACCTGAGTAGTTGCACTGCCTTTTAAATTAGTATACAGGCATAACAATTAACCACAGACATTTTATAAAACACTGGGCATGGAAAAAACATGGCATGCAATCCTTTAGTATTTTGGACCTGCTCAAGCAAAGTTTCTAAATTAAATAGGCAATGGGGACAGGGCTATAGAGGATCAAGTATCAGGGAGAAGAGTGACAGGCGTAACATAAACACAGATTGCTAGACTATAAGTTCACACATGGTACAGACTAAATTTGATATACCTGAATATATTAGCCAACCCTAAGCTTGTTCAGTATCTACAATAAATACCCCAAAATGAAATATTTTGTTAGGATTTAGTTGTACTAAAAGAATAATATCATAGAAAAATAAATTTTAGTAGTAACTTTGACCTAACAGAATATACCAGGGTAATATTCTTAAAAGAGCTATTGGTTACATGCAACAATACAGATGAATCTAGCAAGATCGTTTAAATGGAAGAATCCAGATACTTAAAGAGTACATACAGTGTGGTTCCATGTATAGAAAGATCAGAATTGTCACTTCTACTTAGGATGTAGAAAGCTGCAATGAATGTCACTACTACCTAACAACCTGGAACAGCCAGATAATCTTCAAAATCCTAACTCTTCTCTAGCCAATCAGAGAGTCAACATCAGAAGGCAACCAAATAATCCAAATTCCAAAGGGGGCCAACATCCTCCAAGAAGAGATAAGACATTTTAACAGTTTCACTTTTAACAGAGCATATGAGGAGGTGATCACCATAAGGAGTAATAAGCTAACATTTTCATGTATGCTTAAATGCCAAATGTGGAGTAAAATGTCAGTTTGGAATAGCAAGCTCTCTTCTAAGGGCTTCAACATAGTGTTCAAGGAAAAGGCATCAGAGAGCCTCCTTTCAATGGCACAGCATACAGGAGATGATAAGAGGCTAAGCTTGCACAAGGACAAAGCCCCACTGGCTTCTATGCATCCTTCTATACTATGAAGCAAAGCCTTAAACAGCTGGGGAAGGGGCAGCAAACCCTCTCACCTCTAGGACACAGAGAAAGATCCACTGCACCTGGGGAAATAGAATGGAACATAAAAAATATTCAGTTCATCCATTTATATAAAGGGAAGGTCAAGAACAAGCTAAAATAATGATTGTAAAAAAAAGATTAGAACAAAGCAGTGGTTCGCCAATGTTGGTGTGCATCAGAATCACCTGGAAGAGCTTATTAAAACAAGATTACGGTCCCATTGCCACCCCAGAGTTTCCATGTCAATATGTCTAAAATAGGCCTTAAGACATGTATTTCTACATGTTACATCTTGAAACAAAGATTACCTCTATGAGAAGAGGTTGACTGAGGTGTTGGTAACAGTCTATAACTTAACCTGGATGGTGTTTCTCAGGTGAACACTTAATGTAAAAATTCACCAAGAGATATATCATTTAAAAGTTATGTACTTTATTGTATGTATAACTCAATGTAAAAAAGGTTTCTCTAAGATTTAAAAATCTTCACACTAATACGTCCTATATTTCAAAGCAATCAATTAAATGCTGATCAAAGTTTTCCTCATAGTAGAATCATAACTAACAAATGCAGAAAAAACCATGGAATCACAAAATAAGAAAATCAGATATACTTGGTGTTGGTTAGCAAGCAACCCCTAATGAATACATACCGGTAGCAATCATTAATGACTGTTAAATCCATTAGTTGAAAAAGACATCTGAATCTGAATCAGTCTTAAAGTCCTATTATGAGACAAGAGGACAAACACAGGACCATCCATGAAATATTCTTGCCCAAACAAACTCAATTTGTATCTATTCAAGCCTCTAGATCTACAAGTTTACAAGAAAGACAAGGAACAGAAAAATGTTAAAAACATAAAGATATAATCAGCCAAATCTAGAATGTGAAAAGGCTATAAGAGGAAGGATTTAGTGTCTTTCCTTGGCCAACAGAAAGAGAATGTTTGAAGCCTAAGAGATATATTAATTAATCCGTCACACGGATTCTAATGTAACCAACCCCCAGTAATAAAAATTGTTTTTGAGACAATTCAGGAAAATTGATCATGAAATGAGTATCAGATTATATAACAGATTTTATTTTGTTGTTGTTGAGGGTGTTAAGAGTATAATGTTCATACTTTTAAAATAAATGTTGTACATAAAACAATACTGGTAACTGCTAAAAGCTGAGTGATAACACACGGGCAGGGTGGGGGATCACCATATTGTAGAGAAGTATGTTTAAGATCTCTATGTAATTTTTCCTTTAAAAAAGTAAACTTCATAAGGACATTTCCATAAGAGGAAGAGAGGTGTAATAAAGCACAGCACATTTGATATGCTTCCCCCTCCTCTTAGCATTCTCTCTCTCTTTCTCTTTTTCCATCCCGCCCCCCTTTCTTCCTCCCTTCTCTCCAGTCCCCTCAGGAGGACTTCTCTTTTTCCTTCAACCGGTCTCAGTTTATACTTCCATTCAGAGAAATCCCAATGTCTAGATCTCTACATTTAACTTCTCCCACAGAGGCCTCTTGATTTAGCAGAACCATAAAATGCTCTAATCAAGGCTCGAGAGGTTCTATCAAGAGAAAAACTATGTTGGAAAGTGGTAAAGGGTGATAAATGGTTAAGAGGGTAGTGAAGCTGCCCGGATTAGAGTGTTATACTCACCACTTCCTAGGAGTATATATAGCACAGAACAAATTACTTGATCTCTCATTAAATCTCAGTTTTTCATATGTAAATAATGGATAAATAATAGCACCTAATCATGGCTTTTATCTCTTAGGCTGTGCTCTTTGTAGATTACCATAACAGTCTAATCTGATGAAACTAATCTGGACCTGTTTTAACATTTGCAAAGGGATACTTCATAAACACTATCAAATAATAAGAACAACAGGCATCCTTGACCCCTACCACACCTGAGTGTGACCATAATACAAAGCTCAGAAATGATGCAAAAGTTCCTGTGTCCCACATTACTTTATGGGTTACAAAAGTGAGATACTTAATAATTTACTTTTTAAGTAAAACAAAATGTTTCCACCAAAATGTCCAAGTCACAATGCATTGTATCCAACCAAGTCACAATGCAAATACATCCATTTTCAACTTATTAAAAAAAAATTTCATTATCAGCCTGACACAGATCTCTCTATAATACTCCCAGCTCCCTTCCCATATTTAAACTTTAAAAACACAGTATTTAATACAAGACACTATATTAAATCACAAAACTCATATTTTAATATATCTCAAATACAACTGAACAACAAATATTTAAATAATAAACCAACCTGATAAAATTAGGTAACAAATTGTTCCAATAACCAAATACTGAGTAATATACAGAATTCAACAGTATACACTTGGTACAGGACCTACAGGGACACCTAATATAAGCTTTCTCTGATAATTCAAGAGGCACTTCAAGACCACAGGATCTGTCCCAGAGTTATCATAACAACTCAGTTATTTCTCTAAAATAGAGATGGCAAGGATGAAGATTTCTAGCTAAAAGAATAGCTGCATTGCAGCCCTCCTTTCTTACAGAATTTCAAAATGGACATTCAATGTTTTCTAGTTCCTTCAAGTTGCAAGAGCCCAAAAAGCAGACAAACCAAGTTTCCAGGCAGTTGTGAATTATATACAATATTATTAGTAATAACTGAATCAACTAAACCTTTGGGAATACAGCTCTTAAAACAAACAAACAAAAAAGTCTACCTATAGCTGAGAGTTAGATGTTCCCATCACTTGAATCAGTAACAGTAGGAAAAGGTTACAGGAGTCCTTTTGAGGAGCAAACTTCACAAAACCAATCAGGGTCCTGGAACCATGAGGAAAAAATAAACGCTGAAGGTTCACATATCCTACATACAAAGGTTACTCTACTCATTATCAACTCATAAGCTTTTATACTTGTAAAGGAAGCAAGTAAACATGTGAGAGAAGATACAAATCTCTTTTTTCCTCAATAGGTCTCAGTTTGTACATGCTCATCAGCATGAGCATATTACCAAGAATGTGATACTATCTGAAGTATCTATCTGAAGACAGATTTTTCTTGCATAAGCCAACTACATGAACTAATGCTCACGCAAAGCTGCAGGAAAGAACTAGGTTGACCTTAGGTCACTATCTGATTTTTCAAGGGCAATTATGATTTTACAAGATTTTAACTTACATGCTAACTAACTAGAACCTAACCTCAAACAGATGTCCTTTGTGTTCTCTACAAGGTCCAAAGGGCTCTCTCTGCCCCCTCCCCTGCTTGTGTACTCTGTCTCTCTAAAAAAAAAAAAAAAAAAAAAATTTAATTTAAAGATTTTTTTTAAAGTATAATGAAAATGCCTACAGCATACACTCAGTAATTTAATTAAAAGACTCATTTTTAGGAGCGTGTAGGTGACCGAGTTAGTCAGGCGGCCAACTCTTGATTTGTGCTCAGGTCATAATTTCACAGACCATGAGTTTGAGTCCCACATCGCAACTGCGCTGACAGTACAGAGCCTACATGGGATTCTCTGTCTTCCCCTCTCTCTGCCCTTCCTCTGCTCACTCTCTCACACAGTCTCTCTCTCAAAAAAAAAAAAAAGAAAAGAAAAGAAAAGAAAGAAAGAAAGAAAGAAAGAAAGAAAGAAAGAAAGAAAAGACTCATTTTAAAATTCTCAGCATCCAGCACAGAGTCTGACACATAAAAGGTATCAGTGCATAAAAATGAATGATGTTCTGGGGCTAGCTCAGGCCTAAATTCCAAGAGACAGGAAAATCTGTGGAAGATAGACTCTGCAGTGTCTCTTATGACTTCAACAACAAACTCTTCTTCCTAGGGGACCAAGAGGGTGGAAAGACCTAATTGTCCATGCTAAAGACAAGAGAGGACAACATGACTGTGAGGGGCCTTAATGATAATAGCTAATTTTTATCAATGATGGTATGTGCATGGCACTATTTTAAGCAGTTTATAAGAATTACCGTATCTTAACCACACTGTAATACAACAGAAGTATATTTATTCTCATTTGAGAGATGGAGAAACTGATGTTTGCAGACTAAATAACTTGTCAAAGTTCATAATAAGATACAAAGACCACTGAACCCAAGTCAGTGTCACTCAATATGGAGTGTAGCGTTAGGAGTAGCAACAGCAATAGCATCTCTAACACTTTTATAGCTCTTAATTATGCGTTAGGCAATGTTCTAAGGATTTCGCATATACTAACCTATTTACTCTCCACTTTATGAAGTAAATATGATCTTTATTTTACAAACAAAGAAACTAAACAGAGAGGAGTTAAGTAGTTTTCCCAAGGTCACAAAGCTAGTTAGTAGTGGGGCTAGGATTCAAATTTAATTACTCTATATAGCTTCTCTCCAATTCATTTTTTTAAGCTAACATTCAATATACCTGTGTTTTCCAAACTGCTGATCATGACATAAATTTACTGGTTTACGACAAGCAAGTTTTGTTGTAAATGAAAAGACTACAATAGAATGGACTCCTCCATTCTTTTCCCAGTGCATTTTCTAGTGCCAGACAAGGTGGCTGAGATCCTGGAGGCGGCAAACTACAGGAAAAGCATAAGTAATCGATGTGTTTAGTTCCGTAATGGGTGGGCAAGGAAACAGATTTAACAGTGGAAAAGTATTCAAGAACTTGTTTATGGAGTACAAATAAGAAAATCTGTTTCTTCTTCTTTGAGTGTAAAAGCTTTATAGAATAAGTAAGAGAAAATGTTGAAGGATTATTCTAAGTAACTTTAAAAAATAAAAAAAATAAC
Organism: Cryptoprocta ferox; assembly: GCA_028646485.1. NCBI lineage: Eukaryota > Metazoa > Chordata > Mammalia > Carnivora > Eupleridae > Cryptoprocta > Cryptoprocta ferox. The sequence goes on along the minus strand of CM053561.1, from coordinate 39,830,721 downwards.
CTTTTTCTAAGATATCAACACTTCAGGGAAAGTTCTAGAAGAATATAAGGAAAAGGGTGGGGAACTTGAGAACATAAGGCTAAAGATGCTCAATTTAACTCTAATAAGAAAAAAAAACGTAGCCACTGAACACAAGTATGTAAAATTAAAAGAAAGAAAAAAAAGAACCAGTTACCAGAGCCTCCTGAAGGACTGAAAACAATATACAAACTGCAATTTCTTTCAAGAATATCAAGAAAATAACCATTTTTTAACAATGAATTGTGACATGGGTAGGAACTGCATCTTGAAATAAGTCTTTTTTTTGAAGTTTATTTATTTATTTATTTTTAGTAATTCTACACCGAATGTAGGGCTCAAACTCACAACTCTGAGATCGAGTCATATGCTCTTCCAGCCAGGCCTCCCATGTATCTTAAAATAACTCCATATAGCTAAAGCTAAAAAAAATGAAATGTTAACTATAAATCAAATACTACAAACAAAAAAAGAATTAAAGTTTCTTCTACATTAAGCCAAAGAAGATACTCTCATCACCTAAAGAAGTTAGAGGTGGCTAAGAAATCAGCAGAGGAAAATGAAAAGCAATGCTCTAAACAGGAAGATGACCCCCAAAGAATACAAAACACTAATTTGAAAGGATATATGCACCCCTATGTTTATTGCAGCAACATTTACAATAACCAAATAATGGAAGCAGCCCAACTGTCCATCAATAGATGAATGGATAAAGAAGATGTGGTATACATATACAATGGCATATTATTCAGCCATAAAGAAGAATAAAATCTTGCCATTTCCAAAAACACAGATGGAAGTAAAGAGTATAAATGTTAAGCAAAATAAGGCAATCAGAGAAAGACAAATACCGTATGATTTCACTCATATGTGGAATTTAAGAAACATAACAAATGAACAAAGAGAAAAGAGAGAGAGACAGAGAGAGAGAGAGAGAGAAACCAAAAAACAAACTTTTAACTACGGAGAACAAACTGATGGTTACCAGAAATGGGTGGGGGGATAAAATGGGTGAAATAGGTGAAGGGGATTAAGAGTACACTTATCTTGATGAACACAGAGTAATACATAGAGTAATATATTGTTGCACCTGAATATATAGAGTAATATATTGTACACCTGAAACTAACACTGTATGTTAATTACACTGGTATTAAAAAATAATAATTTAAAAAATAATAAATAAATAGGAAGATGACAAAAAGAGCACTGGAAGCAGAACTGGCTGATCCAGATGATACAGAGAGAAGTTTCGAAAAGCAGTCTGAGAAAGAAATCTTCAGTAAAAGGGGCAATACTGAATTGGAAACTAGTCAGCTTCATGATTTTAAGGAAGTTAAGGAACAAATAAGGGAAAACATAGCTATAAAATGACAACTGAAAATTTTTCAGTAAGACAAGAAGACAGATGAAGGAAGACTTATTTTTGAAAAGAGACAATAGGTGAAGGCAAAAAAGAAGAGTACAAAAAAAGAAGACAACAAAAAGAAGGCAAAGAGATGTTAAGAAAAGTATACAAACAGATGTAGGCATTGATTGTTTGAAAGAGAAAAACATTAAATGGAAACTCAGATTGATATAATAACTGAAAAATCAAAATCAAAACAATATAAAAAAGAATTCATCATCTTATTTGAGATAAATTACAAAATAATATTAAAATGGGCCACCATGAGGGAAAATACCAACAAAGGAGAATAAAAGTTCCGGATTGCCTTAAAAGACTTTATCTGAATTCTATAAACAAGCTGTCAATGAAAGATTAAAGTAGATAAAAGTGACAGACTCAGTTTCTTTACAGGGAGTGTTTCTACTTGTGTGTGGTACTGTTCTTATTGTTAGATCAAAAACCCAAGGCATGTCAACATTCAGCAGACTTGGAGTAGGAAACTTGCCTGCAATGTTCCTTAAAACCTGAAAGAGTACTATAAAATTATCTTATATAAACACTTTTGCTTTTGTAAGTGTCTCTTATAAGGAAAACTAGTACAGAACCTAAGATGGTTATAGCTTCGGTAGTTTCTATAATGATCAGTTGGATTTTCAAAATTAATTTTGCAACATTTCAAAGAGTAATTTTATATACTAGAGATTAGATTGTAGTAATATCCAAAAGCAGACTTTTCCTATTTGTAATCAATCAATATTCTTACTACACATACCACAAGAAGAGAGCAATAAAAATTATCAAAAGGCATCATGCATAGTGTTTTGTGACAGTTCAGTTATGTGTGCATATCTGTGTGCAGCATATAAAATGTTCGGAACATCGTTAAGATTTAAAATACGATGTATTTTACGTAATGTCTGAGAAATTTTTTCCTCATTGGTATTCCTTAAGATGTAAAGACCCTATCAACAAACTTTTGCATATACAGATATCTTCTTGCACATTGGCCACTGCTCATCCAGAGGACTGCTTCCCTCCTTCTTCCTCCTTCCCCAGTGCTTCTCCTATAACCAGCTGACCTGAGTGGACACTGCCACCTTGGTCTTGGAGCCCTGCTCATATCCCTCCTCTCCCACATTTTACCTTCAAGATTAAGACAAGATTAATCCCTTTAAAGGACTGTGCAGATAAGTCATCATTTTGTCTGTCTTTACTCTTATGAGTAATCCTATCCCATAAAATTTCTTATTCTGGCACTGTCTATAGAACTTTCTGTGATAATGGAAACGTTCTATATCTGCCCTGTCCAATACTGTAGACACTAGCCACATGTGGCTATTGAGCACTTGGAGAGTGACTAAGGAAATGAATTTTTATTTTATTTTATTTTAACTCATTTAAATTTAAATAGCTATATGTGACTAGTGGCTACCATAATAGATAGCCCATATTATACACAAATATAAAAACAAGTAGTTTTTAACCTTCTCTCCTTCTGCCATTTCAAATTCTTGCCCAGTTATCATGTCAGAAGAAAAAACCTTCTTATTTATTTTTATTCCATTTATGAATCACAAAATGTGCCTGTGGGAGACAGATAAAGTTTGAAAACTAGATAAACCACACCTGTGAAAACTGCTAAACTCAACAACACAAGAAACAACAGCTGTCAGCGAGGATGTAGAGAAAAAGAAACCTTCTTACACTGGTATTGCAACCTGGTGCAGCCACTATGGAAAACAGTATGGAGGTTCCTCAAAAAGTTAAAAATAGAACTATGATCCAGCAAACGCACTATTGGGTATTTACCCAAAGAATACAAGAACACTAATTCAAAGGTATACGTGCACCCCTATGTTTATAGTAGTATTATTTCCAATAGCCAAGATACGGAAGCAGCCCAAGTGTCTGCCGATACATAAATGGATAAAGAAGATGTAGCATATATATACAATGGAATATTATTCAGCCATAAAAAAATAAAATCTTGCCATTTGCAACAACATAAATGAAGCTAAAGCATAACGCTAAGCAAAATAAATCAGTCTGAGAAAGAATTCCCACTGATTTCACTCATATGTGAAATTTATTTAAGAAACAAAACAAACAATAGAGTGCCTGGGTGACTCAGCTGGTTGAGCATCCAACTCTCGATTTTAACTCAGGTCATGGTCCCACGGTCGTGGGATGGAGTCCTGCATCAAGCTCTGCACTGAGAATGGAGCCTGCCTAGGATTCTCTCTCTCTCCCTCTGACCCTCTAACCTGCTTAGGCTCTCTCTCTCTAAAACAAAACAAAACAAAACAAAACAAACAAACAGAAAAAATAAGAGACAGAGACAAATCAAGAAACAGACTCTTAGAAGGAGTTAAGTAAGAGGAAGAGAAGTAGAGGGACCCAGGGCTTTCCACATTCCTCAAACATGGCTGTACTGAGGTCGAAACACTTGGAATACCCAGGAAATCAATATGAAGACTGTCAGAAGGATTTCCATGGCTGGAGTGAGACAGCGTGGCAGGTGCAAGGTGCATAGAAGTGAACTAGGGGAGAGAAAAATGGCAGTGCCATGGAGGGGAGAGAACACTTTCTGCTGAGAGGCAACAGGTAGAGAAAAAGGGGTTGAAAGAAGGTGGCATTGGGTTCCCACAAAAGGAAAACACCTCTGGACCACAGACTGGGTATTGAGAAGTACTGAGCGTCACAGGTTTTTTTTTGCAAACAGCATGTGGGTATCAAATTTGGATGTTTTGGAAGCACACAACTTTCTCCAGAACAGAGCTGTGGCATGCACTCATGGAGAAAAGCAGGGAGCCAGCCCCACACTGCATAGTGTGGTGTAGGGATCTCCAGGGCACACTTGGAGAGAACATTCCCCTTCCTGGAGTACTTCTGGAAGGGGGTATACTGCCTCTCCAAGGACAAAAGACCCTGTAGGCACCAGCAAAAGACTTTTGTCCAGCAGGGGACAGAGACATACCCAGAGGGTATATAACCTTATTACTGCTTTTAGCAGTGCTACACCAAAGATTCCACATACCGCACAGGCATGAGACTGTTTTTTCTGGGACAAAGGATATCAGCATGGAGAACATGGACATGCATGGAGAGGCTCTATTCCAAAGGAGGAGGCCAGGTCTGCAGGGTGCTGTGTCCTCTAAGACTTTGAGTTTTGAATCCAAGCTGTGTGCCAAGGAAAAAACATAGTAGAGCTGTGGCGGGCAAGCTGACTTCCCTCACTATTCTGTAACGGCTGCATGAATAGCTGGGGGTGTGAGATCCCCTGTTTGGGACAAGAGATTGGGGTGGTGCCATTTCCCCCAAAAACCACCACAGTGGGACTTCAGAGAGCAACACAGAGGTCCCCAGTGGAGGAGGGACTCTCATACACAAAACCCCGCCTCACTGAGCCTGGCAATTGCTTATTTACCAGGGCAAGACTGACTCTGAGCCAGCACAGCAGTCTTCTCCTCCAAACAACCAGCATGGCCAGGACTCTGCATGCACCAAATGTACTGATTACCCAGTGCTTCAAATGACACCTGCAGTTCTGGTGGAAAGAGGACCACGCTTATTTTTTTTTTCCTTTTGGAACCAGGCTCATAGTTTTTTGTTTGTTTGTTTGTTTGTTTCATTTCCTTTTCTCTTTTCAATTGGATCAGGTTTCTTTATTTATTTTCTTTTTTTTCCTTTGTTCTTTTTTTCCTTTCTTTTTCTTTGGAATCAGTCTTACAGTTTTTTGATTGCTTGTTTTTTGCTGTTGTTCCCTTTTGTTTTCTCTTTTTGGGGGATCAGGCTTCCCCACCCCCGCTTTTTTCCACACTTATTTTAACTAACAGATCAAAGCACACCTAGTTAAAGGTCCAAAGACTCCAAACTGCAACCAAGGAGCTCTGCAGAGGGCTGACCAGTGGGAAAGAGCAGCCAAAACAAAACAGCAGACTACACACAGCACACACCAGAAACACTTTCTTAAGTGCCAGGTCCTGGACAGTGTATGACCCCTTTTTAATAGAGCAGTACTCTGGGGTGCAGGAAACATAACAAACTTGCAAAACACACAAAAAACAGAGACTTAGCCAAAATGACAAGATGGAGGAATTCTTCCCCCAGAAAAGGTCAAGAAGAAATCACAGCCAGGGACTTGCTCAAAACAGATACAAGCAATATAATGGAACAAGACTTTAGAACAACAATTTAGTCATAAGACTACCAGCTGGGCTTGAAAAAAGCACAGAAGACACCAGATAAATCCTTGCTGCAGAGATCAAAGACCAAAAAACTAGTCAGGATGAAATTAAAAATGCTGTAACTGGATACAGTCACAATGAGGACTGAAAAAGCAGAGGAGAGAATAGGTGATGCAGAAGACAAAATTATGGAAAATAATAAAGCTGAAAAGAAGAGGGAAAGAAAACTATTAGGTCATAAGGGAAGATTTAAGGAACCTAGTGATTCCATAAACCAAAACAATGTCTGCATCATACAAGTCCCAAAAGAAGAAGAGCAGGTAAAAGGGTTAGAAGGTTTATTTGAACAAATTATAGCTGAGAACTTCCCTAATCTGAGGAAGGAAACAGCCATCAAGTCCAAGAGGCATAGAGACTTCCTCTCAAAATCAACAAAACAGGTCAACACCATGACATATAGTAAAGCTTGAAAAATACAAAGATAAAGAGAGAATTCTGAAAGTAGCTAGGATCAAAAGGCCCTTAACACACAAGGGTAGACACATAAGATTAGCAGCAGACCTGTTCACTAAAACTTGGCAGGCCAGAGGGAGTGGCAGGAAATACTCAACATCCTGAATGGGAAAAATACACAGCCAAGAATTCTTTATCCAGCAAGGCTGTCACTAAGAATAGAAGGAGAGAAAAGAGTTTCCCTGACAAACAAAAACTAAAGGAGTTCATAACCACTAAACCAGCCCTGCTAGAAATTTTAGTGGGGTGGGGGTGGGGCGCATGAATGGAGGGGAAAAAAAGTAACAAAGACTACAAAAGACCAGAAAACATCATCAGAAACACCAACTCTACAGGTAACACATGGCACTAAATTCATATCTTTCAATAAACACTCTGAATGTAAATGGACTAAATCTTCCAATTAAAAGGCATAGGGTATCAGAATGGATTAAAAAACAAGATCCATCTGTATAGTGCCTACAAGAGAGTCACTTTAGACCTAAAGACACACCTGCAAATTGAAAGTAAGGGGATGGAGTACCATCTATCATACTAATTGATGTCAAAAGAAAACCAGAGTAGCCATATTTATATCAAACAAACTAGACTTTAAAACAAAGACTGTAACAAGAGTTGAAGAAGGCCATTATATCATAATTAAAGGGTCTATCCATCAAGAAGGCCTAACGATTGTAAATATTTATGCCCCCAACTGGAAAGCAACCAAATACATAAATCAATTAATAACTAACATAAAGAAACTCATTGATAATAACACAATAATAGTAGGAGACTTTAATACCCCACTTACAGCAATGGACAGATCATCTAAACAGAAAATCCACAAGGAAACAATGACTTTGAATGACACACTGGACCAAATGGCCTTAACAGATATACTCAGAACATTCCATACTAAAGCAGCAGAATACACATTTTTTTCCAAGTGTACACGGAACATTCTCCAGAACAGATCACATACTGAGCCACAAACCAGCCCTCAATAGGTACAAAAAGATTGTGATCATACCATGCATATTTTCAGATCACGACGCTATGAAACTTGAAGTCAAACACAAGAAAAAATTTGTAAAGCCCTCAAATACATGGAGGTTAAAAAACATCCTACTAAAGAATGAATGGGTTAACCAGGAAATTAAGGAAGAAATTAAAAAAATACATGGAAGCAAATGAAAATGAAACCATGACAGTCCAAACTCTTTGGGATGAAGCAAAGGCAGTCCTAAGAGAAAAGTATATTGCAATTCAGGCCTATCTCAAGAAGAAAGAAAGGTCCCAAACACACAGTCTAACCTTACACCAAAAGGAGCTAGAAAAGAACAGTAAATAAAGCCTAAAGCCAGCAGAAGAAGGGAAATAATAAGGATAAAAGCAGAAATTAACTATATAGAAACAAACAAAAACTAAACAAAAAAAAAGTAGAGCAGATCAATGAAACTAACTTTCTTTCATTCTTTCAAACTGGTTCTTTGAAAGAATAAACAAAATTGATAAACCCCTCGCCAGATTTATCAAAAAGAAAAAAGGACCCAAATAGATAAAATCACAAATGAAAGAAGAGAGATCACAATCAATACCACAGAAATACAAACACTATTAAGAGAATACTATGAAAAATTATATGCCAACAAACTGGGTAATCTGGAAGAAATGGAAAAATTCCTAGAAACTCATAAACTACCAAAACTGAAACAGGAAGAAACAAAAAATTTGAACAGACCCATAACCAGCAAAGAAACTGAATCAGTCATCAAAAATCTCCCAATAAACAAGAATCTTGGGCTAGACAGCTGGCTTCCCAAGGGAATTCTACAAGACATTTGAAGAGTTAATATCTATCTACTCTTCTCCAACTGTTCCAAAAAATCGAAGGAAAGTTTCCAAACTCATTCTATGAATCCAGCATTACCTTGATTCCAAAATCAGACAAAGACCCCACTAAAAAGGAGAATTACAGGCCAATACCCCTGATGAACCTGAATATAAAAATTCTCAACAAGAAACTAGAGCAAGTACAATTCGACAGTACCTTAAAATAATTATTCACCATGACCAAGTGGGATTTATTCCTGGACCACCGGGCTGTTTCAATATTTGCAAATCAAAGACATGATACACCACATTAACAGAAGGATAAGAACCATAGGATCCTGTCAATAGATGCAGAGAAAGCACTTGACAAAATACAGCATCCGTTTTTGATAAAAACCCTCAACAAAGCAGGATTACATGGAACATATATCAACATCCTAAAGGCCATATATGAAAGACCCACAGCTAATATCATCTTCTATGGGGAAAAACTGAGAGCCTTTCCCCTACGGCCAGGGACAAGACAAAGGATGCCCACTCTCACCATTACCATTTAACATAGTACTGGAAGTCTTAGCCTCAGCAATCAGACAACGAAAAGAAATAAAGGGGTGGCTCAGTCAGTTAAACATCTGACCTCAGCTCAGGTAATGATCTTGCAGTTTGTGGGTTCAAGCCCCACATCAGGCTCTGTGCTGATAGCTCAGAGCCTGGAGCCTGCTTTGAATTTTGTGTCTCCCTCTCTCTCTCTCTGCCCCTCCAACACTCACACGTGCACGCTCTCTCTCTCTCAAAAAAAAAAATTAAAAAAAAAATAAAGGGCATACAAATCAGCAAGGAAGAAGTCAAACTTTCACCATTTGCAGATGACCTGATACTGTATGTAGAAAACCCAAAAGTCTCCACCAAAAAATTGCTAGAATACATGAATTCAGCAAAGTTGCAGGATATAAAATCAATGCGCAGAAATCTGTTACATTTCTATACACCAATGATGAAGAAGCAGAAAAAGAAATCAAGAAATCAATCCCATTTACAACTGTACCAAACACAATTAAGACACCTAGGAATAAACTTAACTAAGAAGGTAAAAGATCTGTTCTCTGAAAACTATAAAAGACTTATAAAATAAACTGAAGAGGACACAAAGAAATGGAAAAGCATTCCATGCCCATGGATTGGAAGAACATTGTTAAAATGTCTATATTACCCAAAGTAATCTACAGATTTAATGCAATTCTCATCAAAATACCACCAGCATTTTTCACAGAGCTAGATAAAACAATCCTAAAATTTGTATGGAACCACAAAAGACCCCGAATCACCAAAAATACTGAAAGAGAAAAACAAAACTGGAGGCATCACAATTCCAGACTTCAAGCTGTGTTACAAAGCTGTAGTCATCAAGACAGTATGGTACTGGCACAAAAACAGATACATAGATCAATGCAACAGAACAGAAAACCGAGAAATGGACCCACAACTATATGGGCAACACATCTTCGACATAGCAGGAAAGAATATCCAATGGAAAAAAGATGGTCTCTTCAACAAATGTTGTTGGGAAAACTGGACATTGACATGAAGAAAAATGACAAGGCCACTTTCTAACAACATATACAAAAATAAATTCAAAATGGATGAAACACCTAAACACGAGATAGGAAACCATCAAAATCCTGGTAGAGAACACAAGCAGTAACCTCTTTGACCTCAGCAGGGAGCAACTTCCTACTAAACACGTTGCTGAAGGCAAGGAAAATGAAAGCAAATATGAACTATTGGGACTTCATCAAGACAAAAAGCTTCTGCACAGAAAAGGAAACAACCAACAAAATTAAAGGGCAGCCTACGGAATGGGAGAAGACATTTGCAAATGACATATCTGATAAAGGGTTAGTATCCAAAATCTATAAAGAACTTATCAAATTCAACACTCAAAAAAATGCAAACAATCCAATTAAGAAATGGGCAGAAGACATAACAAATACTTTTCCAAAGACATCCAGATGGCTAACAGACACATGAAAAGACGCTCAACATCAACTCACCATCAGGGAAATACAAATCAAAACCATGATGAGGGGCTCCTGGGCGGCCCAGTTAGCTGAGTGTCTGACTTCAGCTCAGGTCATGATCTCACGTTCATGAGTTTGAGCCCTGCATCATGCTCTGCTGTCAGCTGCACAGGCCACTTCAGATCCTCTGTCCCCCTCTCTCTCTGCACATCCCATCCTCATTCTCTTTCTCTCAAAAATAAATATTTAGGGGCACAGTTCGTTAAGCATCCGACTTCGGCTCAGGTCATGATCTCACAGTTCGTGGGTTCGAGCCCCGCATCGGGCTCTGTGCTGACAGCTAGGTCAGAGCCAGGAGCCTATCTTCGGATTCTGTATCTCCCTCTCTCTATGATCCTCCCCTGCTTGCACTATCTCTCTCTCTGTCTCTCAAAATTGAAATAACAAACATTAAAAAAAAAATTTTATATATAAAAAAATAAATATTTAAAAATAAAATAAAATAAATGTAAAAAAACATGATAAGATACCACCTTACACCAACTGAAATGGCTAAAATTAACAATACAGGAAACAACAGGTTTTGGTGAGGATGTGTAGAAAGGGGAATCCTTTCAGTAAGCACTGCTGGTGGGAATGTAAACTGGTACAGCACTCTGGAGGAACAGTATGGAGGTTCCTCAAAAAACTGAAAATAGAACTATGCTACCTCCCAGCAACTGCACTACTAGGTATTTACCCAAGGATACAAAAATACAGATTCAAAGGGGCACATGCACCCCAATGTTTATAGCAGCACTATCAACAATAGCCAAACTACGGAAAGAGCCCAAATGTCCATCAACTAATGAATGGATAAAGAAGACATACACAATGGAATATTACTCAGCCATCAAAAAGAGTGAAATTTTGCCGTTTGCAACAACATGGAGTTAGAATGTATTATGCTAAGCAAAATAAGTCAATCAGAGAAAGACAAATATCATATGATTTCACTCATAGGTGTAATTTGAGAAACAAAACGGGCGCCTGGGTGGCTCAGTCGGTTAAGCATCCGACTTCGGCTCAGGTCATGATCTCACGGTTCGTGGGTTCGAGCCCTGCGTCGGGCCCTGTGCTGACAGCTAGCTCAGAGCCTGGAGCCTGTCTTTGGATTCTGTATCTCTGTCTCTCTCTGACCCTGCCCTGCTCAAGCTCTCTCTCTTTCTCTCTCTCTCTCTCTGAAAAAATAAATAAAACATTAAAAAAATCTTTTTGAGAAACAAAACAGGTGGACATATGGGAAGTGGGGGGAGAGGAGAAAGGGAAACAAACCACAAGAGACTCTTAACAACAGAGAACAAACTGAGAGTTGATGGAAGGATGTAGGTGGGAGACAGGCTAGATGGGTGATGGGTATTAAGGAGGGTACTTGTGATAAGCACTGGTGTTGCAGGTAAGTGCTGAATCACTACTTGTGAAACCAATATTGCAGTACATATTAAGTAATTAAAATTTAAATTAAAAAGAAAAAGAAAGAGAGAAAGACTCTTAATTATAGAGAACGAACTAATGGTTACCAGAGGGGAGGGAGGTGAGGAGATGGGTTAAATAGGTGAGGGAAATTAAGGAGTGCACTTGTCCTGATGAGCCAATGGTAATGTATGTAAGTGGTGAATCACTACATGGTACACCTGAAAGTAATATAACACTGTATGTTAACTGGAATTGAAATAAAAATTTGAAAAATAATAAATAAATAAATAAATAAATTTTGCCTGGCATGGTTATTTATTATTAGAAGGAATGTTGGCTAAAAATGACCTAGCTCATCGGAAAAAGAAACAGAGTCTCGTCTTACACCTTTTTACACCTTTTAAAAAACTGAAACCTGGGGCGCGTCGGTGGCTCAGTCAGTTAAACGTCCGACTTCAGCTCAGGTCATGATCTCACAGTTCCCGAATTTGAGCCCCGCATCAGGCTCTGAACTGACACCATAGAGCCTGCTTGGAATTCTCTCTCTCTCTCCCTCTCGTTGCCCTTCCCATTTGTGCTCTCTCTCTCTCAAGAGAAATACATAAACTTTAAAAAAACAAAAACTGAAACCTTTACACACACACAAATTTATTAGATACTCTCTCCACATGAAAAATACAAAAGGGACATAAAAAATAGATAAATGAGATAAAAATAACTTCTTAGCAAGAAAAATACTTTGAAGTGAAATTAGATGGAATAAATAGAAGTCCTAATAACTTCTATACCCTTGAAAATGCCACTCTGTCATACAGTATACTTCAATAAACCAGACTTTTAGAATTGGGAAATCACAGCTGATATGGGAAACTGAGTCCAGAGAAGTTAAGAGAATTGCCATTCACAGAGTTTGCTGGCCACAGAGCCAGCTTTTCTGACACAGGAAGGACCCAGCAATTCTTTCAGAATTCACTCAACAGACACAACAAATAACTAGATACAAACAATAAGAAAGAAACCTACTCTCATTCTAAGTGTCCTCCTATCTCCTTAATGTTCAACCAATAAAATGTGAGTTTCTTCACATACCAATTAGAACAATAATTTTCATCAATATTTTTCCAGATTTAATTACTAGTATCTAATGGTGTTGTTTTCTATTCTTTTTAGTTGACAAAAAATAATGCTTTTATGAGAAAAAAGCCTTCCAAGTACTAAATGAACATCTGTAAGTTTGGACATTATTAAATAATTCAGTTCTAAAAACATTCTTCTGTAAAAATAAAGCACAGAATTATTTTTAAGTTTTCTTTTAAATATGGTATTAGAGCATAGTAAACTTTTTCTCAGAAATAACTGTCTAAACTGTAGTTATAATTACAACTTAATTACTAGTTTTGATTTAAAATAACATTAAAATACTAGCCTATTTCAGGATAATAAGAATTATAGTATTGAGACATAATATTCAAATAATATACTGGCAGTCCACGGTACCTTCGAGAAATAATTTAGATACAAAGAATGCCCTGAGCAATCCCTCAGTTATTCAGTGTATCTCAGTTCCCCAACCCAATCTGATATCTCATTGTGAAAAATTCAAATGTGTTTACATCTCGAGGAAACAAATTTTGCTCCACAGTTTAACTTGAACTCTAGCTGATGATTTCAAATGGGTTAACAGTGTGGTAAAGCCACAATACAAGCAATTCTAGACTACAATAAAAGAAACACAGTATCTAAGTCAAGAAGAATGAATGCAGACTACTGAAGTCTCCCTTGCCTCTAGCTGGAATGACATTAACAGTTGTAAGCATTACATTTACCCCTTATCAAACTAACTATAAACTACTCAGCTATAATAACTAGATACAATTTAACATTCTACTTTGTTAATTATTTTACAAATATTTCCCACATTTCTATAGTTACATTTATTATTTTAATGGCTACAATATATTACATTGAGTTAATATGCTTAAATCATTTAACCACAAGTTACTAGACCAAAGATCATGAACATCTTTATTCTTCAATATACCACTTTAAGAGTTACCCTGACAAAATGGATTTTTACAGAGGGGGTAAGGGTGAAGAACCGTATTACATGATGAAAAGTAGAGCATTTACAAATGTTTTAGTCTAACCAACAGAATATATGATTGTTACTGTCAAATTGTTTAAGGTGTCAGAGAGGGACAGAGAACAAAAAAACAGAAAGACAGTTTTCAGCTCAAAATAAAGAAAATCTTTCAAAATATCAGGATTACTCAACAAGGTAATAGACTACCACATAAAACACTAAGCAATGTACCTGAAATCCTTCAAAAACAAGCTGAATAATAACTTGCCAGAGAGTGCAGACTCTTACACTGGATGGGCAATAGGAGTACATAACCTCTTATGTTTCCTTTCACTAAGCATCTTCAAATATTTAATCTCCTGCCATCTTCCCAGAAATGCACTAGGTGCTAAGTATACAAAAGTTGACAAAACAGACCATGGCCCCTATGGTTTCTGCAATTACAGTTTAGTGTAGAAGACACAGAAAAAGAGAAAGGAAAAAAAACAGGCAAAGAAGTAACTACAAATCAAACTCCTGTGAAGGAAAACAACAAAAACAGAAGACTGGGCATCAAGGTAGGCATCTCAGAGGAAGAATATTTAAGTTATAACCTGAAGAAAGAAAAGGTAGTTAGACAAAGAGTGTTCTGGCACAATGGAAAGCCATTGAAGGTTATGAAGAAAATGACATGATCTGATTTTCATTCCTGAAAAATAATTCTGGCTGCTTTGTGGCAAATGAATTGGAAGGGAGAAAACACAGAAGTAGGGAAATTAGTTAAGAAGGTAGGTAGGAAGGAGCCTGGATGAGAAATGATGACACACTGGGCAGGGTGAAGTAGATGGATTGAAAGGAGGAGAAAAGTTCAAGATGTAGACGAGGGCGGGGCGGGAGGACAGGAGCTATAGCACTTGGTGATAGATTAAGTGCAAGAAATGAAGAAAAAGGGAAAGAGAAATCAAGGATGACTCTCGAGTTTCCAGCCTGAACAACTAATCAAATGGTGCCACCATTTTCTGAAATGGAAAAACTGGGGGAGAGACAGATTTGGAGTAAAAGGGAAATCCAACTTTAAGTTTCTATGATTTTCTTTAGATCCTTAATAAAAAATTTCTACCAAAGATCACTCATTCTCCATTCTCTGCTCTTTAAAAAGCAGTCTGTGTAAGGAGAGAAATGCTATAATGGAGACTTGGTCAATGAAAAAATTGGAATACAAATGGTAGATTATTTATCAATGTTAAATTTAGTGAAGTCCATAATTGTACAGCGGTTAGTTTTTTTAAAGCCCTATCCTTAGGAAATACATGTGGATGTACTTAGGGGAAGGTGTCATGATATATGCAACTTATTCTCAAATGCTTGGTGTGTGTAGTGTGTGTGTGTGTATGTGTGTGTGTGTACAAGAGACCATATATATATACACAGACATATACATATATAGACATGTATATGTACATAGGTATATATGCAATACAGGAAATTATAAATAGCATAAAATTTTGACAATGGGTGAATTTGGATATTCTTTGTACTATTCTCATTCTTGCAACCTTCGTCTGAGTATGAAATTATTTCCAAATTAAAAAAAAATTTAAGCAGTCAATCCTTATTCATGCTAAATAATTCTAGTTCTTTTCAACCTATTTCATATAGGTTCAAAACCAGCCATCTTGTCTTTTCCATTACCAAGAAGAGTCTCCCCATCAGGGAGAGAAGCAGCATACACACAGCTCCACAAAGAGAGAGCATGGCAAGCAGTGAGGGCTGAAACGACAGGCTTACTGTAATGTGCCATCTCCCATGACCTACAATGTCTGTATGTCTCTGGAATGTACTAGTTCCTATGGCCTGATCTGTATCACGCTGTTAGATGACAATTCTTAAGTTTTGTATTTTCACTTCTCATGTAATACATAGCAATAAAGCTCACCATAGAATCACCATGGTCATGGGACACCTGCCTTGGTTAAGTGTTCCTCCTGTATGCTCCCATACATCTCTGGGTATAGCAATTATCACATTATTTTTAAAATCATATCTACACATATTCTACTTTAATATATAGAAAAAACACTCAATGAAACCTATTGAGTGAAGAAATGAAAGTAACTGAAAAATCTAAATATGTAGAACTGCAGTTTTACTAGAAGGTATTTTCTTTCTTTGCCTTGGACACAGCAGCATGTAGAAAGAGTCATACTCTAATTCCACAGCAAAGGAGACATAATATCTGGGTATTACTGATAAAAAACTGAAAATGCCTACTCCTGAAACCAATATTACACTGTATGTAAACTAACTTGACTTAAAAAAAAATAAATTTATAAAAGAAATAAAAATAAAAAATAAAATTGGCATCACACTTTAAAAAATAAGAACTGAAAATGCCAATAACATTATGTACAATTTCCAAATCTTGTCTACTTCAATAGCAATTATAATTTTATAAAATATGATTAATAAAAGGAGAAAGATACTGTAGGCTGAGGCCTAAGTATCAACCACACCTTAAATTCAAAGTACATTTATATTTAACTTATACTCGCTGCTGGTCAATCAATGCAGGGAACACTTCACTGACAAGAAAATACACGTCATAATATTCTAGACAGAACTTTGTTCTCTATTATCATAATCTTTGAGTAAAATTATGTAAGGTAAGAATATTCAACTTAGTAAATAAATTGAAAACTAATCATTTTACTGTGAAAGTCAGTTTTTCAAATGCTACAATTAAACTTTCCAAAGAATATGATTAAATAATATATATAAAGTGTTCCAAAAACAAAATTATAAACCAGATATGCATCTTTTAGCAAAATGACTATATGTTAACATTTCTGTTATTTTAAAGTTTATTTAATTTTTTAAGAGAGAGACAAAGAAAACCAGCAGGGAAGGAGCAGAGAGAGAGAGAGGGACAGAGGATCCAAAGCAGGGTCCACGCTGACAGCAGAGACCCCAAAGTGGGGCTCAAACTCACAAACTGTGAGATCATGACGTGAGCTGAAATTGGACGATGAACCCACTGTATGAACCCATTGTACGATGAACCAAAAGGCACCCTGACTGTATGTTAACATTTCAAAATGTCCCAATTATCAAATGCTAAAACACCAAATGCTTGAAAGATACTTCTGAGCTTGGGGGCTCCTTGGAGGCTCAGTGGGTTAAGCATCCAACTTTGGCTGAGATCATGATATCACAGTTTGTGAGTTCAAGACCCATGTCAGGCTCTGTGCTGATAGTTCTCAGCCTTCTTCCGATTTTGTCTCCCTTTTTCTCCGCTCCACCCTTGCTTGTGCTCTCTCTCAAAAATAGACAAACATGAAAAAAAAGATACTTCTGAGCTTGTAAAATCAACATAACTTAGGTGAGCCCTTAGTAGGGCTGATCTTTTAGTACTTAGATAGAGAAGAACTCAGAGATTCAAATGCAAATATAATTTAAAACTGTCAGTTTGTCTTTCCAGTCCCTTAGGAATTAGCGCTTCCTCTATTTCACACCTGCAACTGCTTAGGTCTATTTGTGGTTGTGTCATGTCTCCCCTGCATTCATGAGAGCTTCCTGATACTTGGCACATTATCACTGTGTGCTGCCCAAAGTCACTGCTCTGGACTCATCTACAGATGCCCAAATGCTCCAGCCCCATCTGGAGAATGGTAGGCAGCCCAGCTCAGCCATTAGACTCTTGGAAATGGTGAGCATGTGCCTCTTACCATCCTCTTCTGCCCTCTCCCATTAAGGAATGAGAGAATACAATGTTTCCAACCCAACTGTGTACTCTGTCTATATCCTTGCTATTTTCCTTGTTCCCTTTAGATTTTCCCAACTCATAGAATATAATGCACATCATTTTTTTAATAATTCTCAAATCCATCCTGTCTTCTCCAACACCACCTCATTTCTTAATCTAGAATCTTACCATCTCTAGCCACTATTCTACTAGAATAAGTTTCCTTAATTCCCTACCTTCAGCTTTTCCCCATTAATGCATCCTTTATACTTTTCTCAGACTTAATATTCAAAA
The DNA here is from genome assembly GCA_028646485.1 of Cryptoprocta ferox. Classification (NCBI taxonomy): domain Eukaryota; kingdom Metazoa; phylum Chordata; class Mammalia; order Carnivora; family Eupleridae; genus Cryptoprocta; species Cryptoprocta ferox. Next base: position 39,813,227 of record CM053561.1, on the reverse strand, counting down.
TAATAAATCTGATTATATCACTCTTCAGTTTAAAATCCTTCAGGGGCACCTGGCTGCCTCAGTCAGAGGAGAACGCAACTCCTGATCTTGGAGAGTCATGGGTTCAAGCCCCATGTTGGGTGTAGAGATACTTAAATAAACCAAAAATAAATAAATAAATAAAATCTTTCAATGGCTCTCCAAAGAACGAATGCCACAAAACAGTACTAACAGCAGCAGCTGGTACCCACTAAGCACTTGTGTACCAGGTACTTGCATTACCTCATTTAAATGCTACAATAATCCTATAACTAGGTATCTTTATTATTCTTATTTTGCAGATTTAAGGAGGCTGAAACTTGGAGAGGAGCGCCTTTGTGGCTCAGTTGGTGAAGCGTCCAACTCTTGATTTCGGTTCAGGTAATGATCTCATGGTCATGGGATCGAACCTTGCGTTGGGCTCCACGCTGAGCATGGAGCCTGCTTGGGATTCTCTCTCTCTCTCTCTCTCTCTCTCTCTCTCTCTCTCTTTCTCTCTCTCTCTCTCTCTCATTCTCTCTCTGCCCCCCTCTCCTGCTCACATTCTCTCCTTGCCCCCTGTCTCTAACTAAATAAACATTAAAAAAAAACTTGAAGAAATCACATATCTGTTCATAGATACACAGATAGTAAGAAAGTGTTCCTTTGTAGCTGCTCTCTCCTACCACTACCCAATAAACCCCGTCTTCCACTCACACCAAACCACCCAAGGATCCATTTCCATACTATGATCTTTCAGGACTCCTTACCAGAGTACACACTACTCCCTCAGCTCAAAATGCCACTCTGTCCACCTTGGGGACTCTCTATGAAGCCTTTTTCCTTTCTTTCCTCAGGAGAGGAACTCCTAGGCAGAACATTATAAGCCAAAATGATAACACACCCCATGCTCAACTCCAAAATGCTACAATACACAATGCTCAAATACATTTTCCAAGGTAATTTCCAAGTGAGAATCTAGTACCAGCCTCATAAACCCTAAATTCATTGAAAAATTAACAAAAGTCAACAATACAGCAACAGCAACAGCTAAAACAAATACACAATAATCTTGCAAAATATTCACAATATAGAAAATTCAATTATTCTGAAACATATGCTAACTCATTCGGTATATAAGCGACTCAAGTTTTAAAGTAATTTCTTCTGTTAGCTTGACTTTTTAAAATGTCACAAGCGGGGGCGCCTGGGTGGCTCAGTCGGTTAAGCATCCGGCTTCAGCTCCGGCCATGATCTCATGGTTCGTGGGTTCGAGCCCCACATCAGGCTCTGTGCTGACAGCTCAGAGCCTGGAGCCTGTCTTTGGATTCTGTGTCTCCCTCTCTCTCTGATCCTCCCGTGCTCACGCTGTCTCCCTCTCTCTCTCTCAAAAATAAATAAAAACATTTAAAAATTTTTTAAATAAATAAATAAAATGCCACAAGCAAGACAAATTCTACCTAAAATCAAAGAAAGAAAACCAAGAAAAAATTCAAAAACCTGAAGAGCTCTCTTTGACTATACTTGAATTCAGAAAATAATGCTTTAGTCGAAAGGACTTGTGCTTATGAAACATACTAGATGATACAGAGGTGGTGACCATGGTGCCACCTCTGCAGCATCAGCACATTAGGCCAGTATCTGCCAGAACATGCAATAATGCTATCAGGAGTCTCGTCTGATTATGAACTGATGGTTACAAACATCTCTTCCAAGTACTTTTCAAATCTATTAGCTTACAATTCCCCACACAAAAGTTCTCAGTTCTGTCCACTCACAGTATGAAGCTCCTTGTATAGTTATCTGCTCTTTAACTGCCATTTGGACACAAAGCACCTAGCATTACTTTCAAACTTATAATCTCTTTTCTAGTTCATTACGAAAATGTCCTAAAAGATCATTTCTAGCACTTATCCCAGAAGGACCTCTGTTTCCCTCTATCTTTTCTTGCTTTCCCTTCTATCTTTAGAAATAATATTCTTAATCCTTAAGAAAATTTCTTGTACAAAGCGTAAGTTATATCTTAACAATATCATCTTATAGAAATATTTAGGAAATTAACCTTTAATGGATACACAAAGATTAGTCCATGGTTCAGGTGTTATTCTAGAGTGGCAGACCCAAAACTATTTTGCCATTGGCATTCCTACAGGATACAACCAATATGAATTTCCTATACAATATTCAGAATCAGGCAGAAGACTTATTTTAAAGGGCCTTTTTACAATGGTTACTAAGGATATTAGAACCTGGCCCAAGGAAAACAGTAAAGGCTATGGAGAGGGAAAAGCTCCAACATCAGAGCTTGCCAGCTAATGGAAAATAAGGGATGGGAGAACAAAAGTCAGGATGATTCCCAGGTTTATAATTTGAGTAACTGAGTGGCCGACAGCATCATTAACCAAGATAGGAAAATGAGGTGAATACACGCTTCTGGAGAAAAACATGTACTTAATTTTGATGTTGTAACTTTCAGGTTTTCTGCTAGACAATCAGGTGGACATTCTCAGTAGCAAACCTAAGGGCTGGAGTGTACAAAAGAAAAAACAGGGCTGGGGAAATGAACACAAAGGAGATAATGAAAAATGACATGTGTTCCAAGAAAGCATGAAAGAATGAAGAAAAAAAGAGGTCAGACCGAAAACCCTGGGAAACGAACGTTTAGGGATAGGAGTCAGTAAAGACAGCTGAGAAAGAGTAGGTAAGAAAGAGAAACAGAAAAGAGTGATGTCATGAAGGCGAAGGATGAGAGGGGGTTATAAATACGGGCACGATCAAAAAGGTTTGCACTAGATTTAACAATGAGGAACTACATCCAAGAACAGATACAATTTCAGTAAGTAGAGGAACCAAGAGTAAAAACACTGTTGGGATAGTGGAATGGCTCAAACAAGCAAGGCAAAAAAGGAAAAGTATGAACCGTGTTTGGAACAGAAGGTAGAAGAGTTTTGCTGGAATGAAGAGTTCATGTAGCAGAAGAGAAGAAAGGAGTCTGGGCCAAAGGTTTGGTAATGCAGATTGCATTCTATTTTGGATTTTATTCCATGAAGAGGAAAAAGAAAGACTGGTACTTTTTTTTCTTCTTTCAAAGACAACGAATCAAATCTGCTGGCAGTATCCATGATGAACTGGAATGACAAGAGAGTTAAGGCAAGACAAGCTACTAAAGAGTCCTAAAATTATCTAGGACCTGAAAGCGGTTAGTAGTAGCCAAAGTAAGAATTAAGGAATACATGAAAGAAAGAACTCCCAAGGCATCCTAGATATTCCACTATTACTATACTCATCATGTATCACAATAATTCATGGACTGAGACCTTCTCTTATTCAGCCTCTTATCACTAGTACTAACAAATCAGGAACATGGGAAGTGGCCAAAAAATGTTTTTTGAATTATGATAAAACTCAGTAATGATAAGATACAGAAGTGAGACTTAACGATACTGTAGAGAAACCAAAGATGGTGCTACAGAAAATACTAACACAAAGTCAAAATCAAGGTTAGAGAATGAGTTTAAGATACATTTAGGGTAGGAGCTCCTGGGTGGTTCAGTCAGCTAACCATCCACCTCTTGATTTCAGCTCAGGTCATGATCTCACAGTTTCATGAGTTCGAGCTGCTGCCCCCCCTCCACTCTCTGCCCCATGTAGGGCTCTGTGCTCACAGCTTGAGATTCTCTCTCTCTCTCTCTGCCCCTTTCCCTCTCACACTCTCTCTGCCTCTCTCAAAATAAATAAGTAAACTATTTAAAAAAAAAAAAAGAGAGATGTTTAGGGTAGAGGGTGAGTAAGGACAACCAAACAGCTACATCAAAGAGGAAAAACTGAAACCACAGAGGAAATAAATATTCAGACCAAAAAAAAGAGACTTGGGCTACAAGATGAAATTAACAAATCTCATTATTTGCTCAGAAGAACAAATATTTAATAAAATATTAATTTCCTAAGACATTCTGTATGTGACTCTGTCTTTAAGAATACTCTCTGAATTGCTCACCCGTATAATCTGTACAAATTAAATTGATGTAAAAAGTCCAACCAATGGGTCAATCAGAAGTGGGTCAATGTTGGGTTACCTGGGTTGCTCAGTCAAGTTGAGCATCTAACTCTTGACCTCAGCTCAGGTCATGATCTCACAATTTGTGGGTTCGGGCCCCTCATCGGGCTCTGCACTGATGGCGCAGAGCCTGCTTGGGATTGGGTCTCTCTCTCTCTGCCCCTCCCCCACTTGTTCCCTCTCTCTCTCTCTCTCTCTCTCACCCTCCCTCCCTCTCTCAAGATAAATAAATACATAAATATTAGAAAATTCAATTAAAATCTTTTTAAAAAGTGGGTCAATGTTGGGTGCCAGTGTGGCTGAGTCAGTTAAGTGCCCAACTTTGGCTCAGGTCATTATCTCACAGTTTGTGGGTTCAAGCCCCGCACTGGGCTCTGTGCTGAGAGTGCGGAGCCTGCTTTGGAGTCTCTCTCTCCCCCCTCTCTGCCCATCTGCCTCCCCCACTTGGGCACGCACATGCTCACTCGCTCTCTCTCAAAAATAAATAAATAAATTTTTTTAAAAAGTGGGTCAATGTTGAATAATCATTTGCTTTACTCATTCATTCAACAAAAATTTACTGAGTTACTCTAAGTTTAGTGTTGAGGAAAGGGAGACCAGCCATGAAAGCAAGTAGAGGAAAACACAGTAAATACTAAAATAAAATAACTGCAAAATGTTACAAGAACACAGGTAACAGAGAATATAATGGAGGTGAGTTAGAGGAGGCATGATGAAAATATGCCTAGAAGTTTTCCTAGAAGAAGAGACTTTTATTTGGGCTTCTAAAAAGATGATGTGATTTAACAAGATAGCTAAGAAGTTAGATGGCATTCTGGAAAAAAAAAAAGGAATATTATGTGCAAAAGCACAGAGATGTCAAAGAGTTTCTCATATTCATGGAACCACAACAAAAGATAAAGACCACAACACATGGAGGACTTTCTGTACACTGACAGCAAATTTGACCATTATCCTGTGGTAAGAAACACCAGATGTGCATTAGAACCCAGCAAGGAGCACTCCAAATCCTCTAAAGCAGAATGCAGGTACAGGCAGGAGGTAGGCAAGAAGCAAAAAAAAAAAAAAAAAAAAAAAAAAGTGTCTAACTTCCATAGATAACAGAAAGCCAAGGAAGATTTTTTTACACAACAATAAAACGTGATCAGATCTGTGTTTCAGAAAGTGAAAAGTCAGTAGTATGGATAAGTGGCTAATGGAAGAAAATCTGGAGTAAGACCAATGAAGAAGATTAAAAAGCAATTGCAGTAATGCTTCAGCACTAAATATTGACAACTCCTTACTCAAACGTAAATGAACCACAGAAGGAGGCACATAAAGTAATGTAACTGTAATATGGGCTTTCAACTTAAGTTTCTGAACTCATCTCAAACATCAACTCAATAATCATAAGCAATTACAGTAAAAGTGCGGTCAGGTACATTAGAAAAAAAGGAAAAAGAATGGTCATCAAATCTTTCCCTTAAAAGTACTTCACTTAAGAAGGTTTTTTTTAGTCTTTTTTTTTTCCTTTTTTAAAAAGGTACTTCACAGTAAAACTACTATATCAGAAAGAGATTACCAAACCAAAATTTAGAACCACAGGGCAAGCACTGTACAAAACTGCTGAGAACAATAAACAGGGAGGTGTTACCAAACAAAAACAGGTTAGCAAAAAAATTAAAAATTTTAAAAAGACCATTTAACCCATTTCCTAATAATCCACTAAAATTTTCATTACTCACCTATAAAAACTAGTTTTGAACTGATAAAAAAAATTCAACAAATTTGGGGCATGGGGGTGTTTTTTAACACCTCTCCCCTCTAGCCACTGTCTTAATTTGCAAGAAATAGGTTAACACATATGGACATATATATGATAATGATAGACTCTGGCTTCACAGATTAGGATTAAATTAATTTCATTTCTTTTTCAAAGAAATGGCTCCTTTAATTTTTCTCTCTCTCTATTGGGCCATTTCATTAGCTATAAATATTTTTGAATTTATACAAATATACTAGAAAAGCACTCATCTTTAAAAAAAACAACAATTCCTTGACTCCACCTCCCCTCTGGCTATCACCCTGTTTTTTTTTTTTTCATCTTCGATTTATAGCTAACTCCTTAAAACCAACTCCCTTCCTACAGTTCTCTCTTAAACTCACTCCAATAAAGTTTTCATCACCACCAATCCACCAGGAACGTGTTATGGTCACCAACGATTCTCGTATTGCTAAATCTAACAGTCACATCCTTGTTCTGAATCTAGTAAGATCTGACTTTGCTGTTCACTCACTCACTCCTTAAAACATTTACTTGGCTTCAGGAATACCATTCACTCTTAATTTCCCTCCTTCCTCATGGAATGCTTCTTAGTTTCCTTTGCTAGCTCTTGCTGTCCTCCTCCCTCCTTCTTTCCCTGTCAACATTACAGGACCCTAAAGCAAAATCTCTGGGCTTCTCCAGCCACACTCTCTCCCTAGATTATCTTAATCAGTTCTCAGGGTATTAAATACTACCTCCATGCCCATGACTAAAATTTTTTATCTCCAGCCCAGACCTCTGCCCTGAACTGCTGATTCACGTACACCTTGTCTGGACAGTATCTCCACTTGGACTGCTAACTTAACATATCCAAAATTAAACTCATTATTTCCCATCTGCTTCTCCTGAAGTCTTCCCCATTTTGGCAAATGGCAACTCCATTTATCCAGTTAGGACAAAATCAATCAACAGCCACATCCAATCCACCATCAAATTCTGGTGGCTTTGATTTCAAAATGCATACAGATTGTAAGCACTTCTCTCAGTTCCTGTCTAAAATCACGTCATCTCTGACGCTGGATTGCTGCTGGAGCCTGCTGAATGATCTCATTATACCCAGCCTCAGACATTCTCTACATAACTGTTGGGAAGTCTATTTAAAACAAGTCAAAACTCTTTAAATGCTTCCCACCTTCAGAGTAAAAGCCAAAGTCCTCCTGGCCTACAAGGCCATATATGATCCATCATGCATGCCTCTCCCAGTACCACTATGGCCCCCCACCTCATCTTCCACCAATCATTCCCCCCAATATCTCCACTGATCTACTTGCCACTCCTCAAACAAGACAAGCATGCTTCAGGCACAAGACATCTGCACTTGTTTCATCCTCCTCACACTTTCTCCCCTAATATCTGCACAGATTAGACCACAATCTCACTTCTTCCATGTTTCTGCTCAAATACCATTCATCATTGCAGCCTTCTCTAACCATCTTACATAATACAGCAGCATCCTGGGGCATGTTGGTGGCTCAGTCAGGTAAGCCTCCCACTCATGATTTCAGCTTAGGTCGTGATCTCAGTCTGTGGGATCGAGCCCCATGTCGAGCTCTGTGCTAACAGTGTGGAGACTGCTTGAATTTCTCTTTCTCCCCCTCTCCTGCTCGCCTCCCTCTCAAATAAATAAATAAATAAATAAATAAATAAATAAAAATTTTTAATTAAAAAAAAACAGCATCCTCCTTGCATGGTTTCCTGCCTTACTCTGCATTGCTCTTCTTCACAGCACTGTAATAGCTGGCATATTACATATATACTTATTTTCTGTATCTTGTCACTAGAATGAAAATTCCCAAGTGTAGAAAATGTGTTTTTCTTCACTGCACTATGCACTCCACTTGCATTATTAGCAAGTGCTCAAAAGGTATTTCTTAAATGGATGGATGGCATGAATCAGGAAAATCTAGGCTCTGGATCTGGTCTCAAAGCTTGGGTTGAGCAAATTTTACACTATAGAACTTCTCAAGTCCTGGAAAAATGACAACTGCAAATGTGATCATGAAATGAAGAAAATAAACCTGAGAAAAAAAATTTAAATAAGAATAAAAGGAAGAATAAAGAAAAAAACATTCCCATCTCTGCCTTGCCACTCTCTGTAAATAAATACTACCTGGATATGTTTCCTATAACCTGGCCTATCAACTCAGATCAAAATTATCGCCAGACCCATTCTACACTTAACCAGCTGTTACGAATGTTCCTGCTTTTCTAAACTATGGTTGTCAGAGAAAAGTGTAACTGCCAACCATAACACTGTCTGCCAAGACATAATGGTCTGAGAAAGCTCTCAAATTTCCCCAAAGCACTCAGGCTGCAACCAAATATCATTAATATGATGACAACAACAATTCAAAGTACCTTCTGGTGTCTGCCTATCTTATCCTAGTGTATTCACTAGGGGCTCAGTCATCAAAGACTGTGGTATCTTGATATGGTGGGGAGAAGGGTATGGGGGGGTGGTGGGCGGGAATGAGAGGAGAGGGAGAGAGAAACAGAGAGAAAGGGGGAAGAGAGAGAGGGGAAGGGGGAATGATGACAATTAATTCAAAGAACATGGCCTACATTTATTTTTTGTATTTTAAAAAGAGGTAGATTGCCAGGGAATAGAAAGCATCTACTAAGCTACAAAGATATCACCATTACAGAAGGACCGAAACCCTGAGACATCCAGCATTCCTCAGCTTAAAGAGCTGTCTTGCATTTCCCATCCCCACACACAGAACTTGAGACATGGGGCAGGAGGCCATCCCAAATTGGACAGTTGGGAGAGTGATTGTGGAGAGGAGGGTAGTAACAACCAAAGAAAGGCAGGGAAGAGAAAAGTAATTAGCCATGTATGTTTGGTGTGTTTTTCTTCTCTTTTCCCCTTCCCATTGTACTTACCAAGTACAGAAACCAGCAAGAAAAAGGCAGAGAGTGAAGAATAAGGATGCTTTGAAGCAAATAATAGCAGAAGAAATCAAGTACAAATTCCTTTCTTAAGTAGCTCTTTGAAAACCAGTCATATGAAATAAGTTAGGAAATGACCAAGAAAATTTAAAACAAGCCCCCACACCTTAGATAACTATAAAACTGTACAAAGAGAACAAAGATTATTAATTATTTGGAATGATGGTCCTGGAGCATTTTTAAGATCAACAATCCTCAAAGATGACCCAACAATCAAACTGATCAACATGGAAAAGTAAACAGGTGAAAAACTTCAGCTTTCATGAATACAGTCTTTAAGAATCCTCTGGCCTCTCAGTGGTTCCAAATCTCAAAACAACCAATCAGAAGTCTTGAAAGTCAGAGAAGTAACTCTGGAGGCATGCAAAAGCAATCAACTCAGCAGAACTGAAAAGTCACATATTACACCTAACATACCGATTTGTCAATTCACTTAAAAGGAAAGGAGAGTTCAGATTGGTTGCTCTCAATAGGCTGAGTCACGTCCCAGCATCAGCACCAGTAGCAAGCAGATGTTAGAAGCTAAAAGAAGCAGGATACCATAGGATACTCTGAGAAAGGTATGGAAGGAAAAAGCGGGTAGCAAAGTAAAGACAATTTAACTAACTGCTGGTCAGCAACATATCACAGTGGACACAACAACCAGAATTGTTTGTAGCCTGAAGTAGCACTTTGGTATTTACTTTTGTGCTAATACTTCCCTCTCAACACTCCTTTCCCATCTGGTACTGATCTTCCCCGGTGATTGTCACTTTCTAGAGCTCCTCTCCCTCCATGCACTCTTTGATTTAGGTGATTTGGTGTTTCCCACCCCCAGTTCAGTCTCCTGCCCTCTTCTTGTATTAGTTCATCCTCATGCCTTCTATTCAGTCCCTGTCCTTGAAAAACACACAATCCAGTGGGGGAGGCAGATGTGTCACTAGATTAGATGCAAATACATCACAGACAATGCCATAAAAGAAATATGACAAGTGTTGGAAGCACATATTCATCTGTCATTACCCTACCCTATATCTTCCAAATCAACACTCCAGCTTTCTACCCTCTTATAAATCAGTGACTAAGTCCTGTATCTTTCCATAAAATCCCCTGATCTCCAAATCCACTTTGCAGTTCAGGCCTCATTTCTCATATGACCTATTTCAACCACTTGCTATCAAAAACACAATTCAATATATTTCCACACTGCCACATCAGCCAACTCCCTAAAAGACAAACCCTATCATCCCCTTACTCTGAAACATCTAATATCTTTCCAATGCCTATGAGATAAAGTTCGAATCTTTAGCACAAAAAATAAGATAATACACCTCCCAAACACAGCCTCTTAAAAGTAGACAAAGTTCCAGTTCCACTGCTTACTAGCTGTGTTACCTTTGGCAGGTCATTTTACCTCTCTAAGCTTCCTCATTTGCAAAATGAGGATATGAAGAACCTACCTCTTATACTTGTTATGGGAATCAAGTAAGCAACTCCAAGCCAAGCACCAGAACAGTACCCAGCATTCAGTCAGTGTTAACTATTGCCCTGGAATATCTCATCTATCTAGAATGTCTCACTCCCCAAAGGAAGCAGATAACCAAAGTTTTATTCTCATATATTTTACAATAATTAACAAATAGTAAGAGTTAAATCACAAATGACCTTCTGGTTAACCATGAACCAACAAAAACTTCAATTAACCAAAATATGCTTTCCTAAAATTTTTGCTTTGTCAAAATGTACTATAATTTATTAAGAAACAAGTATCCATTTACAAAAAAACAAACCAAAATAAAAAACTAGTTTTGTTTTGTTTCCTATTCAAGCTCAGGAAGAAAAAAAAAGCTGCAACCTACCAATGGGAACTCAGAAATTTTTAAAAATGTGATTCTCTATAGTATAAAATCCACATAAACAAAATTCAACCTCAATTGCATATATAATTTTCTAAAGATATACGCATGTAACAAAATAAACTCGAGAAGGTTAAGAAAATAAAAGTGTGCATCAGATGATGGAGTGACGTTCATTCTCAGACTTCACAATCAAAAGATGAAACTGCAAAAATTTTTTGTAAGTCAATGATTTTTAATCATTTTAAAAACTGCTAAGTCCACAATAATATAACAAAACAGATCAGAAACATTTTAGGAGATTCATATTTATGATGTTAAGTGCTAATGAAAATAGGTAAAAAATTCTAATAAACTTATCGGCAAAGGACAAACAATTCATACCAAGAAGAAAGTAAAACCAGAAAAGTACTGCATTTGCTTTTCTATTGTGGATAGTTCTGTTAGGCAGTAAATAGTCATTTTAAACCTATTTTTAAAAAAACAAACTTTTAAATGCAAAAACCTATAAAAGTATGATAAAATTGATCAACTAAACAGCAAGAGGCAATGTAAAACAATAAAAAAATTTTTTTTCAGGGGCACCTGGGTGGATCCATCGGTTAAGCATCTGACTTTGGCTCAGGTCATTATCTCATGGTTTTTAAGTTCGAGCCCTGCGTCAGGCTCTGTGCTGACAGTGCTCCACGCTGACAGCGTAGAGTGGCATGCTTGGGATTCTCTCTCCCTCTCTGCCCCTCCCCCATCTTCTCTCTCTCTCTCTCTCTCTCTCTCTCTCTCTCAAAATACATAAACTGTAAAAAAAATAAAAATAATAAATAAATAAATCTTTCAGAAGTAAATTCGGCAATATTTTCCAAAAGTGACAAAAACATTCAGACCCTCTGACCTTGTAATTCCCCCTGCTGGGTCTTTAGCCTAAAGGAAAGAAGCAAAACATAGCACAGGTATAGGACAACTGTTTTACTTGCAAAGCAAGAAACAACTTGGATATCCAACTATTATAAATACATAACCCAATTCACTGTAACACTGTAAAATTTAAATGTATAAAAATCATAGCAAAAATAAAACATTAAATATGAAATATTAAAAATTATATTTATACTTTAATTATAATATAAAATCACATAAATATGGTGAGAAATAAATAGGAAAAATAAAATTTATTTATTTTCTTATTTCTTTCATCATTAAGTTGTGCGTAAAATAAAAACTCTGTTGGAATCGATCAGGGCCACTAGAGTAAGTACACATTTCAGAGGCATAAAACCACAACCACCAATTTTTTTCTCAAAAAAACCTATCACATAGGAGTAATCAGATAGGCTCTTCTCACACAGACTAGCCACACATGTAATTTTAGCCATGCTATTAGCCATCTGTAACCTTATTATATTAAAATCTCATTTTACCATCAAAACATAATGGTGTGAGGGATCTCCATATGGTGAGCAGAACCCACTTGTTTGGGGCATCTGGAGAGAGGGCCCCAAGCGCTGAGGTTAAAAACTATCCAGTCAAGCAGAGTAGCGAAGGTTAGGTTTCTCCTCTATCCCCAAATGAATTATCACGTTTCTCACCACTCAAGGGCTCTAAGTTCCTAAGAGTGGCAGCTAAGCATTCAAGGAGGGAGAGACTATAAGCCGATTTATTCTCCTGAAAATTACCAGCTTCCTTATTTTCCCCCAAAGCACCATGAAGTAATGAAAAATACACAAGCATGAGGTCAAAAGATGTGGGGTCCAAGTGCCTCTAAGCAACCTAAATAAGACACTTGCCCTTTCGAGCTTTAGTAGTTTAATGGGTAAAATTTTTTAAGTTGAACCAAGTAATTTGTTAATTCTTTCAAGTTCAACATTCTATTAATAGAGCCCCTTTACTTATTACATGTCTATGCCTCTCAAAACCTTCCATTCAAAACTGTAGAACAATTATTAAGACTTATAATTAGGAAACTGGGGGCAAAAGTAAAATACATAGTTAAAAGACCTGAATTGTATCCCAGCTCTGTCCCTTTCTACCTGCATGACCTGGAGCAAATCACTGCCTCAAAATAAACTCCTAAAACCAAAGAAGCAGCAATCCTTACTGGTCATGCCTTTTTTTAGTCTTGCATGAAAAAAATGTATTTTATTTATTTATTTATTTATTTTTTGCTGTCATCATTAGGGTTTCATTCCCAATCAGCATCAACTTTGACTGTCTTCCTGGAAATTTAAGGTACCTTATACAATTCATCTTTTCCATGTTTTCTGATATTGAAAGAGATCGTTAACAAAGTTTACCTATCTTAAACCTATATTTAAGATCAAGAGCATTCCTCAAAAATGTAATCAATAAGTAGTTTTTGAGTACCTGTACCACAAAACAGTAAATTCTACAGTGGAAGGAACCCAAAGATCTGATGGAGACAGACACAGAAACAAATCGTTCCTAACTGACAAACGCTAAATGAAGAATGTATGATGTAGTAGTGGATCAGTCCAGATGAGGGGGATAAGATTTCTGGACGATTTTCAGAGGTGATATTTTCAGTAAGTCTTGAAGAGCAAATTGTTTACTAAGTAGAGAAAAATTCTCAATAGAGAGAACAGTAAAACCACAAAGGAAGATGTCATCTTCAGAGAACTCTTAAGTAGTGTTTGTATGAGAGGCGAGCAAAATGGTAGAAATGAAATTAGAAACGTCACAAGTTATCAGAAATCGCAAAGGACTTTGACTTTTATCAAATACAGATTATGTAGAGTCACTGACGGACTTTTACACAGGGAAGCAAAGTCCCCTTCTTTAGCATACAGTCAAAGGAGTTGAGTTGACAACAACAACAAAAAAAATGCAGGTCTAGATATGAAAATATAGAATAAATGGTTGTTGTTTTAAATGGAGAGTTCCTGCTCTCAGGATGGCTTCTAGCAGCTTCTTACTATGGTATATTAATACCACACTGAAGTAAAAGAATATGAATTGTGGCTAAAAGGTTAAGAAAGTGTGTGTTGTTTACCTAAAGAGAATACTAAAGAAAATAAGCAAATAATACTAAAGAGCTTTAATAAATCAGAAGAGGCAACCAGTAATAATGTCTGAGAAGACTGAATTCAGGCAAAACATTCAAGAATGTTTAAAATCCTTATCATCCATTGATTGCAGATAAGACCCGTTTTGTGCAGGAGGAGGGTTATCTTAAATTCCTTCTGGTTAAAGAAGAGCTGTCACCACTAAAATCTTTAGTCTACAAGATGATTTTTTTTTGTAACTGGCAAAATTAATAAGTTCCATTATATTTTAATTCTCAGGAGAAAAAGAGAAAAGGAATGCTTTTTCAAATGGCTATTCTGAAAGGACTAAAGCTCAAGTCATCTCCCCAATGAGAGTGAAACATCCACATTTCAATCAGCGACCGCGAAGAGTTCCTACATCAGTAATTGCCACACTGCTAAGGCCTAGCGTTGGAACAGCAAGCCTAATTGGCTGGGTAGCCTACGAAGATGAATTTGCAATTATTGACATTCAAACTCAAGCTTAGCCACCAACGACTACTTCAAAGGAGTCATTCTTCCTTTTACTTTGATAAAAAAGTAGGTACATAAAAAACATATATATATATATAAACAGCAGATGTCAAAAGGAGAGAGAAGCAGCATCTGAACCCATGGCAACGGTGTAGTCCATCAAAGTTTGATCTAAGGATGTGTTTTAAGGTGTGTCTTTTGTTTTGGCCCAGCAATTTAAAAAAAAACAAACAAAAAAAAACAAAAAAAAAAAAACCCAACAGTCATCGGGGCACCCGGGTACTTTCCCCTGTCAACCATCGCAAGTATCCTGGCTCTGAAATCACTGGGTAACTTGGCCTCGCCCTGATTTCTTCTGAAAGGCGCACCCCCAGCGCCTGAGGCCCCCCTGCGCGCCTGTCACAGCCCGCGGGGTGGGGGGCGTCCGGCCTCTAGGCTCCAGGCTCGTCCCTCCTCCAGCGGCTCTCGGGGAACTGAAGACGATGCCGGGAGGGCGGGAGGCCTGAGAGCGTCACTGCCTCACCCTAGGTGCCTGGGCCCGAGACCTGCCGCGCCGCCCCCCCCCCCTCCACCACTCCGGGCTGTCGCGTTCTCCCGCCCCGCCCCGACTCCGGCCCCGGCTCCGGCCCCGGCTCCGGCCCCGGCTCCGGCCCCGGCTCCCGCCCGACCCCGACTCTCACCGTGCGGAGGTCACGCTGCCTCCCCGGCCGCGGCCCGACTGCGGGTTGCCCAGTGACCTACGGGCCCAAGGACCACGGGTGAGCCGAGGGACCGCTCGTCACATCCCCGCCGGCCCCGCCGCCAAACCCGCAGCAGCCAGCATCTCGTCCGCGGCCTGAGGGAGCGCCTGACTCCAGAGACACCGCGCCCCCTCCCTTGGCCAGCACCCGCCTGGACTCCGCCCTCCAGGGCCCGCGCACCGCGCGCGCGCAGCCCCGCCCCCCGGGGTCCCCGTGCGCAGGCGCGAGCCCCACGGGGCCAGGCCCCGCCTTCAGATCCGCCCCCGCAGCCCGACTCCAGCCTCAGCCCACCTCTGGCCCCGCCCCCCATCCCTAGACGCCTTCCCCAAGCTCCGCCTTCACTTCGGATCCCGCCCCCCTCCACTGACCTTGCCTCTCTGCCCCCTGACTCAGGTGTCCGCTAGGCTGAACCCGTGATGCCAGTCCCGCGGCTGACCTCCGCTTTAGCCGGCGCCTCGGACTAACATTTGCTGCTTGATCACGGTCATACCTGTCAACTCCACCTCCCGACCCCGAGAAGTTAGTAGTCTGAGCTTCGGGACTGGCATGGGCTCCCCTCCCACCTTTCAGTGGTGTGGGCGCTTCTAGCATTTGTGTCTATCCCAGCCCCCTGCCGTGCTCTGGCGCATGCCTGAACCATACACCCAACCTACCAGACCAAAACAGGGGTCTTGCTGAGGCTGAGCGGAAGGAAGGGGCATCTCCAAGTGCTAAGATTTGCGGCATCTCCATGGCGCAGTCAATCTGGGTTCCTTTTGCCAGGAACCGCGTTGGAACTTCCATCACCCACAGGCCTGTTCCCTTCCTTTCTTCCTCAGCAGCTGGGCCTGCCATGAGTACCCTGGGGGTCTCCGAGGTCTGACTGAGTGTTAAAGCCCTGCACGCCGCACATATGTGACAAATAGACTAGCGGCTCCCTGAAATCCTTGTGGGCCAACACTTATCAACAGCTCCACTGCAATAAATAACATTTAAGGAGAATTCTAATGTTTATCGATTGCTTTTAAAAGTATAATATACATAGGGAAAACCATAAATATATATCCCTTAAGTATCTTAAAGTTCTGTAACTCCTTTCATCTCTACTTTTTCTCATGGTCAGAACGGTCCAACATTTTAATTAGCTCTGCGTTTTTTCTCCACACTTAGACATTATCATTATTTTTATACAGCATACATTTTCTTATAATTACTCACATGTTTACCATTTTTCTTTCTTATTATTTATTGCATTTAATATTTGCTTGGAGGATAATACTCCATTTTATGGACGTACATCCTTTAAAAGTTATTTTAGTGAAGTCTGTTAATGGTAAATTCTATTATTTTTTTAGTATGAAACATTTCATTTTATTCTTAAATTGACATTAAGCTTGGGGTAAAATTTAGTATGAGACTCCCCTTCTCTCAAGTGTTTGATGTATTATTCTACTGTAATCTAGCTTTTGCTGTTGCTGTTGGTAATTTTTGTATTGATTTCTTGTTATTTTGGGGTAAACTATATACTCTGGATGTTTTAAGATAGCTTTGATCTTAACATTCTGTAGTTTTATTATTATGTGACTTACAATGATTTCATTTTATTTATATTGTGCGGGGGCAGCTGAGTTGCTCAGTCGGTTAAGTGTCCAACTCTTGATTTCAGCTCAGGTCATGTTCTCACACATGATGAGATCGAGCCCCATCTGCACTGTTAGCACAGTGCAGAACCTGCTTGGGATTCTCTCTCCCTCTCTCTACCCCTCCCCACTTATGCTTTCTCTCTCTCTCTCTTAAAATAGGTAAATGAAAGTAAAAAAAAAAAAAAAGAAGTTTATTATTTATATTGTGCAGTGTTTATTGTGCTTCCTGAAACTATAAATTGAAGTCCATCATTTCGGGGGGAAAAAAGGAGTATTTTTTAAATTCCATCGTTTCCTCACTGATTTTGATGTGATTTGATGTTTGGGTCTGAGAGTGATTGGTTAAGAAAGAATTTTTGAGACAGTTTCGGTGCAAAATGGTGGTTTTATTAAAGCACTGGGACAGGACCCATGGGCAGAAAAAGCTACATTCATTACAAAGGTGAGAATTTAATTCTCTACTTTTTTTTTAATTCTCCAAGTGTTAAAGAGAACAAGCCAGCCTGTTTTTTAGTAAGAAGTAAGTTTATATATCAAATCTCGTCCAAGTAATGGAGGGGGACAAGCTGGAAGGACTAGAAAAACATGAGTAACTAATTGACTTCATTTACAAGTTAAAGGCATTGTCTGGTGGCATGTTTTACTTTCTCATTCTATGCCAACCATTTTATGGTTAGAAAGACAAGTAGGGCCGGAGTGCTGAATAAGAACAGAGTAAGTGGCTCCTGTATCAATAACAAAATTGATAAACTGAACTTCCACATCCAGAGTAACCTGGGTCTCACTCATCTTGATGTCAAAGGGAGCCAGACCAGGCCCCATCATGCCAGATCCTCTGGTTCCTGCACTCTGGCAGAGAAGTGAGTTTCTGTCTTCCTCTCTCTCTCTCTCTCTGGAGATGAGGATAGTCTCTACTCCAATGTCCTTTTTTCTTACAGACAGGACATGGCCCTGGTGAAGAGCATATGTTTGGACATTCTTTGCTTCAATGTCTGATTTGGCCACACCCATACCATGGTCCTTTGTCTGATATTGGCTTTTTCTTTGGCCCCGGGTTAGGCTGGTATTGTGGGGAATCTGCAATAGCAGCAGTCAATGTTTGAGCCTGTACTTTACCCTGCAATTTAGCTCTCCAGTCCTTTTCCTACCTAAAGGCCATATCTCTATTATTAAAGACTCTAGTAGCTGCCTCTAGTAGGCATTGGGTGGGGGTTTGGGGACCTAAAGCCATTTCAGTCAGTTTTTAGAGATGTCAGGTGCCAACTGATTTATAAAATGTATGTTTAGTATAGTTGTTCCCTCAGGTGAGATTGGGTCCAGATTTGTATATTTACAGATGGCTTCTATCAAATGACCTTGAAATAGAGCTGGATTCTCTCATCAGAGCCTGAGTAAGTTACTGAATTTTATCAAAGTTTACAGGTTTAGAGAATTCTTTTTTCATTCTTTCTATTAAACATGTTGTCTTATGGTCTCATCTTTTCCCTTCCCCGTCTGTCTTCTTGGTAATTCCAGTGAGGTTCGGTATTGGGAACAGTAATTCCCCCTACTGGATAATAATCTCTATCTCTGGCTGCTAGTTCATCATCAAATTCTTCAGCCCCTACCCGGATATGATTTTTTTTCCTCAGGTGTACAACAATGAGTTAATATGATGTATATATATTGCCAGGTCAAATCAAACATAGTAGATATTTGTTGAAAGCCAATAAATTGAGAAGGGTTTTCAGAATATTGTCCTAATTGTTTTATCTGAGCCAGGTCTGCCATGGAGAATAGGACATAGACTTAATTGTGCCCATTTCTCCATTAGCAACCTTCTAGATTTAGGTGGAATTCCTGGAAGATAGGGAGTTCTGCTCCTATTATGTTCAGCTGGGCTGGGAGCAGAGGGGTCTTGAGGTTTATAAAGAAGAGGGATAGCAACAGAGCCAGTGTCCTCTTTGTTCGGATTGGCAGATGATTCCTCCAGTAGTAGCCCAGGTTTATTAGGGGGAATGGGCCTATTTAGACAATCATCATCTAGTATATATCCAGAGGGGGTTAACTAACCTGGTTGGTGGTTAGACACATTCTGCAAGAGTCCCCTTAGGTCAGGGTCCTGATTCAGGGTTTGGAAGGCCTAGACATAGGGTAAATTAGTCCATTTGCCCTGTTTTTTGCAGAAGAGATCTGATGTCTGAGGTTTAATGTTCCATTAATGGGACATTTTTCTTCATCTCCTAAAGAGTCCTGAGGCCATGCAGTGTTACAGAAGATCAGTTTTTTTCTTTCTTAAATCTCACAATCCAAATTGATTCCAGTGGGTTAAAAGGCATCCCAAGGGAAAAATCCTTGGGAACTGAAAAAGAAGATCCCATGGTCCTAAAAAGCAGAGAAGGTCCATTACCAAGACAAAATCCTCCCTGACTCCTAGGTGGCACCCCATGCAGGATATGTCAGAAGTTCCCAGTTTCAGAGAGACCCAAGGAGTCTCTCAAACAAAATCGCTATAATCAACACTCTGCCTTGTAGAAGGGGATGCCATCATCCCCTACTTCCCCATTCCTTCCTAGGCCACAAATAGATGCCAGTGAATGGGCCAAAATCCCATGCCATACTGTGAAGAACCCACCATTTTTAACTCAGGATAAACACACAAAAAAGTTTTACAAGGAGGAAATCACCCAACTTTGTAATTTAAGTAGTTAGTAGGGGACATTGAAGAAAAAACAGTAAAGACAGAAATCTACCATGATCTAAGTGACCTTCTAATATATGTAGTTCTTATAGCCGACTTCCCTAGGAAATGGTCCCCAGTTGAGTTTTAATTCAATTGGATACTGGTACTAACTTCTAGCCAAGGTACTAACTTACAGCCAAAAGGCACAGGTGAAGGATTGCAACCTGAGCAATCAAGATGAGTGTTCCAATAAGACCATCCTCCTTGAAAAGCCCCTGAAATGAAAGTAAAGGAAGAAAAGAAGTACTCACCACATTTGCACTGAAGCTCAGAGTCCAGATGAGTAGACTTGAGCCCCACGTTGGAACCCAAAATGATGCGATTTGATGTTTGGGTACGAGAGCAAAAGATCAAGAAAGAAGTCTTGAAATGTTTTTGGTGCAAAATGTTTGCTTTATGAAAGGACTGGTACAGGACCCATGCAGAAAAAGCTTTATTGTAAGTGTGAGAAGTGAGTGATTATATAGGGTTTTTTTTAATTTTTTATTTATTTAATGTTTATTTTCTTATTGAGAGAGAGAGAGAGACAAAGTGTGAGCAGGGGAGGGGCAGAGAGAGAGGGAGACACACAATCCGAAGCAGGCTCCAGGCTCTGAACTGTCAGCACAGAGCCCAATGCGGGGCTCGAACCCACGAACCATGATATCATGACCTGAGCCAAGTCGGCCGCTCAACCGACTGAGCCACCCAGGAACCCCAATAGGGGTTTTTATCTTATGGAGGGGGAAGGTGACATTAGGGCTCCTGGAAATTGAGACCGTAGATTCCTGGAGGTCTGACTATTACTGTGTTTTTCTTTTAAATCATTAAAACAGTAACAAACTGATGGCACTTCATGTCCTGCATGACTGTGATCTTTATCAGTTGACCATTTGCTTTTCCTTTCTTTGTTCTCTGGAAGTCTTAAGTGCCTGGGGAATGTCACACATATTCCACTCTCACCTTGGGGGAGGGTGTATGGAGTGTCAGTCTGCCTTTTGCACTCAGCTTACCTTTTGTTAACTCATCAATTTGAGATGCTGCCTTTGTCATATATTACCTTTTCAAATGCAATTGAGTCTATTTCTGGATTTTTAAATTCTGTTTTATTGATCTTTCTTCATATTAATGGACCATTACCAAAATATTTTAAATGTAAAAGCTGTATCAAGTGAGCTCCAACACTTTCCATTGCTCTCTTGTTTTCAGACTAATTTTGCTCCTCTGTTCCCCAAATTTTACAATCAACTTATGTGGTTTCAGGAAAAAAAAAACTATAATATTTTTATTGGAATTGGTCTGGATTTACAAATAAGGGAGAATTGACATTTCTATGAGGTTGTATCTTCCTATCCACTAACTTGATGTCTTTCCATTTTTTCACATTCGATTTTGTGATTTCTTAATTATTTCACAGTTTTCCTTCTTTGGATATTATGTGTTATATTTATGCCTTGGAATTTTATGTACTGTAATAAATGGGGATTTGTTTCTATTATGTCCTCTATTTCTTGTTGGCGTGTATGAGGGTCTTTGGGTTTCATACATTAGTTTGATGACATTTTTTTGTTACTTTACTAAATTACCTTGTTTGTACTACTTTTCTCAATTCTTTGGGACTTTCCACATATATAATTTGTTCTCCGTAATAGCCCTGGTTAATGCCTCCAATTCTATATAATAGAAGACATAATGACATCATTATTTTGTTCATTACTTTAGCAGAAAATCTGGTAAGATGCTAACTTTGGGGTGTGATATATGTGTATACATATCATATATATATGATAGATATCAATTTTTAGTTTACTGAGTGTTTTGATTTAAAAAAAACACAAATAGATGTGGAATCCTGTCAGATACCTTTACGACATCTGTGGAAATGCTTACATGTTAGTGGAGTTTCTAATATTGCCTTCTTTTGCATTCTTGAAATAAACCACACTGGATCACAATGTATCTTTTAAATTTGCTGTTAGATTCTATATTAAGTTTTTTGCATTGACATTTTTAAATAGTCTGTGGTTGCCTTTTAATGGAATAAAAATCTTTGGAACTTATTCCAAATAAATTTGAAGTTTATTGGAATAAAAACCTGGCAATCTTTACCAGGTTTGCCATTAATATTATATGTGCTTCCTAAAGTGAAATACTCTAAAATAATTTAAGTAACAATGGCATTATCTGATCCTTAAAGATTATATAGAATTCTTTTGTGAAATCATTTGTCTTCTTTGTATATTCTTTATGATTCCTTGTGTATTTCTTTCTGGGGAATAAGCCATAAGCCTTTTGATTTATTTTAGACTAGTTTTTTAGACTTTCTGCCTATTAGGATAAATTTTGATAAGTTGTGTGTGCCTAAAAATATACCTATTTTTTCTAAGTTTTTAAATTTATTTGCACAGAGTTACATAAAATATTTTCTTCTTAAAAATTGTTTTTTTTCTGTTTTTATGCTATTTCCCTGTTCTCACTTCTATTTTTGTATATTTATGCTCTCTCCCTTTTTAAAAGCTTATAGTAGCTAATGGTTTCTGTATTTTGTTGTGTTTTTCAAATAACCAAGTTTTGCATTTATTCTACTCTTTTCTCTTTTCCAAATTATTATTGGTAAGTTTATCTTTATTAATTCCTTTCTTCTTCCTTTTGATTTACTTTATTTTGTTCTAGCTTTCCATTTTGGATATTAAATTCATTTATATGTATTTTTTCATCTTAACTGCTCAGATATTTAAAGCTATAAGTTTTTCTGTGATAACTGCTTTAGCAGTATCACAGAGATTTGTGTCATGTTTTCATTATGATCTTTGAGAAATTCTATTTTATTTTTCCATTTATCCCAGTAGTTGTTTAAGAGAGTGTTTTAACTTAACAGGAAAAAGAAAATTAAAACATTTTAAGAAATTCTGTCATTAATTTCTAAAAGTTTCATTACATTATGATCAGAGAATGTTATTCATATATTCCTGTTCTTTGGAATTTCCTGAGATTTTCTTGGTGGCCTAATATTTGCCCAGTTTTCTTGTATGTTCCATATGCACTTGCAAAAAGAATATATATTTTCTTTTTATAGGTACAGAATTCAGTATAGTTTTATAGGATCTATTAGTTCCCCTTTCTTAGTTAACAATGAACAGAAAACCAAAATTGTAAGACATTGGAGGACAATCTTTAACATAGAAACCAGAGACCCAAACAAATAGGCCTAAAAGGAACCAGAAACACTGCAGGAAGAAAAAAACTACCCTCCATACTCTTCTCTCCCAAAAACTATAAATAATATGTTCAGAGAAATAAGTCTTATTGTGTCCATGACACAAGAATAGGTGTTATAAAAAAGAAATGTTCTGAAAACACAAAAGAGCTCTTGAAAATGAAAAAGATACATCAGCAATGAAAATTCAACAGAAGGGATTGAAAATAAAATTGAAAAAATCTCCCAGAAACTGACACAAACAGAAAAATAGATTGAGAATAAGACATAAAATGATTTAATTAGATCTCCTGAAAATTTTCCAAAATCCTCGGATATGAAGAGGAAGCCCCTCACTGCAGATGGTTCACTGTGGGATAAGGGCTTAGTAGGCTCTCTCATGAGGCTGGGCAGGCAGGACAAGTGCCCACCTATAAGTTCCTTTGCCCACTGTGCAGCCTGCCCTGGCTATTTGCCTCTGGTCTGATGTCCTTCCTGGGCACTCCAACAGAACCCCCTATGGTCCTCTGACCCCATTCACACTAGACCTGACCCTTTCCAGTCTATATACCACAGGTGAGATCACTCACAGATGGGCCAGGTCCTGAACCCCAGGACCCAAAGTCCTTCTTCCTATGTCCTACCGTTGGCCATTTCTTAGGGTGCTGGCTCCAAATCCATCTATTATCTCTCCTAAAAAACATTTGTTCTGCTTCTCTTCTGTCACAACATGGCTTAAAGTCCTCTCAGGCAAAGCTTCTCAAAAAAGGAGTTCTGTTAGCAATGTAGAAGGGCCTGCTAAATTAAGGAGAGCCTACTAATCCTTAGAAACACAATGGTCCCTCTGTTCCTGCAGTGGGGAGAGGAAATGCCTTAATTCTTTCTGGATGAATCACTGTTCCAGACAGTGGGTTCAAAGCTACCTACTTGCTTAAGCAGCAAAGATCACAATACAGGTTTAATTTTTGTACCCTGGAATAAAGCACAGAATTCCACAGTGCTCTTAAAACAAATGCAATAAGTATATATGTACTGATATGGAAAACTACTGGGAAATAAGTTTAAGTGAAACACCAAGTTTCCCTGTGCTGATGGAGTGCATGGCTCCAGAGCCTGAATGTCCAGCTCTGAATTCTGCATCTGTCACTTGTCATTTATGCTTTGTGAGGCTTTGGGCATGTTACCATATCTGTCCCTCAGTGTTCATACCTGTAAGTAGGATTAAATGAGGTTGTTATAAAAATAAAATGAGTTGATACATGTAAGCCCTAAGAACTATGCCTAGCATATAGGAAATGTTAAATAACTAGATATTATTATAACATGCCCTAATATATGTAGAAGAAGAAGATGAAGACAAAGACAGAGATGAAGGAGAAGAAGAGGAAAGGGAGCAGAGGAGGAGGAGAGGAAGAAGAAGGACAAGAAGAACAAGAAGAAAAACAAGAAGAAGTAGTAATGAACTTATAAATTTATTTAAGCTATTATTCAGATATGCAGATGTATTAGTTTGCTATGGCTGTTATAAGTAACACAGACTGTGTGACTTATACAATAGAAATGTGTTTTCTCACATTTCTGGGGGCCGAAAGTCCAACATCAAGGTGTTGGCAATGTTGGTTTCTTCTGAAGCCTTTCTCCTTGGCTTGTACAGGGCCATCTTCTCCCTGTGTCTTCACATGGTCTTCCTCTGTGTCTGTTTCCTAATTTCCTCTTTTTATAAGTACACACATTATATTGAATTAGGGCCCACACTAATGATTCCATGTTAACTTAATCACCACTTGAAATACCCTATCTCCAAATACAGTCACATTCTGAGGTCTTGAGGGTTAGGAATTCAACACATGAATTTTAAGGGGACATAATTGAGTCCATAACAGCAGAGAAATTTAAATTCCTTTATTTGACTATTACTACACTGCCTTTTTATCCTGAGTTCTTACTGATGATTTTTTTTTGGGGGGGAGTACTAAAATATCAATCTGTTTAAAACATGGACAAAGCTGATCTTTTAAAGAATACCTTTGAAGTAGTCTGATCATTTCTGGGTAAAAAGTCTTAATATCTCAATGGCTTTCTCCATTCCCTGCTTGTCTCTCTAAGAAGATATCTTAGAAGGTATTGGGGCAGGTAGAGGGCTATAAATTTCAAGGCTTCATGGTAGTAGGGAAGAGTTGGAGTCCTCAAACATGATGTCTCCTGCCTATTCTGCCCCCTGTCTATTCTTCCCCACAGAAGACTCCAGGGGAGGTAGCAGGATATACTGTTCTCTTGACTTATACAGGGCTCCCTGATTCTCCCTGGATGTCTTAGTCTCACTTTAGCTCCTGCAAACACAATAGACCCTCTGAGGTCTGTCTGTGATCCTGGGCAGTTGGTTAAACAATGATCCAGGGAGGAAAAGGATGGTGGGTGATTCCAAGATTCATGTCACTGAGGACATCGTAGAGAGGACTTTTAATAGAAGGAGCAAGGCTTCTAAATTAGCATGCAGGGTACATAGCAAATATGAGTTATATAATGAGCAGGCCTGCACTTCAGTCTAGTATAGTGGATGGAGCCCAGTAGCAGCTTCTCCAAACAATATGGACACTCCAAGTCAGTTGGCAGCAGCTGAGCCCTTCCAAGAGACCCATCCAATTTAGAGACGGGCAAAGTGCAGGCAGCCAGGCATCAGCTTCTCTCAGAAACTATGCACATTGCCCTAGACTTCTAAGCTGGGTAAATATGCCCACGCACCATCAGCCAACAGTGGTGTCAGTGATAGGAAGCCATCTGCTTAATGACCCATAGACTGCTTTTGTCACTTCTTCCCAACTGGCTCCTATGCCAAATCTTTGCTTCCAGTTTCCCTGGTTCTTGAGATCAGTTAGGGAGAGGATATCCATCCCATACCATTGACCAGTAGCCAGTTCTTCTGAAAAAGGATGTGTGCCCTTGAGAAGAAAGTGATCTGCTCGTGACAGAGAGGCAAGAAGTCTGTTTCTGACACTATGGGTCAGGCAGGTGTTAGGCTGACGGTCTGTGGGTACATAGGTGTCCAGGGTGTCACCTTGGTAAAAGCAGGCATGTTGGAATCCAACCTCCCAAAAAAATAATTTCAAGCTGCTCTGTAGCCCTCTGCCCTACTCCACATGCACACTACATGCCCATCACTTGGCTCACCCACTGACTAGGACTGAGATTTCAAGCTCAAGGATTTACTATGTAGGTAGGAAAGGCAAGGGGTGAGAATGGCTGATAGCTTTTAAATCAACATCTACAAATTAATCATTGCCATTATTAGCAGCAGGAATTTGAAAATAAACATTGAAATCTATGTCTTGAAAATTCTTCTTTTTATTTTTGAGAGAGAGAGAGTGAGAAAGCACAAGTAGGGGAGGGGTGGAGAGATGGGGAAAGGGAGAATCCCAAGCAGGCTCTGGCTTTCAGCACAGAGCCAGATGTGGGGCTCGAAGTCACAAACCATGAGATCATCACCTGAGCTGAAATCAAGAGTCAGATCCTTAAACAACTGAGCCTCCCAGGTGTCCCCTCTTGACAATTCTGAGAAGATGGTAGTTTGTTAGTAAGGGTAGAGATGAAAAAAAATAAATGTCAGCAAAATTCAACCTGACAGAGGTTACAAGTGGACCAACACATATTCCTTCCTTATGGAAAATTCCAGGTGTATGTAGTCCCAGGTTGGGGGCGGGGGTGCGAAGCAGGTGTGTAGTTCCATCAGGTCTCTTGGAAGTCTCTCTACCATCCCTAGGTTCCTAGGGTATGGCCTTCATCGCCAAGATCTAAGTCAGCACCTATGCTCTAGAGAGCAGGACGAAGAAAGGAATAAAGAAAGGGCCAAAGGCATAGTCCAGCAGTCTCTTAAGGAGGGTTACTGAAGTTTGCCACGGGACACTTCCTGTTTCCTCAGGCAAACTTTAGTTCATAATCACAACTAGTTATAGGGAAGCTGGCAAACGTGTTCTTTCTTCTCTGCAGCTCTGTGCTCAGATACAAAATCTATGGCTATTGAAGGAAAGGAGTGTGTATTGGGGACAGTTTCTGCCACAGAGGACTTCAGTGCAGTGTCTGGTTCCTTTTCCCCTTGTTTTCCTCCTCTGCATTATCTTGAGCACAAGGGCACAAAGTCAGGGGAGGCAGGAGACTCTGTTTCCCCCTGTTCCATGGAAATCACTAGGGAAGGAACAGGAACTAAAAGCAAGCAGGAAAATTGAGCACTTTCCCATCTTTCCCATCGAGTTGCTCTCCAATGGAAATATACAAGGCAGTTTTAGAGCGTATAGGAAGAAAGATTAGAGAAGGTAAAACCATAAGCTAGATTGAGGACAGGGACCAGGCTTTCCTGTACAATTACCTTCTTGGTGCCTAGAATAAAACTTGTAATGCAGTAAGCATTCAAAAATATTAGTTGAATTAGGGAGGGAAAGGCTAACTTTTTAGGAAATGACAATGCAAAAACATGCATGATCAAGGAGTAGGGAAATTGAAATATCTTGCAGCCCCAGCCCTGAGAAGGATGCTGACTGTTTCTCGTGGAAAGTGACCCCTTGTTTATCTTACAGGATAAACACTCAGATAAAGCAGAAAGGATTGCTGATTTGATATTGCTGAGCCTTGCCCTCACTGTATAAATGCCATTTGTCTGCTATGGCTGGGGAGGTTTTGTGTCTCTGGGCTCCTTGCCAGGCGTCAGCATGTCATTGTTGAAGGTCCACAGACTCCCTTCCAGAAAGAGCCATTTCCCTTTTCAGCTCAGCTGATCTGGGAGAAATTAAAGTGCTGCGGCTAGAACTGCTTCATTCCTATCCACCACTGGCAGGGAAGCAGGGAGAGCTACAGGGAGGATGCCAGCTGCTGAGTGGGGGGATGGGAGGTTCGGAGGGGGGACTGCATGGGGTACCTCTTACTAGAAACTACAATGTGGGGAGCAGAGGGCAGGGAGGTGGGGGGGTTTCTCAGAATGACCCCAGACAGTTTTCCAAAAGTCAAAGTCAAATGTAATGGCATGAACAGGAACGAGTAGCTGTCTATGTGCTAAAACGGAGCTCTCTCCAAGTCATGAAGTAAGGAGGGAGAAGCCAGGCACAGAATAGTGTCTATAGTATGCTACAATTTGCATAGGGGAAAAGAAATATATGTACATACAGACATATTTGTAAATGCAAAGGCCATCTCTGGGAAGATACTAAAGAAACTGTTACTTGTGGTTGTTTTCACTAAGGGGGATTCCATTACTAAGAGATGTGAAATGAAAGATTTTATTTCATCCTTATAAACTTGTGTAGTTTTTCAAAGCTGTATCACGTACCCAAAAAAATACCACACAAAATAGTAAATAAATAAAAATTATATAATAATAATAAAAATAATACACAATGGAAAAGGAAATTATGAGAATCACTGGTTGAAGCAAGGAAGATTGAAGGAGGAAATGGCAGACAGGATTAGGAGTCAGTGCTATGAGATGCAGAAAAGCCAGGAGCCAGAATAGTGTGATGTGAGCAAGCCAGAAGGAGAACAGGCGCAGGAGAACATCAGAGAGATGGGGAGCCATTCTCAGGGGCTGGGCATTCATGGTGTAGGGGGGTAGGAGCAGACTCAGGTATATTAGATCCCACAGTAAAACCACCATAATTCACTTAGAAGAGTCCAAAATATTCAATTTTGTAAAATGCACAGGGTTATGTTACTGCAAGTTTAATGAGAGGACAGGATGACAGACAAGTCTTTTTAGCTGGAGCTTTATCATGTCTCTATCCAGGTCCTGGCTGCATTCGGTGCTACCTGCTACCAGATGGTGTCCCAACCTAAATAGCCACAGGGGTGATTCTGGGTTCTGTGGCTGATTCAGACATCCAAGAAAGGAGGGACAACCCCAGGATCTCTTAGCTGGTTGGTATCCAATTGACCTGGGGTGAATTAGCCAGGAGAATCCCAGGAAGTTGGAGGCCATATTCTTTTCACTGCCCAGTCTGACATTTTCTTACATCCCCCTTCCCTTGAGGAACATAAGAATTTCATCTTGCCTCTTTGAAAAGGAAGAGGAGGGCTGGGAGAAGATAGAAAGGAAGCACCAATCTCCATAGATCTAAACTGGCATTATGTCCAAATTTATATTACCTATGGCAGGATTTTAATGTCTATAGAGAATGCTACATGTTGAACCAATGGAATCCAGCCAAATGATATGAAAAGATAAACTTCTCAGGGTGCCTGTGTGGGCCAGTTGGTTGAGCGCTTCTTGATGAGATCAGGTCATGATCTCATGGTTGTAAGATCAAGCCCTGTGTCAGCCCCAGAGTTGCAAAGGTGTCCACAATAAAAACAGTACATATGACACGATTCCATTTATGTAAAATTATAGATTTATATGTGATTGTGAAATATACCTTTAACATTGATGAAAACAAGCTAAGCTTTCCATTTGAGATGTAAGGAAAAAATAAAGAAATCTAAAAATGAAGAACATCATAAAGGTAATAAAATTATTCAATCTGAAAATAGGAAAGAGTAGAATTAATAAATAAACCCAAATCAGGAAGCATAAACAAATAGAAAACTGTCCAGCAAATATAATAAAGAAAAAAGATAGCATAATTACTGCAGGTACCGGGGACAATATTTTGAAAGCATTAAAATTGAACTATTTTCTTTTTTTTAAGCTTATTCATTTATTTTGAGAGAGAGAGAGAGAGACAGAGAGAGACAGAGAGAGACAAATAGAGGAAGGTCAGAGAGAGAGAGAGGTACAGAGAGAATCCCAAGCAGGCTCCGCAATGTCAGCAGAGAGGCTGACATGGGGCTTGAACTCACGAACTGTGAGATCATGACCTGAGCCAAAATCAAGCGTCGGACACTTAATCAACAGAGTGAGCTACCCAGGTGCCCCTGAACTATGTATTTCTTAATATTCCCTAAATCATGTTCCCCAGAAGACACCCTGCCATTGTAGCCCAGGGAGAAGGTGGCCAAATGTCCACTACAGGAGGAAGGGGGCATTAAATGGAGAAGCAATTTCCAGACAAGACAGGAAATCAAAGAAAGCCTTTCTGATTCTGGGGGGAAAGAGGGAGTAGATAGAGAGATACACATAATATCAGATGCCAGTGTCCTTGTGTTTACCAGTCTCCACATTTGGATTCTAATGTTAAAATGGGGGAAGATGGTAGGGGTAAATTACCCCTTCACCTAGAAAGCCTAAAGCAAAGGGAGCTTATATTTCTCTTCCCCTGGTAACTTTAGAAGGATGCCTCTCACAGGGAGTCCCCACATCATTCTAGGGGACAGGAGGCAGCATGGAATACTCATCAGAGAGACAGCTAGAGGAAGTGCTCCCCTGCCTGTGATCCCTGTTTCTCTTGTGAAATACAAGGATTCCAGAAGTTCTCTTAAGCTCCCTGGAATGTGTGGGAGAGGCAATTGAGTTGAGAACCAGTGAGCCAGCCATAGAACCACCACAGTGACAACAAAGTGACCCCAAAGTAGAGGCCATAGTGGAGATGTGGACCAGGGCTCCACAACCTATGGCCTTTGGACCTGCCTCACCTGATAGTCTGTTACAATTGCAGTCTCAGCTCCACCCCAGAACCTACTAATCAGAGTCTCTGGGTGTGGTGCACAGGAATCTGTTTTGATGAGCTCTCCGGGTGATTCTTCTGCACGCAGAAATTTGAAAAGCGCTGGTGAGGACAGCCTGGCCAGGAGGCTGATGGAGAAAGTGTCTAGACTCAGAGGAGTTGGAGGTAGAAGTCTCGGTTGGCAGAGAGGCACTTGCAGAGACTCCAAGTGCCTGCTAGACCCCATGGCCAGATGTGACAAAGTACACAGACAGGAGACCTGCCTGAGGATCCGCCCCTCCACGTCCCTAGTGCACGCTGTGCTCCCATCAATCCACAAGCCTAACTCAGAAGCAGAAGACTGAATACTGATGGATGATTTATCTCTAATAAGAAACATAAGCCAAGGGGCACCTGTGTTGCTCAGTTAAGCGTCCACCTTCGGCTCAGGTCGTCATCTCACAGTTTGAGAGTTTGAGCCATACGTGGGGCACTGTGCTGGTGGCTTGGAGCCTGGAGCCTTCTTCAGATTCTGTGTCTCCCTCTCTCTCTGGCTCGCACTCTGTCTCTCTGAAAAATAAATAAACATATAAAAAAAAAAAAAAGAAACATAAGCCAGAAGAGATAGCTAAACTTTCAAATGGCAGGTCTAACTTGCTGCCAGGTCACCTGAGTCCTGGCTGCTGCTTGTCATCCAAGACAGCACAGAGATAGTGGGGTCTTGTAGGAGGCCCCTCTCCTCTCCTATACCCCTAGAGTCCCCAGGACCTCCTGTCCCAACACCAACCATACAAGCAGACACACTTCCAGTTTCTAAATAACTTCATAGATTTAACAGTTTTTATACGAATCATTCACAAACATGGCTAACAGTGTTAAGAGGATGATGATAACAGTGATAAAGCAATACATTGCACCACTTCTGACCATGCCCCAACTCTCCCCAGACAACTACTTCTAATCACAACATTAGTTTTAGACATTCTTTCTTTACTTCCTATAGATTTTAGCTCTCTTACGTCACTTTCTCTTCCCTCCATTCTCCCAGTATAGCTCTACTACTATTTTTGGTTAAATCAATACCCAGAGGTTACATTATTGTATCTACGTTGACAATGTTCTTTGTAGAGCTAGGGAGTGTGTTATGACTACACATCCTTTCTTGTATAGCTTTGTGTCTTCCTCTCCTGGAGTCCTAACATGATTTATTTTCTTTCATTAAATAATAACCACAAAAACAAGGCCTCGCGGTATCAGGTATGGAGTTATCTCCTTTCATTTCAGGAGATGGAGCCCCCTCCCAGTACATATGTCTGCCTACTCTGACCTGGGCCTGCTGTCCTGGTGTTGTTCAGAGGCTTTGATTAGGGCAGTAGAGGAAGAAAATTTGTCTTGTAGAAGGTGACAATTAGCACTTCTCCCCAGAATCCATTTATTACCCCTCAGGGCATAACCCATGTGCTAATCATGCGGGGCCTCCTGCCTGCACCTGCCTCATGGTGGCTATGCTCTTCTTTAAACTTCTACCCACCTTTCGAGCAACAAGATCTGAGGAACAAGATCTCATTCCCCACATCCATCCTTTTATATTCCTTTTATATGGCTCTAGCACCTTTCCCCAAGTCTGGGTCTTTCATCCCAAGCAGCCCCCTGGGCTTCGGGAAGATGATGGAGAACTCCTACCCCATAGCCTAGTCCCCTAGTCCTGGGCAGGTAGGGGCTTTGGCCTTCAGACACCAGTGGGAGGTGCATGCTGACATCCGGTCAGCTTTCCTTTGCTGTATTCCCACTGATGTGACCTTGGGCTCCTTGCTGCCTCAAATGATGTGCCTATTAAATCCAGCACCAACACCCACACGTCCCATGGACAAACACCAATGCTAATTGTCAGGGACAGTGCCCAAAACCTACAATGAGGAAAGAGCTCTTCCCTGACCGGTCTTATAATTAGTAGCGCACCTATCTTTTTCCTGGGAGTCAGTACGCTGCCTTGTTATGGGATGTCCTGTTTGGTTTATTTCCTGCCTCTCCTTGGGTCTGGCCTAAAAAATAAAGAAGCCATAGTAAGCTTTGGAGGAGGCCTCCTTGGTCACCCCGAGAGGGGGGCACTGAAATGACCCTTCCAACTATGCCTTCATTTCATCCTCAGCCAAGAGCATTTGGTCCCCCAAATCCTTCTGAAGGAAAGGGACATAATGGCCAGCTCTTCCCATCACAGGGATGTGTACTATGTTTCCAATTTTACATATCCTGGGAGAAAGGAAACTGGAAGGAAGTGCACCTGTATGTAAGCAGCTGTTATCTCTGGGTATGGACATAGAAGTGACCATTTTTTTAATACTTTTCTGCATTTTCTTTTTTTTAAAACAGTATCTACCATGAGATGCTATTTAACAAATGTTTATAAAATATTAACAATTATCTATCTATCTATCTACCTATCTACCTATCTACAAAGTAGCAGGGGTAAAAGAGCCTATCTTAAAACTGAATTGGAAGCAGGTCTATTTGGACACATCTGACCACAGGGGTGACGTGAGCAGAGGTCACTTGGCAAGAATGGGCACTCTGGGTGGCCTGGGTGGCTCAGTTGTTTAAGTGTCCAATTTCAATTTCAGGTCATGATCTTACAGTTTGTGAGCTGGAGCCCTGCGTCGGGCTCTGTGCTGACAGCTCAGAGCCTTGGAGCCTGCTTCAGATTCTGTGTCTCCCTCTCTCTCTGCCCCTCTCCTGCTCAACTCTCTGTCTCTCAAAATAAAATAAAGACATAAAAATTTTTTGAAAAAATGCACTGGTGAGTGAATGAGAGGGGAAAGATTCTTACAGGTGGGGGCTGCTCCACTCAGGAACTTGGTCATCAGGGAGGAGGACAAACCTGGCATCTCTCAGCTTTGTCTCTCAGCCCAGTTTTTCATGTCCAAGTGCTGGGAGAATAGGACGTTGTAAGTAAAACTGAGAGACTTCTAGAGACAAACATCCTGCCTTATGACTACACCAAGAAAATGCACTACAGAAGGCAGGGAAAGTATATTCCCTCACTGCTCCTTCCAAGACCACGCTCAATCTCTGGCAAGAGGGAGTTCCCTGTGAAATCCAGGCAAACCCCTTGCCAGTGGAGCTGGGTGCCTGGTGAAGCAGCCAGCGGTATGAATGATTCTGAGCTGCTTAGCTTTCACTGCATGGGATACTGTTATTCAAATTCAGCAGAATAGCAGGATGCTCTCTTAAAATTTCCTATGGGGGCCAGGATAGTGGCAGTTTTTTATCTGTGTTTTCCCCACCTTGCCAAGTCTAATAGCACATTCTTGAGGGTCA
Source organism: Cryptoprocta ferox (assembly GCA_028646485.1). Classification (NCBI taxonomy): domain Eukaryota; kingdom Metazoa; phylum Chordata; class Mammalia; order Carnivora; family Eupleridae; genus Cryptoprocta; species Cryptoprocta ferox. The sequence goes on along the minus strand of CM053561.1, from coordinate 39,779,937 downwards.
GAAGACAAAAACATAGTAGTAAGTGGAATGTCCCACTTCAATCATCCCTGATTATTAGGTATGTGGCCTAATTTGTCCTTGTTCTTACCTCCAAATAGCTTTTTGATGCCTCTACAAGTATTCTTTTCATTTTTGCCAAACATCATTGCTCAATAGTCAGTGTGATGGCGGCAGATGTCCCTGGACCAGTGGGTCTCTGGATATAAGCTGTCCAATAGAGGTCAAGAAGAAAATACTTTCTACCTCATTTTAATCCCTAGGTTATAAAGACATGTGTTGTAGAGGGAAGGTGTCCTCTGAATTGTTTGCTCTAAAAAATGGAATCAAGAGGGGGTGCCTGGTGGCTCAGTCTGTTGAGTGTCCAGCTTCAGCTCAGGTCATGATCTCCCAGTTCTTGAGATCAAGTCCCGTGTCGGGCTCTGTGCTGACAGCTCAGAGCCTGGAGCCTGCTTTGCATTCTGTGTCTCCCTCTCTCTCTCTCTGCCCTTCCCCCGTTTGTACTCTGCCTCTCTCTCAAAAATGAACATTAAAAATTCTTTTTAAATGGGATCAGGAGACTGGTGAGCACACCTCAGATGTCAAAGTGGACTGACATGTCAGCTGGGCTTCCACATACCTTCCTGGGGCCCTAATTTTATGTCAACATGGCTAAGCAATGGTTCCAGTTGTCTGGTTGAACGTTAGTCTAGATGTGAAGGTATTTGGTAGGTGTGATTGCCATTTATAGTCAGTTGACTTCAAGTAAAGTAGATTACCCTCCAAGATGTGAGTAGGCCTCATCCCATCCATTGAAGGCCTTAAGATAGCAAAAAACTGAGGTTTCCAGAGAAGACATCTGCCATGGGACTGTAACATAGAAATTCAGCCTGGGTTTCCAGCCAGCTGACCTGCCCTATGGATTTCTGAATGGCCAGCCTTCACAATTATATGAATTGATTCCTTAAAATAAACCTCTTTCTCTCTTCCTTTCCTTCTTCCTTCCCACCTTTCCTTCCTCCTTCTACCCCCTCCACATTCATTCCCCTCCTTTCTTCTCTCCACATACGTATATCCTATTGATCTGTTGCACTGGAGAGTTTGGATACTGACAAAGACTCCCTCCTTGACCAAACTGTAGTCAGACTTTTTTGAGTCCTCTCCTTGACTAGCTCTCATTCTTGACCTGCTGAGCCCAGTTTTGCCAAAGAATTTACCTACCACCCCCATATCCAATCACATTCTTCTTCCTCCATCCTTGATATCTAATCAAGCTCTTCTGTCTCCACTCTTGATACCTAGCCAAGTTTCTCTTAGTAAATTTCTATCTTCTTCACCCTGCCCTGGCTATATAAATCCCCACTTATTCCTGTTTGTATTTGGGGTTGAGTTTAGTCTCTCCTATTGCAATAGGAGACTGCAGACTCCTATTGCAGTCTCTCTCCTGTTGCCATAGTCTTGAATAAACCCTGCCTTTCATTAAAAATTTTTTTAAATTAATTAATTAATTGAGAGAGAGAGAGAGAGAGAGAGAGAGAGAGAGAGAATGAGTGGGGGAAGGGCAAGAAGAGAGGGAGAGAGAGAGAATCTCAAGCAGGCTCTGTGCTCCCAGGGCAGAGCCTGACCCGGGACTTGAACTCATGAACCATGAGATCATGACCTGAGCTGAAACTAACTGAGCCACCCAGGCTCTCCTCTGGTCATTTTTAACAAGCATCCACTGAGTAATTTCTCTATAATAGTACAGACCCCCAAATCTAATGCTAGTTATAAACATTTTATAATATTGCAAAATCAAACTCAGTTTCTCATATGGCTGCTATTTCCTATGTTCCTACAGCAATCAGAAGTGCTAAAATCAAGAACACAAGCTTGCCTGAGATGCAGCAAGCAGGGGGAGGGGAGAAACTGTGTTTTACTGCATCCACTCAGGTGTGGTACAGAATGGAAGGCAGTAGCTCTAACAGATGGGAACACTTCTAAATCCCTCTGGCTCATGTAGGTAAATCAGACAGCTGGCTGTGATCTGGTGTGAGGTAGGGCCCAGCAACTGAGGAGCAGTACTGTTTACTTACAACAAGCTTCTTTTGTGTCTAGATGTCTTTTGTGAGGACATATACAAGACAGGGACTTCAGCAATATCAAATTGTGAGGAAGATTAGGATGCCAGATTAGGTCATCACAAGACTGGAGAGCCTTTCTAGAAAGCAGCTGCAGAACAACAGGGGCAGGGGTATCAAGCGCTCATCTGAGTGAGAGAGGCATGGTGACAGCTGACACATTCACAGAAAATGCCATCTTTCCAACAGTTGATATTCACACAGGAGTGGCTCAGCTGTCATCTTGGAGTATAAGAGCCTCTTCCCCCAACATCTAGACAAAGACCACAGGATCCAGGTGGGGATCCAGCCCCAGACAAGTGCCAGCAGAAAAAATGAGTTGGGAACCAGGTCAGAGGGACAAGGACAAGAGCAGGGGTGGGCCTGGGATTCGGTGGGCACCTGACAAGAGACTCAACTGTGGCACAGCTGGTGGTTGAGGATATGATGTCCTTCTGTTCTAGTTGGAAATATTTTAGAATGTGGGTGGGGCTGCCTCTACATAGGAGTGTCACTGACACTTGAATGGGGAGGGCCTGGGGCAGTGAGGCCCAATCCATCCTGTCTTTCCAGCTCTACTTCAGGGAATATGGAGACATGCAAGGGAGTGTCCCCTTTTTATTATCAAAAATTTGCAACTTTGCCTTCAGTGACCTGCATCACTGCACAGTAATGGTAATAATAATACTACTAATAGCTAAATTTTATTGAATACTTTCCATAGGCTAAGCACATAACATACATGATTATATACAATCAACCCTATTATCCCCATTTTACAGATGGGAGAGCTGAGGCTTAGAGAATTAAGTAAATGCCCCCAAATTACACAGCTAGTGGAAACAATGTGAATGCAAACAATCTAAGTTGACATTTAACTACCATGCTATCATCTTATCATAAAAGGCTCTTCCCTAAGTCTGTTTATTGCTGAACCGACCATAACTCAGGCTTCAAGGTGGGCTCCTAGTCTTAGTTTCTGAAGCCCATTCTATTCACTAGGGACATAACCACATACCAGAAGACCCCTAGATTGCTGTTAAGCATTGACACTCTTAAGTCACTGTCGTAGGGGGTGCCTATCTCGGTTAAGCGTTCAACTTCAGCTCAGGTCATGATCTTATGGCTCATGGGTTCGAGCCCCGCTTTGGGCTCTGTGCTGACAGCTCAGAGCCTGGAGCCTGCTTCCAATCCTGTGTCTCCCTCTCTCTCTACCTCTGCCCCCAATCAAAAAAATAATAAACATTAAAAAAAAATGATGCCCTAGGACATTGCCAATCCACATCTTCAGGGATGATCTTTCTTCCACTGAGTAGGCATGTAGCTACTCACTGGCTCTCTCTAGCACCAAGAGGAGGTCCCCTGAAGGTTGAGGAAGTGGGTATGGGGGAGCAGTAACCCCTGGCTTCAATAAGAGCACTATAATAATAAATAATCAAAACTATGACCTAATCCAAATACTCTTTATTTCTTCATAGGTAGGTCAAGGGTCTGTAGTACTATTGGTTTTTTGGAATAACAGCATCCAGACCATAAGGCACTGGAGTTTTGGATTCAAAGAGACCTGGAAATAAATTCTTTCTCTACGTCTGGAGCTGACTCACAGGGGCTCAAGAGAGTCAACTGTGTATAACTTTTCCCAACTGTGGTGGTAGCATGAGTTTAACCACAATGGGAATATTTACCCCATAGAACTAGGTAAATACTAAAAATCAGGGCTTTCTGAATTGTTCTAGAAATAAGGCTTATGAGCACACCACCGGCCCAGGCTGTCAGAACAAGACAAAGGCAATGTGAGAGGCTCTCATTTACGTGTCTGGTTTTTGGTCTGTGGTTCTCTGTCTACCTCTATACCACCCGGGGGAAGTGGGAATTAACATGATTGGTATGTCAGTTATCTATGGCTGCATAACAAATTGCCCTGAAATTTATTGGCTTAATGCAATAGTATGTCTTATCTCTCATAGTTTCTTTGGGCCCCAATTTGGGAGAGACTGGCTACACCATTGTGGCTTGGGGTCTCTCATAAAAGTGCAGGCAAGACATTAGCTGGTCTTCCAGTTGTCTGCAGCCAGAGCTGGAGGATCTGGGCAAAGTTTATTCACTCACATGGCCAGCAATTTCATGCTGGCTATTGGCAGGAGGACTCAGTTCCTGGTCACATGGACTTTATCATAGGATTGCTTGAATGTTTTCACCATGTGAGGGCTGGATTCCTCCTAAATGAATGATCCAAGAAGGCAAGATAAAAGCTACAATGTGTTTTAATGACTTAGCTTTGAAAGTCAGATTCAAATTCTGCATTTCCACAACATCTTGTTGGTCACACCCCAGCCCTGTTCAATGCAGAAGAGGGTGTAAATATCAGTAGGCAAGAATTATTTAAGGATCTTGAAGGCTGCCTACCAAAATTTGTATAGAGAAATTGTAATTTGCTCATGCAGGAGAACTGGTAGCACACCATTTTCTCCTAAATCTCACAGGCACCTGCCTGATATCTGCAGCAAATAGAATTTTTTTCTAAGCGATAAAAAAGGGTGAGGGCCATTGGATGGCAAACAAATGACAGTGTCTGCCACATTATACACTCTCCAGACAAGAAACCCTTCTTGTGTCCACCATACAATTGGCCTCTGCATGTCTTCTCTTAGCTTATTAATCAGAATAAATTGCTCTTGTGTCTTTTATGCTTAGTTTCCACAAGCCAACTTTGTGTCTCTCTGATTGAATAGACAGCCTTTTCATGGGGTGGGGCTGGGTCTCTGAGCAGAGAGGAAAGAAAAAAAATAAGGCTGATGTGCAAAATAGAGTTTCTTTGCCTCTGAGGAGACAAGGGTAAATGCTTCTACCACATTTGGCCTGATCACAGGTGCACAATTCTGAAGCTGCTGCTTGCTCAGTTAATATCCAGGAAAATGGTCTGTGACTGATCCCTAGACAGTTGTCTTTGAAAGTATTTGAAACATTTTCAGGGCAGTGTACAAGGAAGGCAGGAGAGGTGTTTTCTATAACAAAGTATTTATGATTATTAACATTTGATTCCTTTATAGTATAAACGCCACAAAAGAGTTCCAAGGTAAGAACATATTGTCCTCTTCACATCACACACTGTGCTTTAATATGAAGAGCTCAAAAACAATATGTGTTTAATAAATCTTCACCTTGTAGAAAGATTTGGATAAAGCAGATGCCACGATTCCTCTCCTTCTTCCCTCCAATGCCCAAATTGAAGATTAAAATCCAAAGATTCTCAAATAGAAAATGTGATGTGTTTTCCTCCTGACAGAGATCTAGCTGGGTCTGGGACAGCAGGCTTTGAAAGTACTTTCTTTATTAATTAGATCATTTGTCCTATCCACCTATAATGAGTGTACTGTGTAGAAAATCACACCATCTACGAGATGTGCCAGACTCCATTGAGCCATTTGTGATGGGATCACTAGGCAGGCAGATTAAAGAACTGCTTTGTCTGGACTTCAGCAAGGCACAAGGTGAGTACCTCCTAATTCCCACGCAGACAGAAGTGAGGGATGGGGGCTGAATGGCAATTTCATAGAGATAGTCATAATAGGTTGTTTCGAAAAGGTCCCAATGACAATCTCTATTGACTTGAAAGTGAGGTTCCCTTTCTCTTCATAGAAACTGTTAAATGTGTTCTTGTCAAAATCCCTTTTAACAGGGCTTTTGCAGAACAAATGTTTTAAGTTTTGATATAGTCAAATTTATCAGATTGTCCTTTTATGAATTGTCCCTTTTGTGTCGAGTCTAAGAACATTTTGCCTGTAGATTTTTTCCTAAGTTTTTTTTTCTAAAAGGTTTATAGTTTTACATTTTATATTCATACCCATGATCCATTTTAGGCTAATTTTTGTATGAAAGCGACACTTAGGTCAAGCTTTATTTTTATTTGTTTATTTGTCTGTTTGTGCCTAGGGTGTCTGATTGCACCATTTATTTATGCTTCTGCCTCCTCATCAAAAATCAGCTGGGCAGGGATGCCTGAGTGGCTCAGTGGGCTAAGCGTCCAACTTTGGCTCAGGTCATACTCTCATGGTTCTGAGTTCAAGCCCCGCATGGGGCTCTCTGTTGTCAGCACTGAGCATGCTTCAGGTCCTCTGTTCCTCTTTCTCTTTGCGTCTCCTCCGCTTTCTTTCTCACTCTCTCTCAAAAATAAATAAACATTTAAAATAAAAGTCGGTTGGGCATATCAGAGTGGCTATTTTCTTGAGTTCTCTGTTCTGTTCCACTGATCTATGTACTATACTTCTGCCAATACTATAGTCTTGATTTCTGTAGCTCTATAATAAGCCTTGAAATTGGGTAAATGGATTCCTTCCAGTTTAATCTTCCTTTTCAAAAATTTTAAGTCCTTTCCACATAGAATTTTTAAAAATCTATATCTAGAAACAATTTTGCTAGGATTTTAATAGGAATTGCATTATACCTACATATCAGTTTGGAGAGAATGAACATTTTTACTGTGTTGAGTCTTCCAATTCATGAACAAGATGTGTTTCTCCATTTATATATTTTTTTCATTTCTTTCATCAGCATTGCACAATTTTCAGCATGTAGGTCCTATACATGTTTTGTTAGATTTACACCTAGGTATTTCATTGTCTTTGAGCAATTGCAAATGGTATTGTATTTTAATTTCACATGCTAGTTGTTGATATATAGAAACAAAATTGATTTTTATATGTTTTTCTTTTATCCTACAGTCTTACTTGAACTCACTTGTTAGTTCTAAGAGTATATTTGTACGTTTGCTGGAATTTTTTATGTGGACAATTTATCATCTGCAAATAGAGGCAGTTTTATTTCTTCCTTTCCAACCTGTATGCTGTTTATTTCCTTCTCTTGCCCTTATTATACTGGTTATAACTTCTAGCATTTTATTGAATAAGAGTTATGAAAGCAGACATCCTTACTTTGCTCATGTTCTTGAGGAGAAAGCCTTTAGTTTTTCGCCTTCAAGTATGATGTTAGCTCTAAATTTTTTAGATGCTCTCTATCAAGTTAAGGAAGTTCTCCTTTATTCCTATTTTTCTGAGAGTTTTTATTATGAATGAGGGCTGAATTTTATCAAACGGTTTTTGTCTACAACGATTGATATGATTGTGTGATATTTATCCTTTAAAAATTTTTGTTAATGTTTTTTATCTATTTTTGAGAGACAGAGACAGCGCGAGCAGGGGAGGGTCAGAGAGAGAGGGAGACACAGAATCTGAAGACAGGCTCCAGGCTCTGAGCTGTCAGCACAGAGCCCGACGCGGGGCTCGAACCCACGAACCGTGAGATCATGACCTGAGCCGAAGCCGGACGCTTAACCGACTGAGCCACCCAGGCGCCCCGATATTTATCCTTTAATAGTCTAATCTGGTGG